>WEKX01023106.1:0-84625 GCA_013390025.1 Pitta sordida
TATGCAAAATTAAATGCAGTGCAAATCAAAAGTCTGAGCAAGTTCCCATGTACGTATTTCTCTTCCCGTTCTTTACTAGATGAGACCACACCAGTTTTTGCCATTACTGAGAGCCCAGAAGCTAAAATTATTGTACTGTGAGACCTGTGGGGTTTTGCTCTTAAATCTTTGAAGAGATGAGAATAAAAGCGAATATTCAAGTACATAAGTTTAAAAATTATTTTCTATTATTGAAATCCTCTTTTGTATGCAGCTAATACTGAGAAATTTAGAACTGTGTAATTCCCACGTCATTAGTTCAAGGAGAAATACTCTTTTCTGTGCTGGAATAGTTGTGATTTGAGTTTTAAAAAAATAAGTAAAATAAATATTCCCAAAAAATATTTCATAACAGTAATTTTTTGAAACAATGTTAAGAACTTATGTAATATCTTTAAATCATAATACTTGTCTTATCTATGTATAATTTCTGTGAAACCAAGCACTGTCTGCTGAATCTGCAAATCCAGCCTTCACATTCTACTTATAGTCATTGCTACATAAGCATTTTGTCTTTTCCTGTGAAGACAAAGTAATAATCTTTAAGATTTATTACTCAAAGCTCAATTTCACACTGACAGTGTAGGCAACCTTTTGAAGTTGGAAGACAACATATGCTCATGCCAACAGCAATGCAAAATTTCCTGTGTTGCAGGGAGAGGAGGTTTCTGAAGGATGTTTGTCTGTAGCTCCTTCTCATCCTCTGTGGCAGCACTTTCAGCTGTCCTTCAGCTGTTATGAATTCTCATTTACTGATTACAGCCTTTTGAAACTAGGTATTTTCCTAGTGTGTCTTGAGCTGCAGTGTGTAAATGTTGAAGGGGATTATTTGGTTTGAGGGAAGGTGTCGCTCAGCTGGGAGCGTAGTGTGGAGCATGTTACCGCCATATTGTTCATTGTTGTGCAAAGCTAGAAATCATCATCATCTCAAAGAACCAAGCTCTGAAATAATGAAATTAGTGGGATAGAAGAGATTACTTTTAAATGCGGAATTATTATTAATCTCTTCTTGTCATTAATGACATTATGATTATGGATGTACACAGTTGCACGTGTATATAAACATGTTTGTTATAAATGCTCTTGAAGTTCAAAATTAGCAATGCAATGTTCAAATATTCAGAGAGATCTGAGCATAATTCTAATGAGCATTTATATAAAAGAAAGATGCAAATATTTATATTTGAAACAGTTGAACATTGTTCAAAGGGAAACAAGTATAGCTTCTGTCTGTACCAGATCTGATTGAAATTTCTCTAATTGAAATAGTGATTTTCATCCATTAGTGAAATCAGTGAACTTTTTAACAGTGTCATTCATACTGACCTAAACAGTGGAAGAATTTTTTTTAAATTTTCATCTACAGCACCTTATTAAAACAATTGATACTGTAATATATAGGGGAAATGTGGCATAAATTGAACTATTAATTTTTTTGTAAAGTCATATATTTGTGTATGAAATTAAAGGGAAACCATCTATTAAGGATATTTTGAGAGATGTTTGTGGTATCAGTTAAAAGCTATGCTAACATACTAAGCAAAACCTGGAAAGAAATTAATTTGCTGTGGCAAAATTATCTCAAAGGTGTCCTTCATCCCTTCTCTTGTTAGTATTCAGTGCCATTTGCAGCCATACATTTCTGCATTGAGTACTTCTCAAGAGAATGTGGGGTTTTTTAATTATCTGTGTAAATAGGTCTAAGTGGTGGTGAATTATGTAATGCTTTCTGTGAACTCTAGAAAGCCAATGATAAACTTTAGTGGGAGAGAAGTGGGGCAGGTGAAAAAGGGAGGTGGAAATAAACATATGTGATCTTTCCAAGGAAAAAGGTTGTGCTGGGATCCTAAATGATACTCTGTAAAATAAATTTAAAGGTAGTAAAATGAGCAAATGAGAAACCCTTTTGTGAAATGCTGGAATTTTGTTTTTCCTAAAGCTCCTCTGTGCAGTGACTTTGCAGTGATGTTGGGCTTTAAGTGTTCCATCTGCTTCCACAGCTCATTATTGTCTCCTATGAAAATATGTCATCTTTGAGGTCTGGTGCTATTTGTTCTCCATCTGACTGTCATTTCTTCTTTTCACTAGTGTAATTTAGTTCTGCTTACTCAGAGTAAAAAAATCTGAAAAATGCATTAAGTGAAGGGTTTGGGGTGCTTTTTTTTGATTTTTGTGTTGAGATTTTGGGTTTATTTTATTAATAGAGATAATAATTTTGTCGTCATTACATTTCCTGTCAAGGCATGACAACTTCCCCACAAAATTATTTCATTTTTTACTTTCGTATTTCTGTTGGTTTTAAAATTGCCTTATCTCCTTAAGAGCTATTGTACTTGGTTGTTCCTGTATTCTCATGTGTTGCTTTCAAGCACCTATAATGTTTAGCTGTAAAAAAGTTGCTGAAGTAGCATTGTCTATTTGAACTTTTTGCCAGTGCTACTGTTACAGCTTTAAATTAACTGCTCCAAATAGAAGGTTTGCTGAATTATTTCTGTCTTGCAAAATCTTGATTTGGCAGTTTAACAGCTAATAAAAGCTTGGGGGTTTTGTAGTGATAGTACCCTGGGAAAATGTGTGACTAAATTTCAAGAGATATCAGTCTCTTAATGGTTTGGTGCTTGCCTGTAGGAATTTGCTAAACTTTTTTAGTCCCCGTTGCCAGGTTGGGTTACTGATGTCTTACCACCTTTGTAGCATATATGGAATAATAGAAAGGAATAAAAACACTGAGAGATTTTATAAAGTTTGCAAAACTAAGCCTAATTTATTTGTGAAGAGATCAGAGTTAATACGTGTAACTGAAGGGAAAAAAAGAATGGTACATATAGAGTATGACGTGGCACATGGAACTCAGGAGTTCCAGAGTGTGTGGACTGTCACTTTACACATAACCTTGTGAAGTTTTTCAGAAGCAGCTGTACAAACAGTTAGTACTGATGCTGCCTTGGAGGCTGTGAGGTGGACTTGCTGGTATTTCGAAGTCCCTTCTACCTATACCTATTTAATTTTTTTTAAAAAAAGGTAAGGAAGGAAGCCAAGGAGCAGTACAACGTGCTTTTTCTTTCTTCTCTTCAATTTTTTATATTGGCATCTGCACTTCCAGAGATCTGATTTGACTTTTACTGAAGGCAGTGTCTCTTAGCAGTGACTGCTAAAGGCTTTTGCTAGCAGAGGAAGATTTCTTAAATTGTCTTCCTCTTAATCCAACCTTGTAGCTCTTTAATACCTTCTTGTTTGTTTGTTTGTTTGTTTTCCTCACCACTTTTCCTGCCTCACAATCTCACCAATGTGCTTTCCTTTCATTTTTGTGATGCTCTCTATTGTGGGTTAGTGCCATCTGTTTCCTCAGAATTTTATGAAAACAGATAAGCCTTCCCTCGTGCACAGTTGCTTGGCTGCTCGTATGCCTGAGGAGGGAACACCTATGTTAGTGCTGAATGTCAAATGCAGTTCACTTGTTCGATCGAGTGTTTGAGGTCCAGTGTGTGGGCCTTAACTGAATACAGTTTGTATGTAGATGGCATTTTTCCTGATGATGAGACTCGATTGTGTGTGTATGTGAGCATATATTATCTGAGAGATTGTTGTAAGTCTTGCTAGTATTGAAAAATCAAATCAACCAGAAAGGACTGTTGAGACTGGTACCACCAAATTACTGTGGTGCCCATCTGCCAGTGGAAATTGAGAACCACCTTTTGAACCTCTCACAGATGAGTGTCAATTATCTTTACAGTTCATTTATATGATCTTCTCTATTGGGTGAAAACACATTGTATAATGATGCTGGTTTCTATCACCTTCCCTCAGTTCATGAATTCATTTTTACTGGTATTTTAATTCATTTGTAAACTTCCAGATCTCTAAGAACTTCAGAGACCCACTGTTCAAAAGAAAAAGCTTGACATATTTTCCTTTCTGATCTTAGAAAATTATTACACAACTCATAATGTCCTAAAGCAAGTATTGTTCTGAACTGCTGACTGCTTCAAGAATAGAAATGAGTGTTTAAAACCAGAAATAAGATTCTGGTACCTTATAAGTGAAGGAGGTTCCCAATCTTGTCAAATAAACTTTCCTTTAGCCAGTCTAGCTCCAAATTTCTAATCTGGAAATGTTAACTTTTTCATAGGTTTAATGCTACTTGAAATTAATTTAAGACATGTTTAGGATTTCCTTAAAGTGTGCATCTTTCTGAAGCATGTCTGTGCATGTAGTGGCAAGAATAAGATAAATACCAACGGGATGTTTTTTAATATCTCAAAAACACTTATTTCTGAATTTGAAATTACCTGATCAGATTCACTTTTAGTTATGGTCTGGAAAGAGTGTAGCCCTAGTCCTTTTGTTTTACTGTTTTATGAGTTCACAAATTTATTTCTTACTGAACCTGCTAACTATTTGATACATATACAAGGTGCAGTTCCAATCCTATATTATAATAAAACAGTGGGAAAAAAAAATCCCTAAAGTTCTTTTTTGTCATTTTCATGTAGCTTTCTTTGATATGCAGTTAAAATCTGAGCAGTTATTTTGAGTGAGTTTTTGACTCATTGCTTCAATGAGTACTCTTCAGTGCAGGCTCTGGGGAGTGCCAATAGCATTAGCACTAAGTTTACTTGATGTCATTGCAAGGTTTGGGAATTTTGTTTCGCTTGTTTCTTCAAAGCTTGGAGTTCTGTTCTTCATCATAGAGTTTCATCTTTGTAAACGTACACTCATCTTCTGGGACGAGGTGGGTTAATAGTTTAAGGAGAGTAATCGGGGGTAAAATTTTGTATTTGAGGACATGCAATTTGGGACATGCTGGTTATGTAACTTTCTACCTGATTATTAAAGTTGCCAAGGATGGACAAACACTAACAGTGCTGGTCCTCCTGGGAGCTGCACAACTCATCAGTGCCTGCAACAATTTCACTTTTTACATGAAAAAATGTACTCAGCTCTTCTTAAGGCAGCTGGTCTAGGAGGTACCTAGGAAAGACTCACTTGTGTTGAATTTAGAAATATTTCAGGAGATGGTTATCTGTGCAAAATGGCATTTATATTTGGCACCAAAACCAGTGTGTGGGGAGCAGCTGCATTGGCAGGGGGTATAATTTTGGGAGCTCCCAGTCTCTTCTGTCTTCTTTTGAAATTGCCCAAGAGAGAAAGTAACTTCAGATACATAACTCTGGTTATTTCATTGTTTGTAATGCTGCAATAATTTTATTGATTCCCAAATGTCTTAATTCAAGAACAATTTCTAAAATGTTTATTTTCGAGAATACGTATTTGCTGGAGGCACTATGAAATTCACTCACCTCATGAACTATTTCTGCCATTAAATCTGTTGTACTCTGAACTTTTGACTTGTAAACAACACAGATATCTTTGTTAACTTGTCTTAAATGGCACATTCTTATTTCATATCCTAATACACATAATAAAGTCGTAATACACATAATAAAGTGTGCACTGATATTCTGAAGTTGCCGTGGTGAATAACTGTCAGCTTGTTGGAAAAAAGTAACATTTAAATATAAATACTGGATAAAACTGAGTTGATCTTCAAATTATGCATGCATATAAACAACAATGATGAAAACTTCTTCTTTTAGTGATTAAATGCAATGCAACATTTTTAAATCAGGAAAAGATAACTTGCTCAACTGTCTTCCTATTTAAGTGGATTGCAATATTTTCACCCTGGAATTTACAGACAATTGTAAATATAACTTCAGTGAGACTTTCTTTTTATGTGTGATTGCAAATATAGGATAACGATATTATTCTGCAGTGCAGTATAACACAGAAGTGTTTTAATACATGAATAGCAATAGGTTATTCTAAAATTCACAGAAGTCTGTGGTAGATTTTTGCCATCATATACTAATCCTACTCAGTTTACATTGAGCATATAAAACTTTGTTTTCTTCATAAAAAGCACAGGAGTCCTTTTCATCTCATGCTGAAATACGTATTACTTTATTTAATTTTTAGATTGGTAGTGTTCTGTTTGAGAAGCCTCTTTCAGATAATTTACTCTCAAAATGTGTTCATAGCTATATATGTTTTTTGGGGTGTACGGGCATTCAGCAAGACAGGGACTTGCTACAAAAAGTCTGACAATTATTTTTTGCCATTATAGTAAGTAAAATATGGCTTTAGCAGTAACTAGAAAGCAGGAGGACTAATCATCCTTGCTGCGAAGGCAGCTCTAGTATTGATTCTCACCGTTGCCTGCTATGCCAGAAGCAGAGTCTCTCAAGGCTTACCCGCCACCTCGCTGTGGCTGAACAGTTCACACTCCTACTGTCTTCATGTTAAACATAAATTACAAAGCGGTTCATCATAGCCCTTGAATTTTTTTAATCCCCTTCATGAGATACTCATGTAGTTGCTTTTTATGTAGCCTCAGTGGAAGAAAAAGATGTAGATGAATGAATAGTGTGTGTGATACTATTTCTTCAGGGCTTGAGGAAGAAGCTGCTTGGGTCCAAGTTACTGCCAGTGCTTGTGCTGCCAGAGGGTGAGCCTGGCTCTGGGTAGCCCCAAGGCTACTCAGGTGATGGCCAGGGGACCAGTCAGCAGGTTCACAGTTCTCCGATAGCCACAACTCATCTGTCATGTGTTTGCTGGCCAAAGAAAAGTGGGAAGGGAATGCTGAAGGGTATGGTGGGACACCTGGGTGTGTAGAGCAGGACTGGCAGTTATTGTATTAGCTTTGGAAATAAGAGATGGGGTTGGGAGGAAGAAGGAAGAACACTAATAGTATTACAGTGAAGAGAGAAAAAGACAAAACAAGGCTCTATTACTTATTACCTCACTTCTCTTAAAAACCCTGCCAGATCCCTAGCCTTCCACATTTGGTTACCTTGGAAGGACAGATTCCTTTTGTGATAAAGACACTGTGTTTTCCAGATTGTTTTCTGCCTTTCTAAAATTTCAGATTAAAAAAATGCTGCTTTTTGCCTTTCCCATTGCATCACAAAATACGCTTGTGCGCTTGCCCAGCATTGTGGATTTTGCCATGGATGGGTGTCTCACTGAAAGGCTGTGTTAATTCTGGTAGTTATAAAGGCATTTTGTCAATCTGCTTTTATTCATGTAAACGTACTGGCCATTGAGTTCATGTGCTTTTGGTAGGATTTTAGTCTTTACAGATGGTTAATTATTTAAATTGAGACATAATCAGAAAATATGTTCTCCACAACTAATTAAAAAAAATGCAACATTAATTCTTTTAATTGGGATTTCTGTTGATGATGTTTATTGCCTCTTAAAACCATAATCCTAAATTATTATTTATTGTACTGTCTGATATGCCTGATTTTTTAAATACTTTTGCTATGTAGAAAACTTGCACATCAGGTATGTTCCTTTTTTTCTTTCCCCCTCCCTCCTTCTCTGGCTGTATCATCTTTAACCTTTTTCTCTTGTCTTGGGTTGTTTAAATTTAATCTTGCACTTTTTTAATGTCTTTTCCTTCTTTATGGTGGGAGGGGAAACAGAGAAGAGGTAGAAGATACATTTTCTTTGCTTTTGGAGCTAAATCAAATGACAGCTGTACCGACAATTTTCTTCTGTGTTTACATGCAGCCAGGAGCTATGGGCGGAGAAGAGGTAAAAGCATTTACTAAATGTTTTGTTTGCTGAATAGTGGGACAAATAAATATTTAGTTTTCTTATGATAAGATGATGTTACCGATTTTAACATTATTTTCTTGATCAGCTGCTTCATATAAATCAATCCCATATTCTTCATTTTCTGAACAACTCCCCTTTAATAGCATCTCAAAGCAATGATGATCTTCAGCTGATAACTTTACGTGTGTTGCTGTTACTAGTGAACTGGAGGATGGCTGGATGTAAAGACTCTTTCATGACATGTGTTTGTGATTTGAAATGCATAGCATTCAGAAAAAAAAAGATTTTGGTGTTCATGTTTGGTGTTTGTTTTTTTGCAGAGGTGCCATGTTTAACTACTGCATTGAATGTTTCAGAATTACTTCTTTTTGGCGAAACAGCTTTCACTGAATATTACATTTGACAATTCTATTGAATTGCCTCAAGTAGAACATGTGTACTAATAGCTTGCCTCAACAGTGAATGTTGATGATAATTTAAAAAGATACATTTGAGAATGTTTTAACTGTATTTCATCATAGAAAACCCTTAAGAAATAAAAGCAAACTGAAAGCACAAGGACAACAGCAAGTTTGCTGACTACCAGAAAAGCCCTAATGCAGCTTACATTTATGTACTGTGCTGTAGCTTACATAGACTGGTTTTTATTGAGGAAAAAACTGAAAATTGCAGTGTTTAACAATTAGTTAGGCAGTGCTATTTGCTTAGGGTACTTTAGCATTAAATGTGATTTTATCTTCTTTTCCGTTATATTCTCTGACAGCCATGCAGGCAACATTGGTTCCTTTTCAAAGGCTTTGCATCATGTTTGTGAAGAAGCTTGGAGGCAGAAATAGCCATCACACGGGCCAGTAGTGTCTGAGGGAACCTGTAATTTGCAGATATATATGGATTGAGGTAGTAGGCTGTTCAGGCTACACTAACACGGTTTATAATGAAGTATTCAAGCCAATTTTATTCAAAGCTGACTGGTTTTAGTGTTTATTTGATAGCTGCAACAAAATCCTCAAATGTTTTCCTCACAAACTTCCTATTTTCCCCACCTCCAGAGATCAGGCTACTGTTAACAGATGTTGAAAGCATCCTGATACTTCTTCAGTGCTGTCATGGTACTGAAACAAATTGGGAAGCATGTGCAGTAGAAACTACTGTGTATGTGAATACTGTTTAATTTCATTTAAAAATTGTGGCATGTATTTCCAGATTGATCAAATGCACCAAAGCAGAAAAGGAAGTAGGAATCAGTAGGAGACTATAAACTACGTACTTGCAACTCACATTTACTTGCAGAAGCCGGATTAAGATAATGTGACTGTAATTGTCATGAATGCAGTGTAGGCTGTTTTATACAGATCATAGTGTTTACAAAACAGGGCAAACAATTTCTGAGTGTGGGGGAATTTCAGAATGTTTTTTTCACTCTGCCAAAGAGGATGTTTCACTCCATAAGACTTTCACCTGTGTAAAATGTGGGCTTTTCTGTACTAACAAGTAGATTTGTATATGTCTTGTCATTAACACTCATTCATGCAGTATTGAAATCTGATATGTTCATGCTTTGTCATTACCTAGACTTTTTTTTTTGAGCTTTTTTAACATGAAGAAGCATGAAATTCTACAGTAGTCTGTTAAAAAAGGATTGGTTACAAAATATTCTCATATGTCCTTCTCTATTGTTGTTTTCACCATGTGCATTGTGGTAATATGCAGAGTAACCAGAGACATTTCACATTTGTTATACTTGGATATTTCAATTAGTGTTTATTTCTGTTACTGTGACTGAGCATCTTCAGTGAGAAGAGCTTTTGTCAGACATTTCTTGGGGTTTGCCATAAACTATCAGTTCTCTACTTTGTTCTCTTTGAGTAAAGAGATGAGCCCTTCTTTGTAGGTATTAGGTTTAGAGCTGTTGAGTCATTTTCATAGTACCTTGTTGTTGACTTTTACAACCAGTTTTTCAGCTGCAACTGTGAGCAGAGCTGTGGGAACTCAGCCCAAACTATTTTGCTACACTGACAACTCAGTGATGACCGGGGAGGGATAGAGGAGGATATTAAAAACACAGTGCATTTAGTGCTGCTTTCCTGTAATATTCTCCCAGAAATCAGCCCCAAGGAGTTTCTTGAGGTGATGTCTCAGTATTTATTGCTTTAGAATGGGTTTTTTTCCTATTCTTGCTCATTCCCTTTTCAAGGCCTATATAAAATTTTTAAGATCCCAAAAAGCCTGTGGCAAGAGGTTCCAGAGTTTGCCTTGCTATGTGCTGATTTTATTCAATGCACTTTTTTTTCCTTTATGGATGAGACAGTGAACAGTCATTCTCTATTCCCTTGTCTGTATGCTTTCCATACGTTTAACTCTGTACATAACTATAAAGTTTTAGAACATGGTTTGCATTTCTGTAAGGTGAGTACAGTGCTTATAGACTGTCAAGCATTCAGCATAAGAGGTGATACCTTGCTTTCTAAGCTTCTGTGGATTTTTATTATTTCCTTCAGAACTCAGTGCTAAGTCTCCTTTGCAGACCCGTATTTTAGTTGAACACCTTGTTCTAGTATCTATTAATTTGATATGTCAGCTTCTACTAATGTCTCACCTTGGTTGTTTGTTTCATTTTTTACAAGAAGGTAGGTTGGTGGGCAGGAATTAAAAGATTATTTAGCTCCTTAGGGGTGTCAATCTCTCACAGATATTTTCAAATCTTCTGCTTTTCAATGGGTTTTCTGATTTGATATTTTTACACAATTGTCATATTCCTATTTTTTTCTCTCATGCACGTGTTCCCTTTTATGTTGAAATGAATATGTTTATACAAGTGAATGACGTGTTTGTCCATTAATGGAATATTCATCAGCAGTCTTTCCTGTTTTATGCTCTAAACCTCCCATTTCTGAAAAAGACATTGAAGAGTAGCATCTCTAAAACCTCCTCTGACTGTGGCATTTACCCTGTTTTTTATGTTAACGTGTAAAAGTGCAGTAGGATTTTTTGCTTCAGTAGATTTTTGTGTCTGTGATCTCTGTCAATGTTTAACATTCAAGATACTCTTTCTAAGCAAGAATGTTCTAGTATGTGGTGTTCATAAAAAATTCAGGCTGGTGTTCTGTGTCAGTCAGAACATCTTTCCTCGTTTTCATTTGTTAGCTTGTTTTCCATATATAGGATTACTTCTTCTTTCTGTAATCTGCCCTTTACTGCTGGAGACTATTACTGATATTTTCAGTTTGTATGTTTTTCTGACTAGTGTCCTTCTGTCTTGATTTTCCTTCTTGGCTGTTTTTATTTCCTGTACTTCCCTGTGCTGTTAATACCAGTGTGGTATTGATCTTTAGGTGTTGCAGGAAGTCAGTTTCATGCAATCCATTACCTTTGAATTTAATTGTGTACCCTGTTATTTATACTGTTTGTAATCAACTCCCCTATAAAGTGTTTGTATCAATTAATCCATCCTTAGCAATAGTCCTCCATGAAATGAGTGGACAATTAGCCTTTTCAGAGTTGAGGTGGGGTTCCCATCTCTCTGTAATTCAGGACTTGATTTTCAACTCAGGTATAGTGAATTATTAAATTCTAAAGTTGGCATGTTCTACACTGTTTCTTTTATGCAGAATGATTTTTTTTTTTATCTTCTTTGTTAATAAATCTATTCCTAAGATGATGTGCATATACTTTGGTAGTAATACGTAGCAGCAAATTAAATCCATCAGATGATTATAAATAAATTCTTTACTTTTCATTAACAAACTGAGCAGCAGCCACTTATGTTGATTTTGCTTGATTGTTACTGAAAGGGTGTTTTAACACTGAGTAACTAAACAGTCTGACAGGCTATTCTAGCTAACTTTTTTCTTCAGGTGAATGTTCTCTGTAGTTTATTTAATAAGATTTTTTTCTTGTTAGCTAAGTTCCGTCACTAAGTGTTTAATACCCACAATCCAGAGCTTTACCATGTTTATTTTGCTGTTTGCCCCCCTACTCAGTGTGGGCCTCTCTTCCCTCAAGGTGGAAGTGCTGCAGCCCTTGTTGTTCAGACCCTCTAAGGCACTCTGAAGTGTGCAGCGGTTTAGGATTATTCCTTCAAGATCTGTTACGGAAAGTTTAAATCTCTAAGGATCAGTTTGAAATGTAAATGTTGCAAAGGTTCTTTCTATGGCAATGACACACAATTTCATCAGATTACTTGTTTTGCTAGCCATTTGAAAGGGTTTGTTTTAATGCTAAACTAGGTTTATCGTCTTGTAAGAGTAACATACCCTTGGAAAAATAGAAACAATACTAATGAACGTAATTTGGATGACCGGACAAGTAAGGCCGTTTAATGCAAATTGTGTTAAAGCAAAACAGTAAAAGGGAGAGCTCATGTTTTTAACTAAAATATTTAATTCTTCAGAAAATAGCTTTAACTACAGATACGTATTACAAAATCTGTTACAGGTCGGTCTTCACTGTTTCCTTTTGAAGATGGTTTCCTAGATGACAGCCATGGGGATCAGTCCTTGTCGTCGGGTCTCAGCTCTCCAACACGCTGCCAGAATGGTGAAAGAGTGGAGCGCTATTCTAGGAAGGTGTTTGTTGGAGGTCTTCCTCCTGACATTGACGAAGGTACTGTGAATGAGTTACATTGGTGAGATGTGGGGATTGACTTTCATCTACGTAATTACTATAAAAAAGGTCAGATTTTTCTAAACCCAAATGTATTTTCCCAGGTGTGTCCCTTGTAGTGCTTGTGGCATTATTTAAACCAAACACAAGTGCTACCATCCACTGCAACACCTGAGAATTTACTTGACATTCTTTTGCACCGTAGATCAGAAGAGATGGAGAGAGAACTGGCTGCGTGGCAGGTCTTCTGATCTGCATGTCTTCCCACAGCTATAAAGTGAGAAAGCTGAAAAGGGGAACCTGCTGTCTCTCCTCTGTAGTCTTTTCCTATTCCTAAATGTGGTTGACTGGAACGACTTAGTTAATGCAGTCTTCACAAAAATACATTGGGCTTTAATTCATCAGCTCTTATACCCAGCATATATGAAGGGTTAAGATGACAAATATAGGGCAATAATCTGGTTACAAAATAATGACTGGTAGAGGTAGTCGGGGTTCTCCTCAGTCAATATATGCCCTACTTGTGTTTGCACCTATAAAGCCTTCAAACCCTTACCTCCAAACCAAAATAGTGACATTTTTTGATGTATTTTTCATTTTATAGCTCGAATCTACCGCTGTTTAGCATCAATGGGCCTACACAGGGAATTTGAGGATGCCTTGTAATGAAAAGAGAGGGATCTCTGAGTCTGATCTACTAAATTGAAGCCTAAACCATGTACAGTTTTAATAAAGAAATATTTTTGCTTTTTTTTTTTTTACCCATCCGTGATTTGTAAACATCTTAAATGTGGATCCCATGTTACGTCGTGAGTTGCAGGGCTGTTGATACAGGGTCTGCTGGGTAATCTGAATATCCAGCTGTAAGAAGCAGGACAAAAGGTACAACTGATACCAACATTGCTGGGTAACTCAGAATCAAAATACCTGCCCAGCCTGTCCTGTGAGGAAGTAACACAGTCACCTGGGAGCTGTCACCATCTTTCATGAGAGGTCTCCTTCAGTAGCCCTTTTTCCTTCTGCTCCAAGGTGTACAGTCTGTGTTTTGTGTCTCTAGTTGCTTGAAAAATCTGGCATGTGACTCATGGGATCAGAGAAACTGGACACATTTCAAACAGCAGTCTGAAAATTGGAAAACCCCTTTTCTCCAGATGGCTTGTTGCTCTGATCTATCTAGCATCATATTAGACACCATTTTAAACTAATTCTTTATTTAAAGTAAATTTTAAAAGCATTGAGAAAAAAGAAGATTTTTTCAAAAAATTACTTTAAATCCTTCTTTCTGAAGCGCATAAACCAAAATTGTCCTGTAGGATAGTTTGTGATATGTGTTCCGTGGTGTTTCTAAATTGATGCTTGAAAAGTGGAGAAATAACTTGGCAATTTAAGACAGGTTTCCTGAGGGGACTGAGGAAGGTGAAATCCCCAGGGTTGTGTGACCTGCTGCAGCCTGCTTTCTAGGGCAGGCTAAAGGAGCAGCCCTGCTGACATGTAGCTCCTCCGTCAGTCCCATGTGGCTGCATCTGACCCTGCTTTGTGGCTATATTTAGAAATAGACCGCAGCTGAAGCATATTCACTTCTGATAGATCATGTGTGCATTTAATCCTGCTGCAAACCTCCATTAGTGGAATGTAAAATTTAACTTTTTTTAAGCAGCCATGTATAGCATAGAGGTGCAAGAATATTTAGGCCCACTCTGTGGACATTATTGCAGTTCTAACTGTTCTTAATGAGTGTCGAAAGCAGTAAGTTTTGTTTTGTTTTAAAACCCACTTTAGCATAGTGGTGAGTGTCCCTGCCTCTCATGCAGGAGGCCAGGGACCCGATTCCTGCCAGGGAGGCAGTGATGCTGTTTAAGAGTTGGACTTGATGATCCTTTTGGGTCCCTTCCAACTCAGAATATTCTGTGATTCAGTTAAAGTAAGACTTTTTACTTTGCTACTGTCAGTCTTCACATTCTCTCTAAGGTGCCTCATTTGTTTTTTGTAGATGAGATCACTGCCAGCTTTCGCAGGTTTGGACCTCTTGTGGTGGACTGGCCTCACAAAGCTGAAAGCAAGTCATATTTTCCGCCTAAAGGTAATTAGTTTAAAATACATTTATGCAGGTGGTTTGGTAAAAGGAAATTGTGTCCACACTGTGGAAATTCATTACAAAGCAAAAATTTGACTCTTTAGGATGAATTTTGTCATTTAGCAAGCATATCCTCAGCCATTACCGTGATGGGAAAAAAAATCATGATTTGGTTCCTGAAATGTGTTGCTCTGTGTGTACTACTTCAGCACACCTTAAGTCCTTGAATTATGCCTTAATTTGTACTAGAATTAGGTAGAAGGCAAGTTGCAGCAATTTCCTAGTGCTGATTCTGCTGCAGTTTGCACTTTGTACTTTGTGGAAATCATAGGAGTAGTGTCTGGAGGTCTGCTTGATTGGGTAGAGAGTGGTTTGTAGAGAAGCATGAGTCCACTGTGTGTCTTCTGACCCAAGCAGCCGATCCTGCTCAGAACCACAAGTTCTGTGTCGGGGCTCACTGCACACTGAACCCCCAGCTCTGCTGGGAGAGGGCAGGCTGGAATCAGGCACCATGGACACTGAGATTCCAGGTTGGAACTGGTTTGGTTCACGGTGGTTTAGAGTGTGTGCAGGAGGGGCAGTCTCGTATCTGTGAGCAAAACATGATGCAGACCTGTTTTGGTTGAGAAAGGACAGTTTATGGGAAACCTGTTTGTGAGATTTACTTGGCTAAGTCAAACTGCTCTTACTGTACCCTACACTGTCCTATGATTTTGTGTTATACATTCTACTGTCAGTGACATGTGCCTCTTGAGTATAGTTTTTGAGTTCACTTATGACCTGAAACAGTAGTAGGAAGTTATACACAAAATTTCTTATCTATATGTTAAGGTTTTCTGTTCTCACTGATCCTGAAAGCTGTTAATTGCTCATTAAGGTCCCTGATTATTTTGGCAGAGCAATGGACTATTCAGTCAGTGAACCAGCTAATCCTACTGTGTTTTAATAGATACATTTTGACTGTAAAAGCACACATATAA
The DNA here is from genome assembly GCA_013390025.1 of Pitta sordida. NCBI lineage: Eukaryota > Metazoa > Chordata > Aves > Passeriformes > Pittidae > Pitta > Pitta sordida. Next base: position 15,322 of record WEKX01023106.1, read on the forward strand.
AAACCAACTTAATATTTTTGGAAGTGTAATTGCTGGAGGCAAGATAACTGTGACAAATGTTTGCCCTGTAAACAGTATTTGGGACACTTAAAAACAGAACAGAAACCCATACATGCTTCCTCCTTCCTGTTTCATTCTCACCACTCAGCCTTGCTGTCAGTAGTTATTATGCAACATCTGTTCCTGAATATAAAACCAAAACAAACAACCCCAAAACCAGCAACAAAACACCCCAAACCTCAATCATCGCCATATATTCCTAAGGACCGTTAGTAAAATATAATTTTCCCTTTTTATGTTCCTTTTAAAGGTCTCTAGGGTCTTTTTGACTAATGAGTTCTGACTGTACTCTTTGGGGTGGGTCTCTGGCATCCAGCCAGGGTCAAACCACGACATTAAGTTTAAAAAAAAAAAAAGGTAGCAATGCCTTGTCATTGATATCTCTTAGTATTCTTCACTTTTTTCTCTTTTTTTCTTTTTTTGCTCTTAATAGTTCAATAAGCAGCTATTCATGGTCATCAACATGGGACTATCAATTTTAATTTTGTTCTCTATCTGACTATGGGGTAGTTTTACGTCGTCTAACTTGTAAAAATGTTTTTTGAGTGAGATCTCTTTGAGCAGAATACAAGGGAATGCAGCCTCACGTCTATTTTTGTCGTGATTCTAATATAGGAAGCAGCTTTCAAAGCCCTGCCAGTTGCCCTGGACGTCTGTCTGAAAGTGCTAAACAGCAGTCAATCCCAACTGTTCCAGATTTATTTATAACTGACTTCTTAGTTGTCAGTCAGGGCTGCAGCATCATACGTCCTGCATTCCTGGCTGAGATTCACTTACAGTCGCATTAAGCTCCGTAGGTCAAATGTACCTGATTTACTGTGATCCCATATAGGCAGCATCTCCACAGAAGGCAGCATAGTATTACCACGAGTCAAAAGGTAAAGTTTGAATGTGTATTAAAATTTTTTCACGGCTTTTTGGTTTACTTTTCTATTATAAAGAGTATTTTGTTCCCAAGGTTTTTATGGAATCATCAACATAGGTACCACAATAAAATGTCTCCACATTGTTTTTACTTAGGAATTCCTTTAGACCTAAAATTGAAGTATCTTTTCCTTTTTGCTATTTTATTTTAAGTGGTTTGATGCATTATCAAACATTTCTTAAAAAATACAGTGAAATTAAAAGAGATATTTGAAATTATGCTCGGTGCAAAATTCAGTGGCATGACTTACTCAGCTGTCAAGTACTCATGAATTCAAATGTTTTCTCCTTTCATTTTTCTAGATGTCTTGTCTCCCATGTTACGCTGCTAGCCTGTAAATTCTCTGACATTTTGAATATGAGTCTTTGAAATGGAAAATATGTCCCCCCCAAAAGGGACAAATGAAATTACAGAGGAGACAAATACTTGGGGTTTGTGTGCTAGCAATCTCAAAAGAAAACAAGAAAAATGGATTGTTGGAATGCAGCTGGGACCAGAGGTTAATCTCTGTTCCCATGTTAATAAAGCCTGACCTTCAAGGCTTCTCCCACCTACTTGAATGTGCTCCACTGGCATTAAAATCGAGTGCTGCTCTTTCTGAACATATGCCATCACCTCCAGAGAGACTTCAGTTTCTTTTCGATGGAAAGCCTTTCCCATTGCTCCTCTGTGTATGCAGAGTCAGACCGTTGGGCAGTGTCTGGACTCATAACAAAGTTCAAGTTTTTGCCTGTTTGCTTAGATGAGTGTTGACTTAGAAGCTTGGAGCAGACAACATCAGTAGTTGGTGCCATGCGTCAGTCACCATAGTCAGTTAAGTTTTGTGCTGGAGCTGTTTCACATCATGTTTTTTCTGTCTTCATAGTTATATCCAGATGATGCAACATCCCCTGCAGTCGTGAGTGAATCAATACAGACTTCCAGTATCTACTTATTGGTTTAATGTATTAAATTTTGGAATGTTTACTGTGCTGCTGCAATACATGTATGAATTCCCTGGAGTTGCCCTCTGTTAGGAGAACTCTGATATTCTTAGGGATAGGAAGAAAAGGCTGCGGGAACCATTAGCCATGGCTAGTCTGATCAAGCGTGAAATCTGAAAGATTAAAATGTTGCTTACAGTCTAGTGACCTCCACCATCACCCACCAACCCCCCTGAGGGCTTTATCCGGTTAGTTTAGTGAGCAAGTCAGGCCATAGATGCGTAGTCAATTCCATCAAGCCTTATTAGCTAATTTATTAATTAGTATGGTTGATTAGCTTAGGTGGAGTGGTATGTAAGCTATCATCAGGACTAGTTGGAGTCCAGAAATGTTCCTGCAACATTGAACTTGAACAAAGAAGGTTTTCCTGGATTTGGCATGCTGAGCAGGTTGGTGTCACCACAGGTCTGCTTAGTCACGTTACCTCAGATTTAGTGCTGGACCTGATGGATGGAAGTGTTTGTGTGTGAAATATGCTGCCCTCCATCTCCAACATGGTGAGTTACACAAGGCTTATTTCAGTGCAGTGTCAACAGTGGCATTTTGGACTTTGGGGGATGGCAGATCAATACAGATGTGCCTGCAACATATTTCTCAAGCACATCTGTGCTCTCTGTATTATCCAGGTTTTCCTGTTTTCCCAGATATTCTAGGCTTTTGTTACCCTTACTGAATCTTGCCTGACATCACAGAATACAGTGGGAGCGTGTGTTTGGGAGGGGAGTCTGGCTTTGTCAACGTTTGAATTTTGGCCATTTTAATGAACATTTGAATTTTGGCCAAACTCATCTGATAGATGAAGGACACCTTACAGGATGCATTGGTTGCCAGTGATTTCAACATTTAGGTTGCTGAGAGAAGAGGGAGTGGTGGCACCCAGCTCTTTTGTCACTGTGAGTGTATATTGTGCACTTGGACAAGAGAAACTGAGAACAGCTGACAATGTGTATGAGGTCCTATTTCTAGTTCTGAGCATCTGTATTGTTGCCTTAACATTTCTTTTTGTCTCTCCTATGCATTGTAAAGCTTAGCACCATGTTTTTATGTTTGTGTCATGCATGAGGTGATTTTTAATGCTTTGCCTCTGAATAAGGGGAATTCATTCCCGTTGCCGAAGAAGTCTTTGGATTACTTCCTTTGGCATCTGTTTGGGTATGTTAGTAACGGAACTGGCAAAATTATAAATGCCATGTGTTGGCCTTGGGGAAGCAGATGCCCAGTTTGTAATGTGTTTACTTGGCTCTCACCACAGAGTTAGGGAATTAAATGTGGTATGTGGGTAAGTATTTTTTGAGTACCTATGAGATGTTGAGAAATAAAGAAATTTGCATTAAAGAATACTATTAAAAGTAGTTGCACATTAACGTGTTGCAGTCTGTCTCTGGCAAAGTCCAGATAATTCATGTTTTATTTAAATAGAAATTGATGGGGTTTTCACTTACTTGCCAGTCTGCTGAGTTATGCAGTGCTTATGCTAACTACAGTATTTTTTTTCCTCTTTTTTTTTATTAAACAGATGGTGCCAACAGTTTCAAAAACATTCTTTAATTTTTTTTAACAGATTGCTGGCTTTAGAACTACTTTTAAAAAACTGCTTACTGGTTTTCCTTTGTAAAAACTGCACAATGTGTTTTAAATTACAAATATAATACCAAAGTTTTCTCCTGTTGTTTTCCATTTAGAATGACTGGTGCTTGGGTAAAGTTGCGAATTAAAGTGAGAAAATGAAGCATAGCAGAGCTTGGAGATAGGATGGATTTGGAATGGGAGGAATGCTTTGGCTTTACAGTTGATGTGTCATGCAGTAGTCTGATCCTTTTATGTTTCCCCTGTTCTTCAGTTTGTTATTCTGTTATTTGATAACATTAAGGACATTTGTCCCTTCTGCTCCATATGGGACACTAAGGGTGAGCAAGATCTCATGAAAAAAAAAACAGTGTAGGCAAAGTTGCACAAAGTAGCATGAAGTGATTCTCATGCTTTAATTTAAAGCAACTGGTGAAACAATGCGAGTCTTTCTGATCATTGCTAAGGTACTGTTTAGATGGGAACACTGTTGCAGTTTTTTGCCTTTTGATCTTTATTCCATGAATGAGAACCAGTTCTATGGTTAATTCCATTGCCACTACAGTGACAACAGTAGTTTCTGCCAGAGGAACAAGAATGAGTGGTTTCAAGGAGAAAGTATGGAGTCATAATTCTAATTTCATCAGCCGTATTCACAAGAAGGTATCTGGTTTGTCCAAGGAGAGGAATCTACTCTGCTGAAACTAACTCCATTGGCTTTACTGAGCAAATACCATACCCCCCCAATCCAGAGTGAAATGCCCAGACAATTTTGATGTTTTAAAAACTGCAGTCAGAGATCATAGTATTTGTTAGAAAGGAAACTGACATTCTGTATCAGTTGTGTGTCAGATAGTGATTCTGTGACAGGGTTTAGGTTTTGTTTATGTATATTCCGACACACCTAAACAATATCAGTCATTTACCCATTGACATCTGCGGCCATGTGTGAACACGCCTGAATCANTCCAGAGTGAAATGCCCAGACAATTTTGATATTTTAAAAACTGCAGTCAGAGATCATAGTATTTGTTAGAAAGGAAACTGACATTCTGTATCAGTTGTGTGTCAGATAGTGATTCTGACAGGGTTTAGGTTTTGTTTATGTATATTCCGACACACCTAAACAATATCAGTCATTTACCCATTGACATCTGCGGCCATGTGTGAACACGCCTGAATCAGACATAGTGTTGCAGGATCCCTCTCTCCCAGCTTTCGTGTTGCTTTCAACAATGCTGTTTATTTTCAGAATTGCTAGGTTGCTATGGATATTTTTTTCCCCTGAAGAAAACACAATTTTTAATAAGCACTTATTGACCCTTTTTCAATAATTTGAATGTATCTAAGTAGAGAAAAAGCTTTCCATTGTTTATCTGTAGAAGTGACCTCTTTTGTCAAATGGAAGTAGTTAAATGTTTGTCTTCTTCTCATTAACCACTTCTAAACCTAAGTAGATGTTATTGTGGGCTGCACACAGTAATGTGTTTATTAAATGTTGCCTCTTCTGTTGTCTGGTAAGTGGAAATACATGAATTACTCTGTAAGTATTGTGAACTCCAGGGGAAAAGCAATCCTTCAGTGGTATTGAGAACTTAATATTTTGTGGGTTTTTAGTAGCTTGTGATATATCTTGTTTTGCTAGTAATGTACGAAGCACCAAATCATTCTTTCAAACATTGAATTATGTTCAAGGGGGTTTTGGGGGTGATGGTGAAGATTCTGTACTAGTTCTGCAGTGTATTCACTGTTCCTGATGGCCATCTACAAACCAAATTGTTCCCTACTCTCACTCCCCTGATCAGTTGTAATCATTTAATGCATTAGAAGCTTGTGCTCTCATTATAAATTCCTGCGAGCATTGTATTTATAATACTCAGTTCCTATGATCACTTCAATGATGCACATAGTTCTACCCCATAAATAATGACACGATAATCTAAAATTCGTGCAAGATCATCAGACTATATACGTACATCCTAAATTTATCATTTGGGTCATATCCCAAACTGTGCTGTTTCAAATCAGAGGTTAGGACTGGCAATGGGAATATTATATCAGGTGCTGGATATGCTGTAGGTGCCTCTGGTAGGGCAGTGTATGTGCCTCTCTGATCCTGAAAGATTGGAGCAGCTCAGAGCTGGTGTCTTGCTCAGCTGACTCAGTGCTGTGGTGGGCAGGTTTTATCTACCTGATACCATGCAAATTCTACTTAGTTTTGGAACATATGATGCATATGACTGCTGAGTATACTGAGCTAGTTTAACCATAGTCTGATTTATACCAGTGGAGAATGTGCAGTTTCATTTGATTGAGTGAAAGACATCATGTTTTTGAGGATTTGATAAATTCAGGTTTTCTGGTTTGCGTTGGGTTTTTTTTTTAATGTGCCACTCTTATGTCCCAGGGAAATGCATACTCTTACTCACCAGGAATGTTTTTTAATTTTTTTTTTTGTTTTGAGAAGAATTTGTTGTTCTATTATAAGAAACCTCATGTTCAGACAAGCTTTCTGTTATTAAGGAAGGTTATTCAAGCTCTATCTTTTCCATGTAGTCCACAAAGACAAGAAACATGAACAAACCAGAACCCAAAAACAATCCATGTGTGAATGAATATTCAAACCAGTTATTAACAGCATCACAGCTGATACACTAAAAGAAGGAAAGTCAGAGCCTAGTAATGAAGCTCTGCCTTCTGCCTTAAGAAATGTCTTGCAGCTCAAAGGAGAATTTGAATCATACAAATAAAATCAGAGAATGTGTTACTGGCTTGTTCTATGTAAATGATGTGGGATATGTTTTCTTTTTGGTTGAAGTACTTTACTTTGAAGGAAGCTGTTGACAGCAGTCCCAAGTACTTTGTGTATCACAGCTCTAGTAACTGCTGTTTTCTTTCTTTAAAAACAAATGTTAAGAAAAACATATAATTTAAAGTGAAAACCATTTTTATTGTAAAACCAATATCAAATTTAATTTAAAATAGCCGAGTTCAACTAAAATGTGGCCTGGATTTTTGGACCTGTACTTCCTTCCTCTGAAAATTTATTTTACCTCATGCTGTTACTGTGCTTGAAATAGAAGCTGAAATCAAGCAGCCCATTTATATTTCTCTAGGTTTTTTCACTGTTAATGTTGCTTGGAGTAGAATTGGAAATCAGTTTATTTGCAAGGAAGAGTAACAGGTTTTGTTCAAACTTGGAAACTGATCTCTCTTCAACCATCTGTTCAGTGTAAAAGCAGCAGCAGACCTGAACCCCTCCAGATGATGACCATGAGCTGCTCTACCCAGAGCAGTCCCCATTGCATATTGCCCTTGAAAATAAAAATTTGAAAAATTCAATTCTGAATTTAGTTGGAGTTTTTATATTTATGAATGTAAATGCTTGTTTTCTTCATTCTGCTGACTCACTAAGCTTTACAAAGATAGCTTTTGCTTCATCAAAAATTTAATCTTTGTCATATGATTAATTCATGTGGCTACTCTAATAACTACAGTAACCAAACTCCGTGTTACAGCCTTTCTTTTATGTTTTTATACCCTTTAATTCCAATTTAAAGCTACTATAGATCATGTTGCAGTCTGAAGTTTGACGTTTGAAAATGGCTGTGACCTTTGAAAGGGGAGACAACTCTATAAATTTGCTGTTGCAATGTTTTACACTAGTTTAGAAGTAAAATGTCAGACAAAGAGAGGCTTTAGTATGTCTGTAGAATATTCTTTTAGCAAAATAAAACCCCAAGTAATTTACTTCAGTCTTTTCTTTTTCAGTACAGGTGGGTGGGAGTATTTTTGCTACCAGACAAACCAGGATGGTGTGTGTGTATATATATATATATACTGTTGTTTTGGGGTGCTTTTCCCTGTAAGTGGTGAAAGTGAAGTAATGATGGGTGGAAAATCCGTTTTGTTTCTTGATGTGTTTTGGAACTGAAAGGACCTTATGAACCTATAGCAGTATATATTAATTACAGCACTAGTGAAATATTCTTTCTAATGAGCACTAAAGTTGCAAAGGAAACATTGGGGTATCTCTTACTTTCCAGAAATAATACATGCCCAGCAAGCAGAAGTTCTGTGGGTGGGTTGGGGTTTTTCTTCCATTTAAATTGAAGATGTGGGGAAAAGTGCTCCATAATATTTATGAAAGAATATAGAAAATATAGAATATTTTCTCTGCTATTTGTGATATGGTAAGATCATCATTAGTAGGGGCTATTTATTGGTAAAACTGGTGTTACGAAGACGTGCAATTTATCTTACAGAAGCTGGTGATACAGAACCTCAGTTTTCATTCAACTCTTCCATTTGATCTGCTTGCTTGCTGACTTTTCTTGTTCTGTATCTTGTCTTCCATTTGATGTGTATGCATCATTTTATTGCTATTCAGATTCAGGATCCAATTATTTTTCAATGTAACTGAGAATATGGCTGGAAAGGACCTTGAAGATCATCTAGTCCAACCTATAATCCAACTAACCTATCCTCTACATCTAGATCATGTCACTCAGCACCTCGTCCAAAAAAATTAAAACCAAACAAACCCTATCCCCAATATCTGTCTTTTAATGTGGCATGTGGGGAATTTCTTACATATGAGACCACTCAGACTTAGTCTGGTACTCATGAAAAACATGTAAAAATGTAAACGTGTAGACATAGGAGACTCATTCTGAGATGCTGAATTGTTTGTATTTTTTGTGCACCTTTTGTTTTTTAGAGAAAGGACTCAGATGATTGGGTCAAACACTGCCATTTAAAATTAGACTAACTAAAAGAAATTAATCTTTGCAGAACTGACTAATACATAATTTCGCTCTTCTGCAATAGCTAAGTGAGATTACAGCCCTTTCTATTTTGAGGTTTCTTAAGTATTTAAAGCCTTTGAAGTTTTTTGAAAATGTAGTCATGTCACTGCAATGTTTAAAGGAAAGTCTGCAGTTTTTTTAACACCTCGGATTCTTATTTTTCAAAAATGAGTTTCATTTTTAATAGTCATTTCATCTTTGGATTTAGAAATGTGTTTTATTCATGTTCAAAGCATCTTCTAATAAGATTACTAAAGTGACTTTGAGCAATGACCCTTCTCATCACATTAACTGATTTAGAAATTTGGTTCACACTGTTTCTAAGTGTTCATTTGCTGCAGACTTTTAAAGAAACTTTATTCTACAAGTTCTAGTAAATACAACCATAATTCAATTCAAATCTGTTTTTACAAATCTAGTTTTTTTAAAAAAAGGAGGAAAGTAAAATTTATATTCATGAAAAAACTGTCTATTTAAACCTACCTTCTTGAGGCAGCCATCTCAACCATCTAAAAATAAACCCTGAGACACGAGACTAGATATTAATTTTCTTTGCATTTTAACTCCAGCTTATTTTTTACATAATAATAGGAGGTAGATACATATATTGAAATATTTTATCAAAAATCATAGGTTGATGGTAAATTTTATTGTAATCTTGAAGCTTGTAAAAACACCAGAGAAGACTAAACGTGTGAAAGAAAATGTGCTTCAAAGGTAGTTTAACTTTTTTCAAGCTATGCTGCACGTAAAGAGAAAGTTCTCTTCATTCTAAGAGCTAAGAACACCCAACTCCAAACACATGACCCTTAGAATATGATTTCTGTATCTGATTTTGCAAGTGGACCAGAAGATGCAGCTCATAATTGATGTATTTGAACAGCAATTCATGTATTGCTGTTCTCAAATGCAAGAACTTAAAGAACTTATTGTCATTACTCTTAGTATTGACAAGTTGAACATAAAATGGTACCCTTCAGTTACGATAATGAGATTGAACTAATTCACAGTTAAGTGAAATTTCTAAGAAAACCTCTTGATTAAAGAGTCAACTTTGGACTTCATTAAGTGAGAGTTCTGTGCAATTACTCTATCTGTACCTTTCTGAAATATTTCTGTTTCACTAAGTAACTAGAGACTGTTCAGACAACCTTTGCTCTCATAGCATTAATAATTAATCACTTAAACTGAAAGGAGTGTACTCCAGGAGGAGGTAGTCAGAGACTTGCTGAGTGGCTTGGATCCTCATAAGTCCATGGGACCAGATGGGATCCATCCGAGGGNTCTGAGGTAGCAGAAGCATGGCCTGCGTGGGTCAAATCTTCATTCAAATTTAACAACATGAAGTAGAACTCTATTTGGCAGTATATTCAGGAGAGCGCTGAGTGCTACACGCACGTAGTTTTGACTGATTTAGAATCTTTAAATTCTGAATCACATGGAGCAATTTTAGTGGACTTCTTTCTTTTGAACTGCTTTATTTAAATGCAAATAACAACAACATCTCTTTGACTTATAATAATACATAATAAATTGTTCTTTTTCACCCGGGCGTATTATTTTTAGGTGAGCATTTTCTTTGTAGTTAGGAATGTAAGCATAGAAGTCTATTTTTCTGTTTACCTGTACACTTTCTTCTAGAATTTATTAATTGTATATGCATACTAAGTAGAAGTTTGATGCTTCCGTTTTAAGATGATAATTGTTGATACCAGCAGATACCACTGAGAAATAGCTCCAATATGGTTGTTGGATAATAAGAAACCCTTATTCACCAGCCCATATTCTCACTCCTCAAAATCATTAATTAATCAAATAAACATCCCCAGATGCAACCAACACTCTTGTCTCCATTCTGAAATCAATACTGTATGAGGGTATGATCTGTTTGGGTGAATTTAATACATGAAAACAAACTAACAGCCTTAACAGATATTTGTTATTTGTATGTCTTATCCAGTTCTTGGGTTTGTTTATTTAAAAAATGCTTTATAGAATAATCTGTTATTTTTCTTTCTTGTGTCCTTGTCACTTCCAAGGTTACGCCTTTCTGCTGTTCCAGGAAGAAAGCTCTGTACAAGCTCTTATAGATGCCTGTCTGGAAGAAGATGGGAAACTTTACCTATGTGTGTCAAGTCCCACAATCAAGGATAAACCAGTAAGTAGCTTATGCCATGACACTTTATGCTGTTTGCTAGCATGTTTGCTGTTACTCTTTTCAGTTAATAAATAAAAAAATACTTAGTTAATTACTTGTCACTTCCTGTTTCTGCTCTTGCTGTTACACTGAATTGGCTTTCTGCGTAAGCGTAACACAGCTCTAACACTTGCTTTTTTCTGATGTCATGTTCAATTAACATTTATATGTGTTACCTCACAGGAGTATGCATCCTTTTATAATGTTAGCTGTAAAACAATGGAATTGTAATATTCCCTATATATTTTTTGAGGGAAAAGCAAGCTTTATGCAGTGAAATGAAGAAACTTAGCCCTGCCAAATGAAAATCCATATAGCATAAACATCCTCTGTACTTCATTGGTTTCTTGGTTATTATTTTTTTATGCATGCAATAGCTAAGCAATTTATAATTTAGGCCTCATTCACCTTATAGAACCTGCAGGGTAAAGTGCTGCCGATCAAGTACTACCTGATTTCATAGCAGACTAGAAGTCATACAGGAACCTGGTTTTATTGTTGACTACTCTATTATTCTTTAATGTTAGTCTTTTTTTGTGTCTATACACGTATACAGATTAGATGAAAACTAGAAACAAATAAGGTAACCAATGTGCTGCCTTTTAAAGCCATTATAAAAAATCTTGCACAGATGAATGAACAACCCAAGATTACAGGATAGTGAGTGGGTTTACATGATTTCTAGATTTTAAAAAATGGATTGATGAACAACTTTATCTCAATAATTTCTGAGCAGTTTTTTTCCATGTAATCTAAAGATTTCTTGTCCACTGTAGTGCTTGTTGTGCAATAGAAGTAGGCATTCACACATTGTACAAACTCCTTTTGTATCCAAGCACTGAAATTAATTTTATCTCCACTCCTATCACTGCTTTAAAATTTGTGGGTCCCTGTATGTGATTTCAGGAAAGCCAGAAGCCCAAACTGCAACTGTAAATTGCACATACATGGTAAAATGTTCTGAAAGGCCTTTCACAGATTTCTTAGTATAATGGAGATTAGGGGCAGGGAATTAATGAGGGTAGGAATTTGCAATGATGAAATTTAACTCAAGCCTGGCCTCTAGAGGTTTTAAATGAATTGTCCACCTTCTTTCCAACACTTACATAAGTGATATTCTCAAGTTGTTTTGGTGCTTATACCATCAATTTACTGCTTTTGCAAAGTTTAAATTTTCTTTTTAATTATAGGAAGATCTTGCATTTCTTTCTTAATTTTATTTGTAAAGTTAATCTGCTAAAACCAATCCTTAATACAGGTGCAAATTCGACCTTGGAACCTAAGTGACAGTGACTTTGTGATGGATGGATCTCAGCCTTTGGATCCAAGAAAAACTATCTTCGTTGGAGGAGTTCCACGGCCTCTCCGAGCTGGTGAGTAGAAGGAAAATGTAGGGTGTTCCAGATTAAGTAGAAAAGATACATAGTATATGTAAAAGAACAGAAAATATACTGTGTCTTTTTCCACAGATCATAGTTGGCTTTGTAAGTCATGGTCCTCACATCTACAAAATACGGACTGTGAACAGTTTTTACCTTTCAAATAGGCTATCAATTAGGATTGCCAGTAGAAACGGTTTTCCTCTACTTCGCGTAATATGCAAGAATTTAGCTGATTTTTTTGCAATGTAGACCATCTTAATCCTAACCCTGAATTTGTTTGCTGAGATGCAGAAAAATTCCTCTTTTCTTTCATTAGAAGACATACTTCTCCCAGGCTCTTTCCAAACCAATTCCAACATCAGCTCTATGATTTTGCTTTCCCTTTTATTCAACACTTACCCTAATTTTTCCATGGAGCTATGGACAAGGCCGCTCAACTATTGTCCAGAAGAAAACGTTCTCCCAGCCAGGTCTCTCAGTGGCCCCACATTGAAGACCATTTTCCAGACCCATTCTTAATTAAGCTTTTTTCCTCTCCATTTTTTTCTTCACCCTTAACTCTTCTTCTTCACTTTTATTTGCAGAACCATAGACAACACTCCTTAGCCTTTGGCCAGAGGAAAGATATATCCCAGCCCAGATCTCCTGGCAAACCCCCGTTTTATTTTGAAGGCCCCCTTTCAGCACCACTCCCAACTGTAGCTCGACACTTGTTTCTTTCTTCCTAACCCTTACATTTCTGGTGAGCCAATGACAAAGTCATGAAGCAAATGAAGATACTTCTCCTAGTTAGATCTTTTGGCAGCCCTCACTTTTGTTTAGTCCCTCTCCGTCCTCACTCCAAGGCAGCTGCATGGTTTCTCTTTTTCACCCTCTCAACACTAACCCAAATTTTTCAGGACTGTAGTAGGCAAGGCCTCGTAATCACTGTGTGGAGGACGTCTGAATCAAGTTTGCTTGTAGCTCTCACTTTCCTTTGGCAGCCACTTTCCAGCCCATTAGAACTTCACCTCCTCACTTTATCTTTTGCCTAATCCTAAGTCTTTGAGGAAACTGTACACAAGGTACCCCAGCCATTGCAGACAGTAAGATTTCTTCCTAGTCCAGGTTTCTTGGCAGCTTTTACTTTCCTCCTCATCTTAAAAAAGTCATTATTGTAAGACAGTAATTATGTAAATACATAGTAACAATTAAACATTACCTCATTTCTAATGATAGCCTTTATAAAACTTTGTCATTTGGCCTGTCACAGATCATATTTGACATGCACTACATTTGAAAACTGATCTCTTTAACTTCCCCAAAGCAGACAAACAGTTTCCAGTTTTTCTTGTCTGCAGCTTTAAAGAGGTTTTTCCTAGGTTATCTGTCCATTGCATGGTTTCCTTGTTCTGAAATCCTGTATATTCTTTGCCTATTGGCAAGAGTAACTTAATGGAAATACTATTGTACATGTTTTTAAGTGTTCCTGATGTTTATTCTGTATTGTCACTTTCTGAGATTACTACCCACATGGTGATGCCAAATCATTACAAAGCAGAGGAATCTACTAGTGACTACATTGTGCTGATAGTTTTTCCTTACTGTTTGGAGCAAGAATATTATCTGGCTTGGTAGAATAAGTCAGATGTTTGTTTGCTTGTTGCAAATGGACAAATGATTATATGGTCTTCCCTTCACAGACAAATTTATACAATCGCAGATACCTACTCAATTTAAAATTGTTTCTATTCTACATATAATTTACTAGTGACATTTTTATGATAACTACAAGGATTTAAGCATTTGGGGAGGTTTTGAGGTTTTTAAATTTTATTTTAAGTAGCTAAATTGTAACTTGCTGCAGAAAAAGTTTTCACATGCTGACACTGGAAAACGGCTGACTTGGCAGGGCTGCACAGGTCCCAGTATCTTGTGTTGTCCGTCTGACAAAGTTGTTTGCCTGTGAGCTCTTACAGTGAACTTGGCTCAGTGACCATATCTTACAGGTCACAGGTCATCCTGAATTGGAAGGGACCCACAGGATCATCTAGTCCAACTCCCAAGAAACACCCACCCAGGGATCAGGCCTACAAGCGTGGAGCCACGGGCACCACGCTCCATCCATCCAAGCCCCCCACCAACTAGACCATGTCACTGAGCACCTCATCGAGTCTTCTGTTAAACACCTCCAGGGATGGTGACTCCGCCACCTCCCTGGGCAGACCATTCCACTGAGAGACCACTCTCTCTGTGAAAACCTCTTCCTAACATCCAGTCTAAACCTCCCTTGGCGTAACTTAAGGCCATGTCCTCTTGTTCATGGTTCACATGCCTCTTTTCTTGTTCCGTCAGTCTGTTTTCTTCTTCCTTCTGTTCTTTCCCTTAACATTCCTTCTGTATGTTTCCTCAGCCGTGCACCCAATTTGTCTTATGAATGGCATTTCTAACTTCTTTACAGTTATTCTTAGTATCAGAAAAAGCAACAAACCATTTTAAAAGATCCACAACCAAGATAATGTTCCACCAAAATACTAATTTAAGTTGCATCTAAAATGTATTCTTGCTTTAGCTGCAGTAACTTTTGATGTTTCACAAATTTTTGCTTCAAATGTAAAAAATTTCTTTTAATGTCTTTTGAACCTTAGTACTTAGGGGAAAATATCAGATTCTAAATATAGAAAGATCTGTAATCAATCTTACATGCAAACTAGCATTTAGAAGCCTTGCTGGAGCCAGAGTTTGACTTAAAAATATTGTAAGTTCTAGTTGATCTGAAACCTACTTGAACAGTAACTCAGCTCTGCTTTTTTTTCACACTTCAGTCACACCAAGTTTCTTTTTAGATTCTCTTGTTTTCCTTGTATTTTACCATAACTCATAAAGGGTTGATTCAATCTGTTAAAACCAGCATTTCCTTTTGACATTTTCGACTTTGAAGGATGAGTGTGCTAAGGCAAATAGCATTTTTTAAATGCAACAATCCAAATGGAACACTATTATATATGTTAAATCTATTATATTTAACAATTGACTTCTTGCAGTTGAATTGGCAATGATTATGGACCGTTTATATGGAGGTGTCTGCTATGCTGGCATTGATACAGACCCAGAACTGAAGTATCCAAAAGGTGCTGGCAGAGTGGCTTTCTCCAATCAGCAGAGCTATATTGCTGCTATCAGTGCTCGCTTTGTCCAGCTCCAACATAATGACATTGATAAACGGGTAAGTAAAGTAGCTTGGAACAGAATGGTTGTCACAGAACTGCACAGAAATTAAAATTACCGTTATTAACATTGAGTAGGAGAACAATGTAAGTTCCGTACTTCAGATGACACATGTCAATTTTTTAAAAGCTTATTTAACCATCTAAAGCAGAGTGAAAAGAATATTTCAAACATCTCAAATAACTGTTTAGCACAAAACCTCAGAAATAGTTGGTTGTAAGCTCATTTGTTCTTGGTTTCATTTTGAATTCTGTAGATGAAATTCCCCAGCATTTCCCAGCTTCTTTCTCTTCCTGTAGAAGTTTGCTCATTCTGCATCAACAGCTTTTAGTTTAGTGATTACTTATATAGCTTCAGACGCTTTGGCTATTAGGTACCGTTTTCTTTCAGAAATGTATGTCTAGACTTGAGGTGTCCATAAAGCAGAGGTTTATTCTAAGTAAAATAGGTAATGCTGATCTTAAAGGTCTTAAGCATTATTTAACTAAAACCGTATGTCAATAGATGCTTGATAGGCAGAAGGAGGGGAAATATAACTTGGTTTTGTTTGGTCCATGTGAAATCCTGGTTTACATTAAAAGAAAACATTACTTAATTGCCAAGATTTTTTTCCTTTAGGCCTTCTGTCTTCACCTCTTGATTAGACATACAAACAACATCCATGCTTTTGAGGGCCTGACATTTAGAAGTATTCAAAAGAACATACAGCTTGCACTGCTGCTATGTTTTTTTCCTATAGGGGTGGCTTGTTTTCTGCTTAATCTGATATAAATTGTTTCTTCAGAACTCGGCTTAACAGGTATTGGGTGTGTCTGTTATGTGCAGTATGCATATAAATCCTCATAGCTGCAAAGTTCCTCTGAAAATCTGAGTTGAACTTTTTGTCAGATTCAAGGAGGTCATGAAGTTGTAAGTCCTCAAACAATTTTTTTGTGGTGCTATACACCATATTGCATTAGCTAAGACAAGGCTATTCCTAAACATTTCTTGTCCATTGAATTCTGAAAAGTCTTAGATTGAGAAGATTACTTTTAGAGGCTTAGTCACATGTTGAACCCTTTGAGACTTATATATCAGCCATGCTTACAAGGGGTTTCTTTCTAAGCTTTAGGGGAGAGACAAAAAAATGCTAGCTAGTACTCGGTTCTGCCTTCACTTTGTTGATTGATATTTTGTGTTTATTTAATTGTCTTTTTGTTTTTAAATAGATTTGTCAATGAGTTTGAAGAAGTATGAAGTCTCTTAATAAGTCCTTAAATTTTAGTTTTTAATAGATTGAAATCCCTGAACTGTACACCATACTTCCTTAAAATTATTTCACTAGTAACAAAAGCAAGGGTAGACGTGAGAGAGCAAGAGAGAGAGAGACACTGTATTTCAGGCCTTCACAATTTGTGCTTGGGAAAAGTGAGTAGGTGAGGATCTAGAGCTGTGCTGGACATTGGACCTACTTTCTTCCAGTTTCATTGGAGATAGAGCTGTTTTATTTGACATGATTCCTCTAATTTTAGTGATATGGCATCTGATATGCAAAATGGCAGCTATTCAGACTTGTTCCATGCAATACTAGTAGCACAGTGTAATTTAAAAAAATAGATTGGCAGCCCTAGCTGTTAAATAGGCTTTCCTTCAAATGAGTAACATTTGTTGACGTGTGATCTGGATAAGCTGAGGTAAAATACAGCGTAAAGCTTTTTTTGTGGAATGTTTCTTGTCTTTCAACTCAGTATTTCATTCTGTATTTCTTTAACTCTGTATGTATTTAGGTGTAGTTACTAGAGTCAGGTTTTCCTTGCAATATACAAATTGTGCCAGACTAGCACTTGTGCAGTTACAGCAAAATGGTTTATAATAAATGTATATTTCAATTTTCTGTCTTCTAATGCAGTTGACTTGATAAATAGCATCAGAGAGCTGTAAGAATCATACATGCATGAACTAGTGATTTCCCTGGAATGAATGAGCACTCAATTTAAATGTGTAGGCTTGATTCATAGGAACAGACACACAAGAGAGAACTTACATGTTGTCAACTTCTGTAATAGTATTATTGCAAGTGCCTAGTCATTCATCAATCCTGCTGTGTTTGGCACAAGGGCTTTAAAAACAAAAAGCATTCCAGCCCCAATATGTTTACAGTTGAGTCAGTTGAGATGAAAGTCAGCAGCTTTCCAGTCTATTAATTGATGGCGAGGACGAAGTTGGAACTATGAAATTTTGTTGCACTTCAAGAGCTAAAAATCTTTAGATTTTTAGTTTGCAAACAGACTGGAAAGTATTTAATAAAAGTACATTTAATTTAGTTTAATTTGAATCTCTTATTTGTCTGATCCTGCATTTTGCAATTCACAAAAAACTAAAGAAACAACAAAAAAAATCCGCTCTGGAAAAACGACCCTCTGAAAGTCGCCAGACCTCTGAAGTTTAGAAATATTCTTTTGTTCGTTGTAATTTTTCTTCCTAGGTGCTTCTGTCATGGCCTGCCACTGTAACAACTATATTCACATTCCTGGAGTTTTCTTAGGCAGTGGGAAAATCCTTGCAGATGCTATTTTTACTCTACTTCCATCTTAGTACTTTCCCACACCTAACTTTTCCAAGAAATAGTTAAAAAAGCACACCCTTCTTTCTTGAGGTTTTCTGACAGGTAAAGTGGTTGGCATGAAATTTTAAATACCAACCTTTTGGGTTAATCCTGCATCCATTGAATACCTTCAGTGGTGACAGAAACATTTAAAATGTTGTGGGGTTCTGATACTGCTTATCAAAACTCTGAAATCTTCTTACAGTTGTTTTTCTTCTTCCTGGTGCAGGTGGAAGTGAAGCCATATGTGCTGGATGATCAGATGTGTGATGAATGCCAGGGAACTCGCTGTGGTGGAAAATTTGCTCCGTTCTTTTGTGCCAACGTTACCTGTTTGCAGTATTACTGTGAATACTGCTGGGCAAGCATACACTCTCGTGCTGGGCGAGAGTTCCACAAACCACTGGTAAAGGAGGGAGGCGACCGGCCCCGCCACGTCCCGTTCCGCTGGAGCTGAACCCCAGGCCTCGCCCAGCAACAAGTACTGGAGTAAATAAAATTGAGTGAAAAGAGAGCGCTGCCTCAGGGCTTAGTGTTCTGGAAATCTGTGCATTCGTCCTCGACTTTAATGAAGATATGGGTCTTTTTATTACTATTATTATTATTTACAGTCACATTACTGAACTCAGTGTCCAGTATAATACAAACCGGCAGAGTGTAACTGTACTGATTTTGCACTTTGATTCACACAAACATCTGCTTGGTACCTTAATTTCCTACACAAGACTTGTCACTAGTGACATTATGTAGACTGCCATTCTCATCAGCCTTCACTGGGCTGATGTGTATGTGATGAAGATTTTTTTATTATAATTATTTTTATTTTTAAACTGGAGCATGCACTTATTTTCAGAAATTTAGACTTGCCCCTAGCAGATGACTTACCAAAGGTAATATTCACAAGTAGGTGGCAGATGTAGCAAAAACTTAAACAGATATTCAGCAATCATTAGTTTGGGTCATTTAAAGTAGTAATAACCCTTAAAGAAAATAAGCCTTTAGTTGCTCTCCATTTTGACTTGTAAGGATGATACCTCATAAGCTGGATCAGACTTTTTTCTTTTGTTTTGCTGAGGGTTTTTTTTTTTTAATTTGTTTTGTTTTGTTGAGTTTTGTTTTGTTTTGTTAGGTCTTTTAGTGTTATGTAAATGTATGCTGCAATAGCTTTTGCTGCTATTAAAATGGTATTACTAATACCATAATACTCTATTCAGGCTAGGGTATCAATTAAAAATGAATATGTGATTAAAATAGTGATGGCTGCTGAAAGGAGATCAGTATAGCATACAGAAAAGCTTCCAAGGAAGGTCAATATTTTTTGACTGCATGTTTACTTAATCAGGTTGCTGCATGCAATAAATTTTATGTATGTCTAATATAAAACCTGCCCACAATGCACAAATTATGAATCTACGTAGGCTACAAAATACTCAGTAACAAAAAAAAAAAATTGATTACTGACTGGAGGAAGGCATGCCTCAGTAAATGTAATGCTTCTGAAATTAGGATCAGCCCATTACAGAATGACCTATATTACAACAAATATAAAAACTAGCTGTAGGATATTCTTAAAACAAATTTGTGGATGGTAGATGAAGTACTTTGCGGTGCTCTGTTATATATCGTGCAATTTATTTTATATAGTAAAGTGATTATGTCTAGTACTGTGATCAAACTTAACTGTTAAAGCCTCTGTATCTGACATTAACACATTTTTGACAGTTCATAACAGGTACATAAACAGAAATGAGCTCTTAGTTACAATCTCTCTCCTAACGCTTGCATCGTTTCCGTAGCCGCAGACCTTGTCTAGAAAACCAAAGAGCTCATGCTAGTGAACATACACTACCAATTAGATAGTCTGTCAAACTAAGAAACTAGGCACATTTAAGAAAGGTAGGAAAAAAGTGGTGCTAAAGAAATGTCTGCATATAAAAGTAACATGAGATGTCTGCTCTGTGGATGTGTCGTTATCTCTCTAATCCCTGGATGTATCCTGTGAAGCTTGAATACAATTAAGACCTGCTAACACAGTGGACATTTTTTTAGCATGAACTATGGGGCTGCAGATAGCATATAAATATAAACACACTTGGTATACTAATGATTGTGAGAATGTGTACACTATTTGTTTTCTTTTTCCTCCTTTGTTTTTGCAGTTCTGGGGACAATCTGACTGGATATGACACCGCATAGTAGATTTAAATGTCCTGGGTTTTGTTTGTTGTGATGTCCTTCTTTGTGTCTAATTTAGTAAGTTGGTTTTCCCAATGTTTAGTTGCGAGTATTGGCTTTGAAAGGATTTTTTCTGTTTTTGGAGAAAAAAAAAAAGAAAAAATAGTTTTTTACTGGTTTAAAATGCTTATTATAATTATCCCTTTTGAAGTTACTTCTGGGCGGTTTTGTGATATTGCTTTTCCCAGCCCAGGTGTCTTTTCTGTTTTTTTTCATCTGTACAAGACATTTTGTTATGCACTACTTTTTGTATCTAGACAGTTTTCAACAGTCGGCTGATGATTTTTTTTAAAGAAAAAGGCATGCTTTCTGACTGACATGATCTTTTGCAATACCTCAATTTTGAAATATAGGAAAGAAAATGATATTTTCTAAGTAAGTTTATTCAGAAAAAATATATATTAATTTAATTCTGCAAGAAAAATGATTTAACAGATGGGTAACTTTATTTTTTTCATGCTTATTTGAGTTTTTTTGAAAATGAAGAAGTTAGAGCTTTATAACTGTAATATTAAAGATCATAGCTAACCTACAGAAATCTACCTAATTATGTGAAAGAAGTAAACCTTTTTGAAGAAATACCCCTCTTTCATGTAGAAAAATACCCCCAGAGAGAAAGAGAGCGAGAGAGAGAGAAGCTAGAAAGTGTACAATATAGCATAATGTTGGACTAAATCTGAAACAAAATCATCATAAAGAACAGGTGTAAACACAAACTCCATTTGGTGCTGAAAGTTGTGAATAGAAGGTGAAAAAATATTTTCCCTTAATTTGTATATTTATAATCAAGTGTGATTATGCACGACTGACCAGAATTGTGAGAGTTCTTCTGTTTGTATTTTTTTAAAGAGAACTTTTTTTAGTTTATTAAATTATGACATGCTCCCTTTTGTTTTGTAAATGAATGTGCCCCAAGTTGTTAATATGTTATATTAAAAGAGGGTCCTTCAAAAAAAGTTATTTTTTAAAATATGGAGTTCTGAACTGCAACTTGACTAAGAAGCCCCTGGGTACAACAGGTCCTATTGTGGCCTTTTCTGATGTGAGACTTGAACTAGTCGATTTTTTTGAAGGCTAACCTAACCTCGACTATTTGTTGTTATGTGCAATACTGTTTGTACTGTTTGTATAAAAAAAAAGAAAAATGAAAAGAAAAAAGGCATAAATCTTTATTGCAGATTTATTTTCATTGCAGACTTTAGACATTGTGATTCACTAAAATCATTTTTCTACTGTCAAATATGTACCTTTTCTTCATGCTGGTATTTTTTCAATAGTAATGTAGCCTTTGTACTGAGACAAATTTTCATTGTTATTTTTAGAAAGATTTTTTGCTAAGAAAAAAATTAAACATATTTACATATTTTTCATTTTTATTTCGTATTTTCTTTAAGGAGTGCTTTCTCAACCATTAATATAGTTGTTTCTGGGAGAGACTTTCATATCTGGTCAATGTCATTAATATTATTTTGTATTTTTACTTGGAATAAATTAATTTTATGATGCTGATTCTTTAAAAGTTTATTTTTTTCATTTTCAGTTATTTTTGAAGCTAAAATCTTTGTAATATTGTTACTAAAGTGTCTAGTTTTTTGAAATGCAAAGCTTTATGTATTAACTTGCTGATGTGGTTTACAATAGTGTGGCAATGATGAAAATGGTTGGTTATGTAAAGTGATTGGAAAATTGTAACAAAGAATTGGGCAATAAAATGACAGAATGAAGCAGAAAAATGTGATATTTTGAAAAGCCTTTTCCTTTATCAAAATGATTTAGGGAGATAATAGGGATGTCACAGTACCAGTTCACTGTCTAGATTTATACACCACCAGTGTTGATGAAATACTATTGCCGTTATAAGGAACTAAATCTATTGAACAATGGGTTTTTGACCCTGCCCATTCAGCATAACTTTTCATTACTTTTCTTGTCATGAACTCAATAAACTCTCTTTTCAATAGCCTTAGACTGAATCTCCTAAAATGTATATTCTTCATTGTATTTCACCACCGTGTTACTTATTTAATTAAATTGACCCTTTCCCACACAACTTCCTTTCTGCATGTGTTTCTCCATGGCAGCATGGAGCAGACTGTCAGTGCGCACACCATTCCTAACCAGATTACCACACTGCGTTGGTAGCTGCCTAGTTAATGCAAAATACTCTCTGTCCATTTCCTGGTAGCAATGCAGTAACCCCATATTGCTACCACCTCTGAACATCTGTTCAGCTTCTTTGTCTTTCTCCGTTCTTCTCTGCCTCTCTTGTCTTGATGCTTTTTTCTTTTGTGTTGGCAGTACCAAGGGCCAGTATCAGAACACTTTTCACCTCCATTAAATCACCTTTGTTTCCCATGCAGCCAGAAGAAACCCCTTCCTGAAGCCAGTGACTGCTCTGGCACCTGAAACAATCCAGACTAAAACTGGTGTTGCGTAAACAGGGCATACAATGACTTTCTCTAGACAAAGCGATTGCTTCCACAAGTTACTGATGATCTTTTAGACTAACTTCTAAGCTTGAGTGTTAAGAGTGGCTCGTCTCTGACTTGTGGGAAGAAATGTGCCCAGAGTTGGTCTATTGTGTATCCTCTGTGTGTTCAGTTCTGTAAGTAATGTATAGACTAGATCAAATAGTGAAGTAAAATTTAGACTCAAATTAGGTACTACTGGTTGGAATGTACGCAAATTGCAAACGAAGGAGATTAAGGAATGAAGAGGGAATAAAAAATTCCTGCTAAGTGGTACAAAGTTTATGCTTATCTTTCTGCCGACATGCTTGTATTTTATAGCCTGCTAGCAAGGCATGGGCTAAAACAAATTGTATTGCAAATATGCAGTTAGCAAATAACTTTGCTGATTTCACTATCTGTTAGAGTAGTAAACAAAAAACAAAAAAAAAGAAAAAGAAAAAAAAAAGGCGCTTAACTGGGAAAAGCTCCCATGTTAATATTTCAGTATTGTGACATCTCTACTTGCAAGGTATGAGTGAAAGATTAGTCACAGATTTGTAGAAATGTCTCTTTTGTTTAATCTGGCTTGTATGTAGTTGCTTTTATGCTAGTTTGTATGATGTCAGCTAAACCCTTTTTCTTTTCCTTCCTTCCTTCCTTTTTTTTTTTAAACAGACAAACTTCTTAATCTCTGCTGCTATAGTGTTCTATCATACCACAGAGTATTTTATATTCATGTTAGTGATTACTCTATACCCCAAATGGGTAGCAGGTCAGAAATCACATTGGTCGTGTAATTCCGGCACACTCAAATGTACATGAGACAAAGTTCGTCAGTAAGTGGAAAACCAGGGTGCTAATAAGAGATAATTTTTGCTCTTTTTTCTTTCCTGGATATAGTTCTGTTGGGGTATAAAGTATTAGATATTTGTAATTTTACTGTCAAACTAATGGACATAACTTTTAGAGCATTCACAGCTAAGATCTCTGTACTTGTTTTTCAACTAATTTTAAATGTACTGTATCTTTTATTACATGTTCTCTTAGATTGTTTTTGCTAGTAATTCTAACAAGGCTTCTTCCTTTTTGGCTTGGACTAATGCTTGTATGGAACTGCAGTACTGTGACTAAACATGGAGCTCAATGCTGCTATTGCTTACAACTGCTTAAACTTTGTAGTTTGGACTTTATTTTTTTCTGTAATAACTTATTAAATATAGTTGTATGAAGTACTGATATTTGTCATCCTTTGCACATGCTGAGGAAGTCTTGGGATATGAATTAGGGGAATGTAAACTAGATACAAATCCCCAAAACTTGTACTGGAAAACTGTTTACACTGGGTAATGTTAAGCAAACCCACACCTTACATGCACACAAACTGTCTTTTCTCATTTTTTATAATGCAATATATAGTCCACTTATATCTTCTCTCTACATTGGAAAAGCCACCCCTGATGAGGTATTTATTATGCTAAGAAGAAGGTAAATCCAGAAGTACTACATGTGCTGGAAATATTTCTGAGAATACAGCTTTCCCCACCAAATGCAATTTCAAATGCCTTGAGAACTGTTCAATTATTTTCTTAAGGAAAATTGCTGGGTAACATGTTGCACTCTTTTATTAGCAGTTTAGCAGTGGTTGCAGGGTAGAGATTAGACTGATCAGGTAAAACAAAGAAGAAAGCACTGCAATAGTTTATAATGGTTTATTTTTTAAGACTAGGAGCCAAAGCTCAGCAATCAGCTGTTTGGATCTGCCCCGAACACTTCCTTGTGAATTCTGCCATGTCAGGGCAAGTGGGGACCACAGGAATGGTGCATGGTCTGTGACACTGCTTTCTTTCAATGTCTACATGAATGCATCTCAAGAACCCTGCTGGAACTATCAATACTAGAAATTAGAGACTGACTTCACGTATGTGTTCCGCTTCAGCAGGAACTGACTAGGATTACACCAGAAGTTAAATGCTGTTTAGAATCTCCACCTGTACTGAGCATGTGAAAGCTCCTCAGTGTGCAGAGCCCTGTGACTCATCTTAATCCTGATATTCCCAGGTGCAGTACGAGAAAAGGAAGCCTGGGTGTCCAAAAACAAACAGGATGCTCAGGCATAAGTTTGTTTTCAAACTGATGACAAATAGTTACAACTTTCAGGTGAATGGTCTACTGACTGCTCTTCCAGAAGTGCTTTTACAAGACAGTGATCTGTAATATGAATTCTAGTAGTGAGTGAATGTATGAGAAGTTGTAGGCTTCTCATTACTTCAGAGTTAAATTTGAGCAGGGAGTTCGAAACACCTTCCAATTAATGAGTGTTAAATTGCTTAATTGTAGCCTCTCACTGTACAATGTTCCAAGTCCATCTGGACAAAAATCAGTTTGGGTTTAATTACAGACAACAATTGTTCAGCACAGCCCCTCTGGACCTTCTGATTCCCAATCCTTCCCTTAGTAATAAAGCAAGTGTGCCACTTGCAAGGTACACTGATACTGACAATCTCCCTTCTCCAGCTGATAACAGCATTTAACTCAGCCTTTGCTTGCATTAAAAAGTGGTTGCACTAACAGAATATAAACCAATGCGCTTAAGTACAGAAGGCTGTGTGGCCTTTTTTGATTCTGGTTTGTATGTGTTATTTTGGCAAACCAAAATAAAACAGCTACCTATCTGACTATTGAAACTTGTGTATTAAACCTATTTAGATATCCTTCTAAGCAAAACATTTTTGCATTCAAAGCACAAAGCAACATGTCCCTCCTCACATAGACCTGCAGAAAAGCCAAAGCTTAGCTCTTGAAGGCCATAATCAGCTTTCCTCTGTTTAGCAAAAGATAAACAGCAGGAGCACACAAGGAGAATTGCTGCATTCTCTCGTAGGGATGAACCAGGGAATGGGCTTTAAAACAATCAGCCAATTGTAACCTGTTCCTAAAAATGTAAGAATTGTAGTAGGTTGATTGTAACCAACTCAACCTATGTAACCTCTTTTCATAAAAATGTTACGAGATATTTGCAAATCCTTTATGCCACACAATTGTATTATGAACACCGGACAAAATTGCACCCACCACAGCTGCACTCACAGATGATGCTTTTTCAAACAAATTCTCTCTCACCAGAGACAAGCAAGTTTTTACAGTTTATCTTGGAGCGACAAACTGTACCTACGGCAATCAGGGAAGGAAACATGATAAAGGTCCAGAAATCTCTCCCTTTTCCTATTTTTGAAGGAGAAATAAACCACAAGCAAGTATGAAGTCATATGTCAGGCAATAGTAAGGACAGAATTCATGCTGTTTCCCCAGAGCACAGTAGCTTCCCAGTGTGTCCGTGCCTACCATTAGTGGAGTGCCATGGTAGGCACTCACAGAATCACAGAATATTCTGAATTGGAAGGGACCCACAAGGATCATCGAGTCCAACTCTTAACACTGTCTCCCTGGCGGGAAATGAACCCGGGTCTCCCACACGCCAGGTGGGGACACTTACCACTGTACTAAAGTGGATCTAAATCAGTAAAATCTGGTATCCATTTGCTACTTTTAGGAGCTTGAGTGATATTTATTTATTATCAGCTTCCTAAAATCCCCTTTGAGCTGCTGCCTGGCACTGCTTGGACCTATGTGAACAGGAATATATGAAACTGCAACTACTCAGTTGTACAATAACACAAGAACCACTTAGATTCTCAAAGTATTCCCCTGTATTCTTTTTCATCTCCAGAAAACACTTGTAAACATATTTTTCAGCCCATACTTCACATATAGGAGAACAGAAGTGTATTTGTCCTTCTCTATCCAATAGTGTGAGCAGTCAAAACACTTGGGGATATTTTTATTTTTGACTATTTTCTTTTTCACAATTTCTTGCACTATGGAGCAAGAAGTAAACATTTTTGCTCATGGTTGTAGCTACTACTCTTAACTATGTTGTGAAACATACTTTGATCTCTACCAAGTGAAGAAAAATGGTCACTGGAAGAGCATAAGAAACACCATTAAGGTAAATAATCAAAATAGTTGATAATGAAATTACATGTAACAAGATCGTGCCCTCTGATACACCTTTTGACTTCCTTGCCAACTTCAGCATGTACCCATTGAAATAAAAGTCTGAAAGAGAGACAGAGCTGGTACAATTCATATGCAAAATAATTCTGCAAAATACTGCCAAAAATGATGGCAAAGATACAACTCATGATCTCATCTCATGTGTTCTCCAAGATCTTTGCCTTTCAAAGTCACAAAAAGGTCTTTAACCTCATTGTCAGATTACAGAGCATGGTCAGCATCAAATAAAAAATATGGAATTCTAAGAGATGGAAAAAATCTTGTTCATAATGTACCTAATTCCTCCAACTGTGCCTTGTGCTTGTTGCTGTAGCCAGAGCCAGTATCACAGAATCACAGCATATACACATGTGCCTGAAATGTCCTGCTGGGCATTCTGCCTCTGCCTTTCTTAATTTGGACTAGACCTGCACACTATATCACTTGTAAATTGTCACCAGTTTATGAATGAATAACAAGCAATGAATAACAAGCAATTTCTTTGCTCCTGCCACAGAGCACCAAAATAATACTGGAATGTTAATAAGATGATGTTGCACAAAGAGAAGGATTCTAAGTGATTATTTGTTGCGGGTAAAGTTCAGCGTAGACAATTTACTCTAGAAGGCAACTAGATTCTCAGTTAAAAGATGTGGCACATATTCTAGCTTGTGGGTGGCTGGCTGTTGCGGGTTTTTCCCCATTATCACTACCTGCTGTAGAATTTGTCACAGCTCAGAACTGGGCAGTTTTACTACTGCACACTTGTGTTCGCGCCCCTTTATCTACAACCATGAACCCCGTTAAGCATTGCTCAAATATTTAAAAATGCAAATACATTTTTGACAACACCGACCAACCTGTTACCTCTCTATAAAAGGCTCCTTATATGCTGAATACATTGATGTGGAATCAGTTCCTAACAAAAATGGAATCCAATAGCAAGGCCCGAGACAATGCATAAAATATGTATAAGGGAATATTGTTCTTGCTAATTTGAAGACAGAATTCTGTCTTACAGATGTCAGTGAGACACCACGAGAAAATGTTTCAACTTATATGTAGGTCTCATCTTCTCCAGCTTTAGACAAAACACTACTCTTAGTCCAGTTGCTTTCTTATGTTACAGCATATCTATAGAGGAAATACCTGATCATTGCTTTTTATCCACTATTTAGCTTAATTGAACCTAATGACCTGCAAATGCAAGCAAGGGAAGATGAGGTGCGCTGGAATGGGGAAAGGTTAAGCAGTCAATTTAATCTCCATTTTAATTGATGTTTTATCTAGAAAAAATTTCAGTTACTCTGACAGAAATAAGCGGGAGTATTTGGCATCCATTATGACATGAACTGAGAAGTAGGGCAGAAACCAGAACAAAGAGATCCTCCTTCCTGAGTGGGTGTCCAAGGCTTTCAATTAGTAAGCCATCCTATGCTCCTATCCTCTTAGACCAGAATTTTAATTCTCTGGACTTGCTGTGAAACAGCCGAAAGCAAAAGCCTTCCTCCAGTCACAGGCACCATAACCCCAGCTAACTACTGTCATGAATGTGAAATGCTTTATGTGAAAACACACCTTAAAAAGCAACTAAATTAGCCAATGCTAAAGCACTTTGGGTATCTCTGCATCACAATTATTTATAGGTGCCTAACTCCAGGACATGGATTATGCTCTGGCCACCACAAACTAAACAATTAGACACGGCAATGCTCAATTTCAACAACACCAACATAACTTCGTGGATTCCGCTTTGTGACCTTCACGTGTTTATCTCAGTTGAGATTTTTGTATATACTGAAATGTTTACGCTAGGTGCTTGGGCTGTTCTATTCAGAGATGATAAATATTGATGATGGACCAAGACAGAAAATATATACACCAACAAGCATTGAAAAAAACAGACCTGCCATACAGAGTAAACTGACATTAAAGTCTTGAAGTGCTGAAGAACCTGCATACTATGAGTCAAAATATAGAACAAGTGATAATGGAACCACCCCACCACCTCAACCCACCCCAATCCTAAAGAGGACAAAAAAGAAAATCCAGAGAGAGAATGTTTTAGGACTTTCCTGTCAGGAGCGTTTAGAGGCAGAGAAGTGCCATTGTAATGAAGGCCATGTAATGAAAGCACTGCCCTCAGAACATACATGATATGAACTTGACAAACAGTCTCTTGCTAATGTTTTGTTCTGGAAAAATCCATAAGATGCCAAGAAACATCAGTGCTAAAATTCCTTCAGTAATACTGCTTTAATCACTGCCCTGAAAAAAATTTAGTATAAAGTGTATAGCCAGAAGGCCAGAAAAAACTTTGTCTTGAGGAGATACGCCTTACTGAGACTGAAAATCTCTACACTGTTACATAACCCCATAATTCCTGTAGTTAACTCACTGCTGTGTAATGGCTGTTGACAGCTAATCCTCAGGGAAGCTAGGAGGTCGTATGAGACAAAGGAAAATAAATGCTAAGATACGTGATATCCTCTGCATTTGTCAGACTATTCACACACAATATAAAGAAAACCCTCCTAAATTTTGAGTTTACATCCACCCTGTGAGTCTGGGCTCCACTGAACAGAGTTTATAGAGTGTTAAGTGAGTGTATAAAGTAAGAAAAGAAGTAGCGCAGTGTGGAAGAGGATGCAGTTTAGCCTTTTATTAACACGGTATCTCAGAACTACTCATATAAAACAGTTCAGTATGCCTTTGGCAGAGCAACTGCAGCCCTGAACTGAAGATGCCTGCCACTGCTTTAAAGTAGGACAATTATTTCTGTTTGGAAAATGATGTTAAGGATCATAATTTCTGTCTTGTGTTTCATTTATTGTTTCTGAATGACATAAAAAGCCAGATAGGTGACAATCACTGAGGAGTGATGCCAGAAATACATCAACACTATATAACATCCTCCTTTTGGTCCTTTAAGTATTATTCAAACTCATGCTCTCCTAACCTAGTTTGAATAGATTTTATAACTGTGTTTATAGCAGATTTTTCACCCTGGAAACTGCCTTCATTTGCAGAAAGGATGTTCTCTCATAATTAAGTTGTGTATTATGAGCTGCAGTATTGCCTCTGAGCAAAACAGTTTGGGCTAAGTCTAACTGCTTTTGATCCCAATTCCTTAATTATTATGAATCAACCTCTTCACTGTGTTTCTATCAAGGGTGAAGAGTTAATGGGGATGGGTTTCACAGGGGAATTAGGCTGCATTCAAAATGCTGCAGGAGGGTAATGTGGAGTCAGCAAGTAGCAGCGCCCTTCTATCAGACAGTCCTCTTAAATCATGCTCTGAAGGAGGGATGTAACAGAAATAGCATTAACCAGAAGTGTACACTTGATATCAAGTACTCAAACTGAATCTTTGCCCAGTTTCTGAGCCAACTCCAAATACACTATCGGATTATGAATTTTGGGATGATTTTGTCATCTGCTTTGCAATTCTTGAGGAAAAACCTGTTGGCCCCAGGAAATGGAGACAGTGTGCTGTGGAATCACTCAGCTGCAATATGCAAGTTCTGAAAAGACGATTCTCTCAGCTTCCTAAAGCTCAGGCTGTACAGCTGAGCCAGAACCCATGTGACTGTGAGTCTGCCCAGCTAAAATGAGTTCTCCCTGGCTATCTCCAGCACACATACTGTTCCCAAAGACTGAGCCTGTCATCACCAGCTGTACCACCTGCTTGGACTCCTGGGGCCCTTCTGCAACTCCTCATCTTGGCAGTGGGAGAAGGCAATCAGCAAAGATGCTGCTTCTCTCTGCATCTGAAGAATATGATATCCCTTCCGAGGCTTTAGAAGGTGATTATATCATCTCTCTGTCAGTTCCACCTCTCCCCACGAGCACAGTCCCAGACATGTTCTAGACCCTTACAGATACCTCTCCTCAGATAGATCATCCTCTCTCTTAAGTAAAAACAGAAGCCTGAACTGCATAGCTGAGGAAAGGAGAGAGCAATAGACACTGTGCTATCTGATGCAACCCACAGAGCTACATGCTCCCACTCACTCTATAGGAGCCAGGAAAACCTCTCAAACTGAACCCCACTTATCGGTGTTTTGCTTAGAGATATCTGGGCTGTACCTGGGAACAACTGTGGATTTTCTGACAGAGAGGACATTAGCTAGAGCTAACAGAAAACCTGTAGTTGCCATTCTGCCATTTTGACCTGAACCAGGTT
The DNA here is from genome assembly GCA_013390025.1 of Pitta sordida. Lineage (NCBI taxonomy): Eukaryota > Metazoa > Chordata > Aves > Passeriformes > Pittidae > Pitta > Pitta sordida. The sequence continues at coordinate 45,958 of WEKX01023106.1, forward strand.
GGACAGTCTGCTCTTCAAGGGAAGGATTTGGTTAAAAAGGAAGAGAAAGGCCTGCACTGTAGAGCAGTACTGTCTCCTTATTGAAGGCTGATTCTTCCAAAGCCAAGGTGGAAGTGGAAGATGGCCTGCAGACATTTCCCAGTACAAGTGAGTAATAAAAAAAACCCAAAACCAAAAAAAATGCCCAGAGGAAAGAAGAAAATCCATCACTCATATAGGCTATGGTGCAATAAAGTGAAGGATTCAATTTTTTCAGAAAATCAGGACAAGGAATAGCACTATAGATTAAAACATATTTTCCTTACCTAAGAATGTCCCAAACTGCCCTTCCTCTTCCTCCTGATCAAGCTGCTATATCAGTTCTGTTTTGAAGATGTCTCTTGGTTCTTATTCTCCACTGCCCCGTTTAGGCTCTGCAAAACACCTGAACTTTGTGGAACAGGTGCCCAAATTTGTAAAATCTTGTGTAAAATTTTTGCCAGTTGACTGGTTTGCACTTTCATGCAACCAAGCTAATGAGTCTTGTCTTTAGCAGTACATATTGCTCAGCCTCTCAAAGACAATCATTGCACCTTTATTCCCATCAAGTTATCTGTCCAAGGCTACCACTTTTCTACCACAAGAGAGTAAAGCAGAAGTGTTGTTAAATTTGAAAGAAGACTCCTGGGAGCCAAGATCTGAACAACTTTAGAAGCCAGAAATTCCCCAGTCAGCAATGCACTTTTAAATGCAAGCCTGTCTGCCTGGAATTACTTATGTGCTTAAAATTACATGCACACTGAAGCAGTTGCCAAACTGGGGCCAATGGCTATATCTGACACGGTGAGCCAAAACATTCCCTGGCCCAGAATGTACCAGGGCTCCTACTGTTGAATTTGCACAAAGATCTGTGCCATTAATGTGTAACTGAAGCCCTTGACTGGAAGGCTGCAAAGGGCCTATTGCTAAACATCCAACTAGACATTTGTCCACCTGGACAAAGATCATATGGGTGCATATGCAGCATATCAAAGCTAGATGTAACCTGTAAAGACAAATGAGCAGGTCAGTAATGCTTTCAGATTTTCTGGGCAGCTCTGTGTGTACTTTTAAAACATACTCTGATGACACCCAGGACAAATCCAGCTCTGGATGAGGACAAGAATCTTGCACTGAAGGGAATTCCTCTAGTTAACTGTCTTTTGAGCCTTTCACCTGCATTATACCCAGGTGATGTATGTAACGACACCTCATCAAAACGGTTTCTAAGAATACTGTATGAACCACTCAGGGCACCTGGCACATAATTCAGCACAGGCCTTGCCCTTCATTTCCACTTGTGGTCCTTAAGAGAGAGAGTTGTTAATTCAGCAGTTCATTTCAGAAAAAAATCTAGTATCTTTCCTTTTTCCAATCCAGTGGGTAGTTGAAAATTCAGGGTTGGCAAATCAAGCAGGCAGACTGCAGTCAGAGAGGGTGCACACAGAGTCAGGATGTTCTCTGGCATGATCCTATTTATGAGCAGCAAACATGAATCCCTCCTTCTGTCAGTAGAGCAGAAATATGTGAAACAGGGACAATGTCTGAGGACACAGCTGCAAATGCCTTTGAAAGTGAAATTGTTGATGTGGACAACCTTTAGTACTGCCTAAATAAAATTTCACTGAAGGGCCAAACTGAAAAAATAAAAAATTAAAAATTAATATCCAAAACTTCTCCTAAAAACTCCTACTCAGCTGCTGCATAACCTTGAAGCAGCCTGAACTATCTGGCTGACTAAGCTGCCCAAGCTGCCTCTGCACAGACCCAGAACTGCCTGTTCTGGCAAAGTAATCTAGGTCACCAAAATAGTATCTGCCTGAATAGTACCAAAATCCAAAGAGCAAGTGCTTTTGTAGACCTGAATTGCACACTTTCATTTCACACCATCAAGTCCCACCTTTTCTCACAGTTCATAAGAACAACTTCAGCTACACTGACATGTTAAGGAGGAAAGAAAGAAAAATTAGATGAGTGCAAGGACACAGAGGTGTGAATTCCAAGAGATTGCCTCACATGCTAAGGAAAGGCAAGATCTCACGTGTGCTGCTGTCCACAGCACTTCCTCTTAGCTAGTTCTTGGGAAGCTGCATTGCCAAGTATAGAAGCATTAACTGCCCTTGACACTGGGTAGGTTCAAAATTCCCCAACCGCCTAAGAGGTATCCTATAAAGAGGTAACCTATAAAGATGCGCCTGATTACTGGATTTATGAGATATTAGCTGCACCTATACACACTGTAGACAAGTGAATGATGAGCCAGCATTGAGAATCAGAATATCTAGTGACCTAGTGCTATTCGTCAATAATTGCAATTACTAGGAATGCATGTTAGTGAACTAGAAGGCAAATTAGGACAGTCCACGATGTTGATACCAGCAGATTATCTAAACTTTGACTACTACCATGGCAGACATATATTATCTGATCACAGAATTACAGAATGAACAATGTTGGGAAAGATAATGTAGATCATCAAACCCAATCTATCACCTAACACCATTTTACCTACGATCTAAATCATGGCACTAAGTACTTCATCCAATCTCTTCTTAAACACATCCAGGGATGACGACTAAACCACCTCCTTGGACAGACCATTCCAATGGGAAATATCTCTCTGTGAAAAAGTTTTTCCTTACATCCAGTTTAAACCTCCCCTAATGCAGCTTGAGATTGTGTCCTCTCATTCTGTCACTGGTTGCCTGAGAGAAGAGATCAACCCCCACCTGGCTACAACCTCCTTTCAGGTAATTGTAGAGAGCAATAAGGTCTCACCTGAAACTCCTCTTCTCCAGGATAAACAACCCCAGCTCTCTCTGTTGGTCCCCATGAGGCTCGTGCTCCAGCCACTTCACCATCCTCATTGCCCTTCTCTGGACAAGTTCAAGCATCTCAACATCCCTCTGGGGAGCCCAGAAGTGGACATGTACTCAAGATATGGCCTAATCAGGGCTGAGAACAGGTGGAGAATAACCTCCCATGTCCTACTGGCCACACTATTGCTGATACAGACCAGGATGACATTGGCCTGATTACAGAGGACATTTTGGCAGTCACAAATCTTTAGAGGGAAAACATGCAGACCACAACTTTTGTGTTGCATCTGTGGAATAATTAGTGACACCACCTATGTTAAAAGCTCCTTGTGCAGGAGAAGTGGGATGAAGCAAACTGTATATACTGTATTTGTATTTAAATGTGGCCTTCTATTATTACATCAGTCACTCCGTTTGTTAAAATTATTTTGATGGGACTTGGTTTAGCTTTCAAAACGAAACAATTAGTGACAAGAGTAATTGCAAGAGTGACTGTCTTTGCAGGTGCTTCTCATCACAGCCTGGAACAAAATCAGTGAGAAGGAGTTTCTTACTGCACTTAATTTTTCATGCCTGTGTCATCAGGGCTGACTTAATTTAATCGGTGCATGTTCACTTGCTGGGTCTTCTGTTGTTGATCATGGTTCAATGGTTTTCAGTCCCTAGACACTTAATTTTATGTATCTGCCAGAGCCCTACCCATCTCAACTCTTCCTCTAGCTAAGTACTACAGAATGCAGTCTGACTCTATATGAAAAAGCCAAGTTGGAAAAGAAAATTAATAAAGTAGATCAGCTGGCAGAACTGACACGACAAGAACTTCTGAACAAAAATATGGTTATAACATACAGTCAGACAAACGGTCTCTTAAGCAACTTCGTTTGTCCCTCTCACTGTGCCCCAAGACCAACTGCTTTTTAGAGGAACAACAGCCTTTTTATGGCAGGGTTTGTTTGTTGCCTTGCTCCTTATGCTGACCAGACTCTCAGGTGTTCTGCTGATAAAAATAATAAAACTAATAAAACACAAAATAAAAGAAGGAATAGAAAATTCATGTACATAATTCCTCAAAGTAAAGCTTATTTTGATTTGTTTGTTTTACAGTCTGAATGTTACCACACTGTCAAGCTCATCTCCCTCAAGGCACTTGATGGGTAAATTTTGCAACTAATCCCAGGCATCTGCTTAGGACAGGAGTTCTTTAATCTTGAAACTTCTCCTACGCTTTAGGTGCTATTGAAGCATACAGGTCTCAAAAAAGCTAATTTGATTTTCAGCCAAAGGCAATTTAACCGCTCACACTACAGTTCCTTCAGAGTCTGGCACAGCCATGCAACCATCTTGAACATTTATAACATTTGCAAAAATTTCCAGTCTCCTCCTTTCCAAGAGAATACTGATCATCAGATAGGGAAGAGCAGTAAAAATTCCTCCTTCTTAGTCCAGGCTATGACTTCCCATTCAAAGTCAGAGTCACTAATTGTTTTCAAATATATTTATGTTTCACTACCATTTAAAGGCCTCAAAGCAAAGCAGAGCTCTGTTAGGCCTGGCAATACACAAGGCAGAGAGACAGGGAGAGAGAGAGAGAGAGAGACCTCCTGTCTGTATGTAAAAGGAACAGAGTGACCAAAAATAAGTGACTTGTCAGAACAGCCACTCAGAAGGCACTGGTCTCACTTTTAATACTCAATAACATCAGTCCTACTTTCAAAGGAAAAAACTAATTAATGTGATTATCTATTTCTGCCTCCACCTCCACTGTATAAAACACATATTGGTGTTATATAATTTCTACTCTCGACAACTACAAGGATTTAAGGACCTTTAATTTCTGATACTTTCCCACTGTGTAAAAACCAAGGTTGAACTGGGGAATGAGTTGCTGGAGAGTGGTGAAATGGAGAGGGATTTAGGAGTAACGATTGACAGAAAACTTAATATGAGCCAGCAGTGTGNAGTTTGATCCCTGTTTGGAGGAACTGGGCTGGGTAGAGAGGTTATGATCATTTAACATTTAACTGGCTCCCTGATTCCAGCATTGGATTTTATTAGACCAATGTTTCAAAGGGATGGCTATGATGTCCAATAAGGACTGTGGCAGCATTCAAACAAACCTTGTGCTTAGAAGAGCACAATACTAGAGGCTTCTTCTCAGAAATATCCCATTACACACATACCCATTTTCAACTGAGACTGAATTAGTCAAAACCTATTCAATGTACTTACATTAATACTGAAAACCCCTTTGGATTGCCAATCAGATTGGCAGAGGAAGGAAGAAAAGGTTTGTTCAGACATTAGGAACAATTCAGGCATCCAAATTCACAATGGTCTTTCATCAATCTGGCTCAGCTTCCTGCAGGCAGATTAAAATGCATTGTTTGTACCAAATAAAACAGGAATAATAGTACTGCCTTTGACTCCACTGCTGGAGCCATGGGAGACTATTCCCCCAACCCTGACAGTCACAGAGATTTCAGCTTCAGCTTCTTGCTTGTAGGAGACATTCCGGTGGGGGCAAGGCTGGGCTCAGGGATGCAGAAGACTCTTTAGGCAGCTCCCAGCTTTTCTTTATTTTGCCAAGTCCTCAGGCCAACATGGTGAAATTGTTTCTATTCTTCAAGTTGTTCTGATCAAACCACGGTTTCTTAGAAATTATAATACAGAAAAATACAGAAAATATAGAAAGTGGTGTTCTCATTAATGTACTTGATGAATCACATTCTAATGGACTCTGCCCCAGCTCTGATCCTTGCATCAACCTTTTTGTTTTGTTTTATTCTTGGAAGAAGAGATAACAAGGCCCATTTCCTCACAATGTAAGAGTGTGTTATCATTCTTTTGGCCCACTGGGCAGAATGCTGTCTTTTTGAAACAACAAGGATATTCTTAATTTACAGTGAAAAGAGGCTTAATAAAAATTTGTGTAATGTGATATAATTTGGGGGAAACAAACTCATTTCTCTTTATTTTGTTTCTGTATACACTGCACAGTCAAGAGAAGGTTTTTCAAGTAAGAGGTAGGTAAGTAATAGTTACATTACCAGGACTTTTTATGCACTTTAACCAAAGGAAGTTTTGCTTTAGCATGCACAAAATGAACTGGTCATGAAGCAGAGACATGACTATAGTCTGTTCCATCGAGAAACACATAAAATGCCAGACTACGGTGTATCCTTACACACTTAATCCCACATTCTTTGCTCCCTATGATACTTCATTTGTGCTGCATTGTGGCAGAGTTTCAGGATAAAAGGAATGCCACACAGATCCACTCATAGCCTGGTGGGTTGCAGGCCATTACACTAACGTCACTGAACAAGCACTCTAGTCTGTAAAAATGAAAATAGAAGGACTGGCACTACCATTTTCGTCTGGTGTTCCAGTTGTGCTCTAAAAGAACAGCAGCTGTTATTAGGTACTCGTGCCCTGTTATGCAATCAGGATGAGGAGCACTTTTTACTGAATCCAGCTTTGGTTTAGGCACAATGAAAATACCAAAGAGCCCAGAAAGGAACAATTACAGGCTTGTGAGAAAGCCAAAATTAAATGCCTAGAAACAGCAGACTTAGTGTGATGAGGGGACCTCTGCTCACATTTCCCAGCTGAGATTAGCTCACAGGTTTGGACCTTTGCTCTCATCTCTACTCAAAGGACAAGATACAGACTTGTTAGTCGTGAATGTCGCTGTTCCTGGCTCTCACGCTTTCTGTAGATGTACCTTGGATTAGAACTGAGTAACTTGGTTACCCACTTTAACTCCCAATGAACTTAAGTTTCCTTTCATTTCAGTAAGCTGTGGACCCCCAGTACCAAGGTGCTACAGCACTGTGGAATGTGCACATCTGCCTCTGCAATTGTTCCTGGGTATCTGACTGAACTGTTACTGTGCTCATCCCCATAGAGACCTGCCCTCCATTCCCCAGCAATACAAGAAGTTGACTATTGTGCCATCTGTCACTACATAAAACTACAGTGCCTCACCACAACTTCTTGTGGCACATAAAGCCTTAGACATTCTAGCTTCTGAAGTTGTACTTTAACAGTATCCACTTACTTAATTTTTTCCCCCTACTTAGATTTCTGAAACTCAGGCAGCAAGAACACACTTACGCAATGCAGAATGTCTCCAGCAGTTAACACAGCACAAATGGATTGCTTTGGAAAACATAATTGCAGGGTTAGAGTTTTCAATACATCTCTGAAAACATAATCTGTTATAATTTGAATCCTGACCACGCTACCACCTACTAACACACAGAAAGACTAACAAAGTGGAATTGCTTTTTACTCTCACTATGATTAACACCTGACACAAGAGATGTAAATTCCCTAGCAGCTGTGAGCTAGGATTAGAACAAGGTTGAGGTTTTGTGGTTTGGGGTTGGTTTTTTCCTTCCTGTGATGAGAAAAAATAAAAAGCTGTAAGAGACATGGGAAGTAAGAATTTTTCCACTTTTCTCTTTTCCCATTTCTTGAACACAAGAGATCTTTTTTTTCCTTTCAGAATTTGCTTTGGGACCTTTAAATGGTGATGGAGAAATTTGTTGCGACAATTTTTGGAGCAACCTCCCTTCCTGCACTTCATGTACCTTACCAAATTTATACTGCCTTAACTAACTGGATCACTAGGGACTTCCTAAAATACAATTCACAGTTCATGAAACATTGGCTGTAGGTCTGCAGAGAGCTGGCTAATTATGTGATCCCAACAACTTTTTGCAACTCAATAACTAATCTGCACAAACATATGAAAGTACCTTCTTTTTGACATTGCGTTTCCAAGGAGGCAATGGCAATTCCACAAGCATTATCAGTCATCCATGGGAAGAAAAGAGGTAGGATTCAGCACTAGCAACTCCAGAGTATTTAGGGGAATGTTTCTTGTTCCTCTCCCCACCCTAGAATTGACAAGTTTATGTAAGATAATTACATTTCCAGCGATACTTCTGGTCCTTACATGGCCAGATAAAATTTTGAAATCATGATGCTTAACAATTCTGTTACTTTGTGAGTTGCTTTAAATTAAAACTGATGTCTGATTCTGGTGGAGATTCTGGTTGTGGTATATGAAAATAGCAAAATTTTGTGTCTGTGCTGTAAAAAAACTTGTATCTAGACTACAAAGCATTATTCTAGGGGAAATCCTAAGGTCTCCAGCTGTTCTAGACACAGACACAGATCTTGATGCTTTTCAGCTGCTTTGAAATTCTGAGTGCTAATTTACAAAAGTTAATGAAATACAAATCAAGTATGCATCTGAAGTCTTGCAGTATGCAAGAGAGCCACTTCTGCCATTGTGTCCTCAGCTTCAAAATCTCCTAATCAGCACAGTCCAATCTTTTAATGAGTCTGTAACATCATTTAACTCTGAAGCCACAGGCTCTTCAGATTGCCTTTCCTATTTTAATGTGAGTTAAATTAGGGTTTCACTTTTACTCTTCTCCCATGATTCTCAGCTGTGAATAATCCTCACAGCTCAGTGATTTGGCTGGTATTTGTTACCTGGGACATGATGCTAAATTGCTACTACCTGTCCTAACAAGCCCTCTCACTGGGACAGCTGACAAACATTTAAAACCAAAATGAAAGGGGAAAACAGCAACAAATTCTCCTAAGCTTAATTGGGTGATGTGAAAAACAGGTTACCTCATCAGCCTTTGTAATTTTCAGGGATTAATTAAAGGATAATGTTTGCTGCAGAGGAGTTTATGAGGCAATAAATAGCTTTTGCGACTGATTAAATGCCAAAGCAAAGATGATAAAGGCATCTAATAATTGCAAAAGTCATTTAGTGCCTTGAATACATCTCTTCTACCGATGCAAGTCTTACTCTGTGACACATCAGCAGCGGACTAGCAAAACACAGAGGAATCCTCCTTGCATCTTGAGACACTGAATGAGTAAACAGACAAATCGGGAAGCTGCGTAACTCAGCCACAAATCCAAGCTGATCCTCACCTGGCAGGAATCTGACAAGATGCAGATGAAGCTGGTGATTTTGCCAGTCTGCAAACACTCCAACAGCACGAAGCCTGGGCCAGGCACCACCATCTTACCGGCAGGGCTGCACAGGCCCCCAAGACTTGGCCGCCTTGCCCTGGGGTCTGAAGCGTGGGCTGGTTTTGGGGACATACGGTGGCAGACCTGTGAGGGGGACGAAACAGAGAGAGGAGGAATTCGAGGCTGGCTCCCACAGGCTGCGCTGACCATCGGGCCTGCAGGGGACCCCACACAGCGCCCATCCATCCCTGGGAGCCAGCATGGCTGCAGGCAACGCCTCACAGGCTCTGAGGGTCCGTCCATCGTGTCACATCAGGAGTGCAGTATGGGGGAGTGGATGTCAACCCCTATCCCTGAGGAACAGGGAGGGACTCGTGGTTCAGAGACTTTTTCTTCTGTTATTTACATTTTGGGTTTGAGTGTGAGGCATGGTGAGGACATGAAGGCAGGGAAGGTTTAGGCTGGATATTTGAAGAAGGTTCTTTATACAGAGCATGGCTGGGCACTGGAACAGGCTCCCCAGGGAAGTGGTGACAGCACAAAGCCAGGGACAAAGCCAGGGAGAGTTCCAGAGAGGCTTGGACAAGGCTCCCATGCACATGGTGGGATTCTTGGGATTGTCCTGTGCGGGGCCAGCAGCCGGACTTCAATGATCCTTGTGGGTCCCTTCAATTCACTGGTTTTATGATTTCCATGGTTTTATGATTCTATGAAGGCAGAACTGCCTGGTGTCTCCTCACAGCCAGTCTTGGGCCTTGGAGCTCATGCATAAGGGTTGTAGTTTTTCTCTGGATTTCTGTGCAGGTGCAAGAAGCTGTGGGGTGTTTGTAGCCATCTGCCACTTAAGCTTATTTGGATTTCAAGACTGGCTGGTTTGTTTTCTCCTTTGGGGTGGCACACCAGGCTCCTGCGTTGGTGGTCAGAGCTACTTTTCCTGCTCAAATGGGAAGCGGAGCAGCACACATACAGGCTCCCAGGGGTAATCTCTTCCACAGCGGTACCTGTGGAGGCTTCAGCAGCTGTGACCACATCTATACTGGAAGGAAATGTGCTGCACTGTGGGAAGTTGGGAGAAATAAACCAAAGTGAGCCAGGGAGAATCAGCTGATGGCGAGTGCATTCCATCTCCCTTCCTCCTTCATTTTCCCTGACCTTACATGTAATGTCTGTGTATTGTCATGGATTTTGGTGGGTTTTTCACTCTTCTTGCTATTTGCTGCCTTGCTCTTCAGCTGATAAATAATAGGCACAGCCAAAAAATGATGCAACTTGTAACTGTGAGAACACACAGTTCTGCATTTTATAAACATTAATTAACTACTGCTGACTGTGCCGGCTGTGAAAAGCCTGAAATGTTGATCACATCTTGCAGCTTTCACCAGGGCAGCAAGGAAAGCAGAAGTATCAACTTTGAATTCTGCCACATTGCCCTTTCCAACTTGCAAATGAACTGATAATTTAACTGATATGATGCTTAAGTGGGTGAGTGTTAAATTAATCATAAACAAAGACAAACCCTGGTGGGCTGGCATTGACTCTTGGTGTTGTTAGTGTGTAAGATTCCTTTCTTGGCAGTCTCTTGAAAACATGTGCTCTTGAATATGAGTATGGGCCATATTTTGACCTTATGCCCAGAAATGCACTTTGCCCATGCTTATATAGGTATCCAAAGCATCCAAACGAACAGGAAAAAGCACTTCAGCATAGTCAAAAGTCAATGTTGCTCTTAACAGAGGTAGCTCTGCTTCAGAAGAAAGGCAGGAATTGGATTGCATCATTTTCTGGGAGTTGATGTCTTTTTAATGTCTTCCTTCTCTGGCTACAGCAGAGATCATGACAAATTCAACTTACTTTTTCCAAGTTCTGTTCTTGCAAAGCAATCAAGGTTTTTACATCTGCATTAGCTCTTCCCTTGGCTTACCATTACAGATTTCTGCTTGAAGTCTTTATTTCTCAGATGCTAGGCTGTGAATGATAATTAAATGGCTCTAAGTGCAGTATGAGTCATGTGGAACACGGTCAGAATACATAAACGTGTATCTGGAGAGCACAATATTTACTCAAAGAGAACTAACAGAAACAGCGGCAAAAACCACACTGCAGATAACCACCCCATTCACTTGCTCTGGGTATACTGATAAGTATTCCTGGTTTCTCGATGGAATATCTAAGCATCCAGCCTGCATAAACTGTGAAATGTAATTACCCTGGCATATGGGAAATCTCTGGCAGGCACAGACTTGGCACAGGTAGCACAGCATCACCCTGCAAAGGCCCCTGGAACTGGAGTGTATTGGAGACACGGGCAGCATGTTTCAAAAGCTCAGCTATTTCTGAGCCTCTGACTGAACCACAGAGTAGTTCAGTTTGCTGTCTCCCTGGAACAGCCATTTGGCAGGATGCAGTCTGTCCTTCCTTTATTCCCATTCCTGCAGCTTTTGCACCTGAGTTTCTGCTCACTGTCTTCTTTCCCTCATCTTAAAAGTGAATTGGAGCAGCAATTGTTTTCCTTCAGTATGAGGAATTTTCCTCTTACAACCTAGCAAATCCTGGCCTGAATTTTACTTTAAAAGAACATACTGCTGGTCATCGTCCGTAGTAATGTTTGTTGATGACTTGGTGAATTAATGACAGACACCTAACTCCAAAAACTGCCCACATGACTGAGCTTTCAAATATGTATTTTTTTTAGGGCTTGGGAGAGCAAGAGATAGCCTAACAAATTTCCTAAATCCATGTGTGCTGATTTGTGCAGATGCAATGCCAGCTAGGTACAACTTGAGGTATAGTCGCAAGTTTCAACCCCAGCGTCTAAAAGTCCATAAAAAAGTCTTAACCTTTGCAAAGCATAACTATGAAAGAGTTCTCTTATCTTCTTGTATATCTACTACAGCATCTCTCTGCCTGGCTTAAAGAAAAACCTGCAGCTTCCAAGCTTTTGATTACAAAGCAACTTGGAACACGTCAGTTATTGCTGTGGTACTTAAAAGCTCTGAAGCTTCCCCTGTGCCAAATCTCACTATATTATTTAGCATTTGGGAGCAAGCTAATAAATCTTTTATATGCAAATACATTTTTATTCTTAGAAGTTTTCCACAGTTCCTAACATGGCTTAAGTTCTTCTACTTTTGCTCAAATTAAGGCTTTGTCTTTAAATGTGGTAATTTTAAGGTAAAATATAAGCTTTGTAGAGATATTGGGCATCTAGTAGAAAGGACTAAAGCAAAACACTCAACTTGAACTAATTAGAGTTACTGAGTCACTGACTGTGTGTACCCTGGATATTCAGTGTAATTTCGATTTCATCAAGCTTGGAAAAAACCTCCAAAAGCAATAGCGAGCAGGATAAAAAAACCCCCAAACCTAGAAACCTGCAATATTCATAACTACATTTGCAGAAAGCAAAGCAGCTTCCTACTTAAATGGATTCCAAAGATAACAGGCACAGAGAGCTTAACTAAGAATTTAATCTATCAAGTCTATGAACAACACATATTACAGAAAATGTGTTCATGAAGACTCAGTGCATGTCTGCAGAAGGTAGCTCCCCATTTAGTTTTAAAATTCGTCCTAAAATTTGAAAAGCATCATTACATGTACAGTTGTTTCATTACAGTTGTAATTCCCCCAGCCCATAATGAAGGTACCTAAGTTTTCCTAAGTTAACAAGCTTTGAATTGGGAACTGCATTAATTCAGAGGTCTGGCTTTGGTGACTATTGGTGTTTTCTTGAGGTAATAAAATGATGATAGACTACTTCAATTCAGTGCAAATTGTACACCATGTATCAAGCCTTGGGTATGAAACACTGGAACCAGTTGCCCAGAGAAGTCATGGATGCCCCATCCTTGGGAGTGTTCAAGGCCAGGCATGACAGGGCTCTGAGTAACCTGGTCTGACAGCTGATCCTGCCTAGGGCAGGGGAGTTGGAAAGTGATGGCCTTTAAGATCCCTTCCAACCCAAACCATTCCATGATTCTGTGTATGGTTCTACCCAAAGTTCATGGGTTTTGGGGGGCCTCCAGTGACTGAACCTACAGTCAATCAAGGTTTAGGCTATGTCTTCATTAGCAAGTAACAACAGTAGTAGGGGCAGAGCTGGAGACCAAAATGGTTGGTGCTGAGAAATTGACATCTTTGAAGTTTTTATTTCGGCTTGGAAATAAACATCTCTATTCCAGCCCTGGTCTGGTTCAGCTGGATACCCATTAAGAAGGTCAACTGCAGTTAGAAGTGTTCCAAGAGTTATTAATTGCTTGAGCTTTGCTGTAAATAAACCCAGTTTTGTGCACTGAGAGCACTGCACAAACAAGTCAATCACAGCACATGGTTTGCTGGTTTGGAAAGCATAGAAGAGCTTTGTTAAATATTAAGGTAACTAAAAGTTTGGTTAGATACTTGATGCAGTGTCCATTTTGAAGGTGTTAATTCACAGAACACTTAAGAATAACTGTTTCAGGATTTATTCCCCTCCATGTTCCAGGTGCAGGAATCTTTTTCATGTGATAGACAAGAGAGCCATCACTAAAATTATGGTTGCATAACAACCTCAATGTGATAAATAACTGGTTTAAAACAGTGCTTTGCTGTGCTTTTCCCAACAGGAGCCAAACAGTTTCCTACCACTGAAAAATTCTTACAAATAAATAAAACTCTTGAAGAAAAACATATACAGTGTTTTATGACTAAAGAGACTTCTTTATTCAAATAACTTGTTATTTCTAGGCACTGTCACCAAATTACTGCACCAAGTTATCTTCAAGTATGCAGTACTCCAGCATTGTAACTTCTCTGCAAACAGAACACCAAGCCCTGTCTTGTCTCCTCTTGGATCACCAGTTGAAAGCACAGAAATATTTTAAGTATCAAGGTAGAAATGAAATAACACTAGTAATCCAGCAGTAATTTCCAAAAGCACTGGTTTTTTTATGTAGCCAGCTAAGTCTCTTCTACAAAAACTGAACATGGACAAACACAAGTTAGATATTCTCAGTTTATTTTTTTTTATGGAATGCTAATTTAGTTACAATCTGGCAGTTCATAACTACTGAAATGTGACATTAATTCATCGCCAATGCTGCAGAACTGTCTTGATTTATATAGTTTTAAAACAATCTTATTTTACAATAGTTGAGGTCTCTGGTGGTTTTTAAGCTCTGATGCTTAAGCACACAGCAAGCTACAAACCTTAGGTTTTATATTTATACATATATTCTATGTATTCAGACAACTGCTGTAAGTTATCTATAATTTAATATTTATTAAAAGTGCATATATTGGTACATATGCACACCTAGAAACACACTTTTGCTACTGCCTCCCTTTTATAAAAAGCTGCATAACATACAGCCATATTATTCTCACTTACTGCTATTAAAGTCCTTTACTATCTTTGTTACACAATTTCAACTATCCATTACCTCAAACTGAATGTAGGTATTTCTATGCATATTTTCTCCTATAGAAAAAGAGTCCTCCCTATTCCTTTAAGAAGCTTTAAATCATGCATCAGTTTAGTAAACAGTCACTTTAGCATGGATTTTAGAATCCTAGACAGTGTAAAATCTACTTCTGGAAAATGTCTGTCTGTATATTTAATTTCTTCTTTTAGTTACAAAAAATATATAGGATTGAAACATACTGAATACATGCATCTCTCAAAGTGGCTATATTCTAGCCTTATAGATAAATTTTAAAAGTACACCCCTGCTAACAGGATGCAAACATGGCCTCAGGCCATTACCTGTATTTAATAGAGCTCATTACATTAAAAAGTTCAAGTGAGCTGTTCTCTCGAGATGGTGTCAAAAGACTGAAGAGCATGATATATTTATACTCAATGTACAAAGGTGGGTGCACAGGCCTAGTGCCATTTAATTATTCAATACTCTCACGGCTTCTAGGCTTTGCCTCTGGTGATAGAAGTCCTGAAATGATCTGAATGAAAGTTAAAGTTGAAAATTGCTTTTTTAATACAACCATAAAAGCAAGTTGTGTTTAAAAGAAAAATGTACACTGAACAACCTGAAATACTCACTGAAACAACTGTACAAAACTATTATAGATACAAAAAGAAATAATGGTGGACTGAACTTCAAACACAAGTAACACTTGTTAACAAATGTAAAAACCTGTTTTGTTTTAATTCCTCTACCAAGTAAGAATTTGCAGCTGTTCTGAACAAGCAAAATTCAAATCACCTCACAATGTTTACATTTAAAGTTTTTATACAGTGCAAACGTTTAAGACAGAGTAACTTCCCAGTGAAACAAGATGACACTACTCAGTGTCAGTCTTTTGAAAATTCTTCTTTCAATAGTCTATTTACACATTAGGCTAAAGGTTCACTCTATATGCTTTGAAGTTTGCTGAATATCAGCAGAAAAATGTGAACTAGCAGCAGTTGTATTACAAATATGTGATGGTTACTTTAATGAATGCATGAAGTTCTCAAGGCTGTATTCAGTGTCATACTGTTCTTGATCCCAGAGTTCTCCAAGGTTTTCGAGTACTGATTTCATTGATGCTTTCCCAGAAGAGGTAGAGGTATCTGCTTTTTCAGTTTTCCCATCCTTAGCAAAAGAAAAAAAAAATCTAGTTACTACACAGAATATTGTCAAAAACACAACAAATTCTTCAAGTCTGATAATTGCTTTAAGGAAATATCACTTCCTCCTGTTTTTCAGTAAGCTGTCTACTATTCATCAGTCCAACTTAAAGCATTCATGTGATTAAATTTTACATTTCAAAGCAAAACGTTTCCCTAAGCTTACTCTATTTTTGGTAGGTATTGGTAAAAATATTTCTTTACCTTGTCAAGAGTGAACAGATCAAGAAGCTGCTCTGTTCCCATGCTCTGTAGGCTTGCATTTTCTTGGCTGATCACTGTATTTGCAATATTCATTTTGAACTTTTGAAGACCCATGATCTTCTCCTCCAATGTTCCCCTGGTTATCAGGCGATAGACATTAACAACACGTTTCTGAAAGGAAAAAAAACACACTTAGCATCCAGGAAAGCAAAAGCTTTTAGTGTTCATCACAGACAGCCTAGAAGCAGTTTGGCTTGGAGTGACCCTTCAGTAACTGTACTCACTAAGTCTGACAGACATTAGAGGAGAAGCACAGGACTGTGCCAGTGTATAGTAGAGGCATCTTCAATTGCCTCTGTACTTTGGAAGAATTCAATGCTTTTTACACCTGTAGAGTAAAACTAACAGCAATTACTCTTCTTGTCCAAGCATCAAAGAAGGACAACCCTGTGGGGCTTCCCTTCAGCTCCTTCTCGGTCACATCTCTTCCTTTGCTGAAGGGTGATTCTTCTCTGGCCTCTCCTCAGCAGCTCAGGAAGTACAGAAGACAAGGCATACCAATTTGGGGACAGAGTAAGTCAGTATACAGTTCAGCATATGGCATATTTCCAAAATATGAGTATCAATGGAAGCTTGGCAGAAACATGCAGAGGTCATTTTTTTTTTATGCTACAATCTATCTTAACTAAATTTGAATTCAGCAAGAAAAAACCCACACTTCTGGGAAACTTAGAGGTTTTTACCTGCCCAATGCGATGTGCCCGATCCATGGCTTGCAGGTCTCTCATTGGGTTCCAGTCATGTTCCACAAATACTACGGTATCAGCCCCTGTCAAGTTGAGTCCCAATCCACCAACATGAGTGGTGAGCAAGAGAACATCTATAGATGGGTCATTATTAAACCTACACACAAGAAAAAGTTAAGTATGGTAAGTTTTATTTAAATAACGAATTTAAGAACCTCAACTGCTTTGAGGAAGACAAAGAAGAACAATTAAGCACTATTATAAATAATACAGTCCATTACAGTTGGCCTTGTGTGTTTAAGAGGGGATAACACGTACCGGGAAACAATGGAATGCCTCTGACCAGCAGGGATGCTGCCATCTAGTCGCAAGTAAGTAACCGAAGGGAGCTGAGGTCTGAGAAGGTCATGCTCCACTATATCCAGCATACTTTTCAGCTGACAGAAGATAAGTACTCTGTGCTGGGCCACAACAGCTTCTGTACCACTTTCTGAAGATCCACCATTCCCCAAACCACAGTCTAGAAGCAGCTTAAAGGAACAGAGCATTAAAGTGTATCATCAGAATGACATTAGATCTATCATAAATATGGACATTCATGGACTAGCAAACCTAGAAATGAGCAACAAACTACAGAAGAAAGCCAGTGACAGTCACATAAATCAGGCAAAGTTTGGCTTCACTGTCAAACTATGAAAAATTTAAGAATGGCCACAGAAGTAATTTTCTTCAATTAGCTTTACTTACAACAGAATTTCAGTATGTAATACAATTTAACTTTATCAGGGTAATAGTGTCCTGAATAATAAACATGAGAATTTTTTCTGCAACCAGGACAAAAAATAAAACAAAACAAGTCATGTTTTTGATATGGCAGCAAAAAACCATCAACGGCCTGAAGTAAGATTGTGGTTCACCCTCCCCCTCAAGCTATCAGGAAAAATAGGGCATATATCTAGAACACACTTGTACTCTTTTCTATTCGCTACTTAATTTAATTAAGAAGAGTTTTCATATTGAAGAAGTCTTAAGTAAAACCTAAATTATAACACCAGTGGAGACACACTGGGAAATTTAAGGCACAACTCTGTATCTACTTACTTGTTTTAAAGCAGACAGCTTAGGTGCATGTTGGATATCTCGAAGGGATGAATTCTGAGCTGCAAGTTGCTCTGTGATTCTTTTATATTCTGGGTGCTGGGTTGTCAGCACTAATGCTGGATGGTTGCATAGCTTTCGTAAGTATTGCAATGCCTTTATTTAGGAAGTGAAGGTCAAAGAAATGATTAGCAAGAATGTAGTTAGAAAATAAGGATGAACAAAATTGACTACAGGTATAGGGGCCACTCTTCCACATTCCACAATCTGGACCTTCTGGTGCATTTTCATGAAAATACATGCACACTTATAATAAACTCTGTATTTTAAGTTGCATCCAATAACTGTTACATGCATAGTGATCTTGGTCCCTGTTGTAGGGAAAATGCAAAGACTAACATTTCCCACACTTTCATCGGAGTGTGCAATAGAGGAGATGGTTTGGGAGCAGAGCAGCCTTTGAGAATTGTTGTTTCCTATTAGCCAAGACTTCATCGGCAATTCCCTAAGATCATGAATCTTCATAAATTCAGATCTAGTCTTAAGGAAACTTTTTTGCCCGTATTTTAGAATCGCAGTCTTGCAGTGTAACAGCTGATCAAATCCAAACTAGTCTTTCCTTATTTTGAGGTCTTGCTCTTCTGGTAATCAGTTTTTACAATATCCACAGAACAGCTGAACATAAGTTGAGTAAATGGCATTAAAAAATACAAGACACTCGTATGCTTAAGACACAAACCTATAATTTCAACATTACAGCTATACGTCACAGTCCAGACAAATATTCTACTTATATCATAGAGCCACAATATATAAGACCACCATTTTGATTTAAATTTTTTATTAAACTCCTAAATAGTTGTCAGAAGTGCTTGTACTAGGTAACAAAAATTACTGAAGAAATCTGTACCTGAAACACATGGCCTGTAGCTTTAAGCTTTGGTTTTTCAGTTTCTTCATTCAGTGAAGAAACTGTTTCATCAATGTCACATTTGGCACGAGACTTGGCAAAATCCTCATAAAGCTGAACCTGTAAACCAGGCGCCCAGAGAAGAGAATGAGTATTTTTCCCAACAGAAAATGAACAGTCATATTCAGAGTTTAGTTCCAAGTTACAATTCTAAATTATCATACATCAAGAAAGCTATTTCATACATAACACAAGATAAACATGAACAATTGAATTTCCTGCCATTTGTTTTCTTTCAGCCTGGAAAGTATTACAGTCATACCTCGAAGGGGACTCCTCTGGGCCCATGAATTGCCCAATCCGTGCAGATAGGAATGAATATGCAAATAAGCCACACCCATCACCTCCCCACAGCCTCTGACGGGTCAGGGGAGCCAAGGGAATCTCTCCTGACCCCTCCCCACGCCTGGCGGAGATCAGGGTGCAGGGACTCCTGGCTTTCCTCATGGCATTGGAGGGGGCAGTGGACAGTGTCCCAGGCCCCTGCAGTGCCAGGAGAGGCTGCAGAGGGTGTCCCCCATCCCTGCAGGGCTGGAGCAGGCAGCAGAATGTGTCCCCTGCTCACCATTTCTGGGCACAGTGGGGCAGGGGGGGCACTGGCAAGTGCCACTTGCAGCCCTGGGATGGCAGTGGGGGATGGCAGCCACCATTTTTGGGCACAGGAAGCAAACTACGGGCAGTCTCCAAGTGAGCGACAGGCACCGCCCCCCCACCCCACAGGGAATGGTGATCCCGCCCCACAGGGGAGCACTAGCATCGCCCCTCAATGCTGCAGAGGTACTGCACATGCACCAACTGGGAAGCTCCACAAATAATCGAATAATTTTCACTGAAAAAAAATCCATGAAGAAAGGAAAATGTGAAACCGGAAGCACGAATAAGCAGGGTATGACTGTAGTTAGAAACAACCCAATACTGTCCCTGAACAACAGCAATGCTAGAAATTAAGCTGAAGAAATACTCTATGCTACAACCAGGTTAAAATTATTCTTTTAAACGCGTGCCAGAAAACACTTTTAGTTCTGTGGTCCTAGAAAATGTCAGACTAACACAAGACTACCAAAGTGGTTCCTTTGTGGCCCTAACTGTTCTGAAAAAATCTGAACTTCCAGACACTTTTTAAGCATACCTGTAGAGGACTGAGAATACAGTAATAATCTTGAATAATTTTAGGTGGAAGGTCTTGCAGCACATCCTCTTTCATTCTCCTTAGCAGGAATGGCAGGACTTGGCGGTGCAGTGCTTCCATAGCAAGAACCCCTAGCGAGGGCAACAAAAGCTGTATTTTAGAAATAAGTTTTTTTCAAAACATTCAGCTTCCCCCATCTCTGACATTGGAACTGACCACACTTCATTTTCACTAGCAGTTTTCATTAAAAAAGCTAAAACAAAAAAAACAAAGACAAGGCATCTGGTCCTTACCAGCCTCTTGTTCTCGGCTGGAACTTCGGGCATCTCTACTTGCCAGTATTGGTTTGCCATAACGAGCTGCAAACTGGCGTTCAGTACCCAAAAATCCTGGCATAAGGAAGTCAAACAACGACCACAACTCTAAGACGTTGTTCTGAACATAAGAGAAACACAGCAATAAGTTGCAACAAAAGTTATCAGAACAGCTTTCATACATATTTAACACTGACCATAAAACCCTACAAACTTAACATGTCAACACACTTCTGAGCTGCTGTAGCTTGGTGGCTTTTTCATCTAAATTACAGAATACTTCTACATATACTTTAACATATAAATGAACTTTCTACTGTATTTGATGTCTTAGGCCACACCCTGAGTTCTTCAGGACAACAAAACCCAGAAGACACCAGTGGTCTCAGTCCTAGATTAGACACATTGCACACACAGGGAAAACTCCAGAATTTTGTTTCCTGCTAATCTCACTAGAGGCCTAAGGAAAAGCTCCCACCCCTTTCCCTGCCTGACACTTAAATAGCAAATGGTAAATAAAGTCTTGCTGTCAGCTTTTCAATTCCATTAGTACCATGAAACTTGCACCCACTGCCCTCTACGTGGGTAAACCAGGAAAGGTAAAAAAGTAATTCTGAGCATATGAAAGCAATGAAAGACCGTTTTACAATCTATACTTTGAACAAGATGATTGATAAAAGGTACACTAAAGTGGACTACAAGAAAGATCTTTCTTGCTTGTTTGCTACTATTCATCCAAAAAAGAAAAGCAGTTACCTGGATTGGTGTCCCAGAAAGAATTATCCTGTAATTAGCAGTCAGCTGTTTTACTGCTTTTGACAGCTTTGTTTTTCCATTTTTTATTACATGACCTTCATCAAGAATGCAGTAATTAAACTTAATATTTCTAGAAAAGAAGAACACAGAATTTTAAATGCTACAGAAGTCTAAGCTATTTAAAAACTCAGAAAACAAGCCAATCCTTACCTGAAGAAGTCAATGTCATTTCTTACAACATCGTATGAAGCCACTATGAGATTGTGTCTTTTCACCTGGTGTTGTAACCTTAAGAAAAAAAGAGGAGTTAATAAAAGTGTCCCTTACATACGTTGTTATTTCAGCCTTTAAAGGTACCATCACAAATTTTCCCATGCCCATGGACTTCAGCATTAGTAACAAAGTGAATTGCAAAATTTCATGTGTGGTATTTTACTCTATCCCAGTCATAAATGCAAGATAGATTACCTTGCTCTCTCAGTAGGAGGTCCTGTATAGTGCAGTGGATTAAGATATTCTTTTGAGCAAAATTTGCCTACTTCATCCACCCAGTGTCCTGTGAGGGTAGGAGGACACACCACCAGGGAGGGAAGAGGAACATTGTCCACCAGTTTTGTTCTTGCATATTCTTGAGCCCTTTAAGAATATAAAAAAGTTTGAAAAAATAAAGTTTTTCACAGAAGAGGTGAGGTTGGAAAGGACCTCTGGAAGCCACCAGGTCCACCTCCCCTGTTCAAGCACAGCCAGCTACAGCCAGTTGCCCAGGTCCCTGTCCAGAGCCACTATCATTAAACTCTAAGATAGAATGTTGTTTAAACCTACCTGAGGCAATGATCACCTGCAAGAATGCAAATGGACTGTAAAGTTTTTCCTAAGCCCATGTCATCACAAAGAATTCCATGAA
This sequence comes from Pitta sordida, assembly GCA_013390025.1. Classification (NCBI taxonomy): domain Eukaryota; kingdom Metazoa; phylum Chordata; class Aves; order Passeriformes; family Pittidae; genus Pitta; species Pitta sordida. The sequence continues at coordinate 67,529 of WEKX01023106.1, forward strand.
GTTTGTATTTATTGAGAAATGCCAGCCAGTTCACTCCATCCTGAAATCAGAGAAAAGAAGAATGCCTCAGAAGTAAAAAGTGGCTTTTGGCTAGTTAAGTTTCAGTTCAAGTATTCTTATGTTCTGTCATCCATCACTGCCAAACTAGGACCTGGTTTCTCACCACAAATGCATCCACTACAGCCCATTCACTCAAAGCAGAGGGGAATAAAAGGAAAAATGTAAACATCCAAACAGTGCAGCAAAACCTGGCTTTGCAGTTGTGAGCTGCCAGTCAGACAAAGCAAAGGCACAGCCCACTGGCCATTCCCTGAGAATAATGGCAGAATCCAGACAGGGGCAGGATATCATTAAAGCCACACATTATCTCACTTGTTCTTCCTTATCCAAGAATCCAAGATACACACTGCACAAGTGAAAACAAAACAAAAGACTCAAAAATACCCACAAGCAACGAGTATTTAAATAAGTCTCACCATTCCATGTAATCATACCAGACTTGAACTTAGTTCTCTTTTATTTTAAAGGTATAAGTTGTTACCTGCTGATATTTTCTGAGCTCTGCTTTGATTGGTACTGGAATTTCATAGTTTTCCAGCTTTTTTCCATCCAGTAATTGTTCCAGAAAGTGACGTTCTTTAGCTTTCATTCTGATCAATTCTTCAGACATGTTTGGTGGATCTGGTATACCAGCCTAGCATAACATGTTAAAAGCAGTAATGTAAGGGGTACAGAACTCAATTGTCACAGAGAAAGAGGTAAAACCTCATAGCTGACATTAGACATTTTAAATAAACAGACAGTAAAGATCTGCAATCTTCTCAAATATATGAATCCAAACTCAGGATTTATATACTATATTTGTGCTATATTTGACTACTTGCAGGTCAACACTCAGGATGTGATCCAATTCTGCTCCAGAAGGACACACTAAAAAACTTGCTATCAATTGCACAGAAGAGGGTAAATTCTGGTCATGCTTCTAAGGTTCAACCAAGAACCCTGAAGTATTCTTCCTCTAATTAGAATTTATCTGGCTGACTAGAGAATCCTTTGACACCCATGTCTCTTGGAACACTAGCTACCATCTAATGTTTGATGGGATTTTTCTCCTATTTAGTGGAATACGGAAATCCATAGCATGAATTCAAGTAGTTGGCAACTATTGGGAGAAAGAAAAACCTAAACCCCTCCAAGATTTGAAGCAGCAGACTTTGGCATCCTATGCACTCCCCATGCCCAGCGGAAGCCCAAAGAATCCATCTGGAGGCAAAATACTCTCAGACATTCAGGATTGCTAATAATATACAGTAGCAGAAGAGGCACTGCTATTTTCCCATCATCACATCTGTCATCCCAGTTTTCTTCTCCACTTCTAGTTAGTTTTACTTCAAAACCTACTTACTAATCACCTACAGTGGGCTCCTGACCAAGAAAAATATAAAATAATTCCACCAAGTATGTGGTTAGTAAGGAAGAGAGATGTTAAAAGTGCTTCAATAACGTATTTAAGTATGTACATGAACAAGGAGGCAGCTGTCCCTGTGTAGCTGCTTTTCCTACACTCCCTTTTAGAAGGGCATATCTGCAGTATGAATACCATGCCAGCACCATGATTGTTTATCAGTAAGTACAGTAGGGCTTTTTGATTTTAAGAACTACAAATGACTCTTTATATTCACATTATTCCTATTCTTTCAGTTTTTCATCTAAAAGCAGTATTGCTTCTATGCATTTCTCTTGACAACATACACACCAACACACACCTAGGGAGAGTGCACGTCTACTACACTCAGGTCTCCTGTATCACGGACCCACAGTCTTAGCTGGGTGTCACGAAGCCTGACTTCCACATTGAATGGCAGCTCATTAATACGCAAGTTTGCCCCCCACCCTCATGTGGCCCCCCAGCGTTGTTTTGGCACTGTGTTGCTGTGTATCAGTGTTTGTGTCGGCCCTTCCCAGTGCCCGCAGCCACTCCACACTGGGAAAAACCCCTTTATGGCTTGGCCAGGGACACGGGTGTGGGGAGCTGCCCGGGCCGTATATCTCCAAGACAAGTATGTCTTGGAGAGTCATTAAGGAAATCTTGGACACCTGAGAGTGTATAAATATTTCATAACTGCATGCCACTGCCGGGGGGGAAGAGTGGCCCCGCTGCAGCCACTGCCACCATCCTGGGGCTGGGACAAAACACCGCCACTGTCCCAGGAGGAAGCGGCAGGGCAACTGCCATGGCTGTGCGGGTTGATTTGCATATTCATGCTGCCTAATTGACTATTCTTGCATGCCAGGTCACGTTTGCGCCATTGCAAAAAGGGGCCTCCTTGATCGCTAAAAAAATCATGCCAGTACGATGTGAAGCCACAATATGGGAGGTACAAAGTGCAAGAGGGCTGACTGTATTCCAAAATCTCCTCCTTTTTATGCCAAACTAACAAAAGCAGTATTACACACAAAATAAATGTTCTCTTTAACTTCATATATACAGTTGAAATGAATTTATTTTAAGGAGATGTTTTACTTTAATATTAATTTAGAAAATTGTTTTTTCATCATTCTGCATTAGAAAGGATACTTCTACTATCTGATATAGACTCAAAACCTATAAAACCATATACTTATTCAGTATTTGGTAAGCCAGTAGCCTGGACTTTGCAGCTAGTGAAAAAGCAGATAGAGGATAGTCCACATACTCAGCATACTGAGAGCTTGAGCTTACCTCAAGAGGCATCAGTCTAATTAGTGTCGCAAAGCACTGAGTGGCCATGAAACGCACACTGTTTGTCTGATCACTCATTCTACCCAGAACTGGAACCACAAGAAGAACAATGTATGGAACAATACCAACATCCAGCTGCTCCATTACACCTGGATTGGTTATTAAGGAAGTAGTTTTTAACACTTCAGGACTGTCTGAAACATATTCCCAGCAGATTTCACACTCAATAGCTAAAAGTCATGAACACGTTACATTCAGAGGAATAAGATTTCTAGTAACAAAGCAAAGCTGAAGTAGGGAAATCTGATCTACTCGATTCCATTTGTCCCAGGGAATTGCATGGTTTGAGAAACTGAAGCTTTATTTGATGGATAAAATAAGGACAATGGAAATGAAAGTTTCTTCTGTTTCACTCCACGGGAGGAAAACAGCTTAGTATTTTATTTCATTCCTCCTCCCATTTTTTTCAGGCAACAGTTTTTGTTCACCCAAGTTAAGCAATAACAAGAAGTCTCTGCATTTTCGAATACTCCAAGAAGGATACACGCAAGGGCTTCAATTGCACCTTCTTGTTTGGTGTTGTCATCTATTGCTCCCAGCCATGGTAGAACTTTCTCTAGAAAGATATTCATTGTTTCCATGGTAGCTATTTTGCTCATAACCCCCACACATCGGGAGGCCATGTGTCTCACAGCAGTGCTGGGATGTTGAAGGCACATGTAAAGATGAGGCAAATGCTGTATTAACTGAATAGAACAAAAGGGTGGGGGGAAAAAAGGTTATTAAAAAAAAATCCGTGAGGTTGTCTTGAACTAAGTAGTCTTTTAAAGTCATTTAAGTACGCCTGAAATGGCTCATCTGCCAGATTTAATTGCTTAAAACTAAAAACAGTTTCAGAAGAAACAGGCAATTGAACTTTGGGCTATTACTCCCCAAGAGAGCTAAAATTCAGAGTAGCAAAATATTTAGCATTTTAGTAAAAACGAAAACTAAAGAAGCCCTTAATTAGCAAGGAATTGTTTCACATTGTGAAAATACAGTACCAAGTACTCGGAACTTTAGAGTTATCACCTCAACACAGATACATAGATTTAAGAATTCCTTCCAGCTAGCACATTTAGCCTAGTCTTATCACACTTGCATTTCGGCAGATCAATTATTTGTGTTGGGAATCTCCATTCTGTGGGACAAGGCATCTTCCCCGTAGGGTACGTGTGCATCTGTCTTCTTTCATCAGTACAAATACACTTTTATATCAGATATCTTAAACCAATGGTCAGGTTTTCCCAAGTGTGAAAGTCAGTAAATATTAGCTTGGATGAACCAATGCCACTCTATGATTTTTTTCAAACCTTCATACAGTATTAGCATGCCCAAAACTGATGTACACAATAACTACACACAACGCACACATACATATAAAATACACAACTCTCAAGAAAATCTTTCCATGTCATATGGAAATAATTTCAGTAGTTTAATAAAATAGGTAAAAAATTTGCACATGAGTCTTCTCCATCTGCTCAGAATTCTATAGCCATTCATAATACCCACCCTTTCCCAAGTTCTGGCCTACTTATTCCTTGCATGAGAGCCTTGTCATATTTTTATCATGCTGTTGTCCTTCTCCTAAGCCTCTTCCAGAGCTAGGATACTTGTTCTGAAAGACAGATAGCTAGTACTGAAAACTGCTCAGATGCAGGCAGTAAGGATGACTTGTTCCATTTCTTTTCTAACTTTTTTTACCAGTATTTTGCGTTCAGCTGATACTTTCCCAGAACTATCCTAACTGCAGGATCTCTTCCCTAAGTAGAGATAGAGAGTTCAGAGAAAAGTAATTCTTTTAATAAACAAATTCAGTCTACTTGGGGGTAAACTGATGTCCCCCATAATTTTTGCATTCCCTGCACAGGTAGCCTTCCCAACAACCTGGAATCTGTTACACAATAGTCAGATAGTCAACTGTCTTTATTACCATGATTTTGCCCTCACTCCAGCAACAAAAACTACATGTCAGACTACTAGAAGTCAAACCATTTCTGTCAGCCACATCGTGCAGCATAACCACATTTTACAGGTACTTTTGTTACAAAGAGAAGGTGCCATATTATCAGTCTGTTCTTCAGTTTTAGGAAATAGAGAATTAGAGTAAAGCAGAGCTGAGATGCTGACCTCAACGTAACACTTATCATAACTCAAAACTTTTGGCACCATCTTGTTTGGACATTTCATGCAAAAAAGGATTGGCCAAGGCTAAATTCTAGGTAGTTGTTTGCTTTTGTGGTTTATTCTACAACCTGCATAAAAAAATACAAAACACAATACCCTATAAAACACAGGGGGGTGAAAAAGCTGTAAAACTGCACAGCTTAACTGCTGAAGGCAATGTCTTCAGTTTATCAAGACTAGGGTTCAGGACTTTGAGAACAGACAGGCTAGTGAGTGACTAACGTCACCATTTGAGAAAAATCAGAACATAAAAAGGAGCCTTACAAGACAGATTTAAATCAGTGCCAATGAACAGACCAAAGTGGTTCATACAAGAGCTGATTACCAGAGGATGTAGATGAGTATCCATTGAAGCTGCTGTTGTTTCAAAAACCTGCAAGGAATTTACCAGCTCCTGGGCAGGAGCATCTCCTTTTTCCAGTAATGACTTCCGATCTGATAAAAACAGAAAAGGTGCTCAGTTTAAGTTTGACATACTGCCCCAGCTTACCAGCCCTCCCAGTTTACATCAGAAGTGTAATTACCAAAATTATTGATGTGAATGTTGTTCCTTAATGACCCAACCATAGCATCCCAGAGATGTGGCAATCCTGTTGCCATTTCAGCACCAAAATGTTTAGCTATAGTAGACAAGGCAAATTCAGCTCCCCTTCTCTGTACAACATAAGGCTTCTGAGCCTAGAATGAAATAATTTAAGAAAATAGTGAGGGCATACATTTTAGAGTAACAATTATTTTCAAGGAAGTTCCCATTATATAGGCATTTAAATGAGATTGTATTTATACCTATAACATCATGTTCACTGACTTCTTTTCCCAAATTAGTTACTTTATTCTTTATGCAGGTAAATAAAAAATCTTCCACAGCAGATTAAAGTCGAGAAATTTGACATTTGTTTTTTGCTGATACAGGTATTATTATGCAAGGTATTTTCCAACTGGTTCCAGTTCCAGAACCTCAGATACTGCCAATACAGTTATACCAAGAACACTGACATGCTCACAAAACTTTTAAGAAACAACACTTGATTTGTTATTAAGCCCCTTCTCTTACTGCCATCTGCTTTGGAAAGCGGAATTGATAAAAACCACTAACAAAATCCACATCACTGTTTAGAAATCATAGTCTTGACTAGGATCTTATTAAAACACCCTGAAGTTTCAAGCTTATAAAACAGTAGTAAAAAACTTTAGAATATTAAGTGTGGAAATTACACACACATCCTAAAGCCATCATATTTCAATTACTGGTTTTAACTCTTCAGAGGCATCCAACATGCATTGAGATGACCCACACTAATATGGGGGCAGCAGTGCACAATCACAGCAATTTGTAGAAATCCCTCTGCATGATTTTACATTGATAATCATACTCTGCAGTAAATGTTAAGTTTGAAGAGTTATTAATTTTCCTAATATTTAAAACACCAAACATGCTGCTTGTATCACAAGACTTGCTATCAGCTCTGTTCTCTCACGAAAGAGATCCATGGCATCCCTACTAGAATTAACAGAAGGCAGGGGTGAAGTTGCATATCCAAGCTTTTGAAGTGTACCTCATCAAGTTCTGTAGGAATGCTTCCACTGCTGCCAGTGGGGAGATCTACAATAGGGGCTTTTGGAGCCTTTGGAGTAGGACCTCGCCGACTTGTGATGGCAAAAGCAGCTTTCTGATGTCTGTACAGTGTAATTATTCCCCTGTGCTTAGTAACTGTGTGCTGCATCCCATCCTTATCAGAGTTGGGGCCTAAAGGAAAAGAGAGAACAGCTGACAACAACTTAAGCTGCAGTTTGACACACAGGCAGAAGTGACAGCTACCCAAAAGTCATCTGCTGATTGTGCTTTAAAAAAAACCCTTGAGGACAGAATGCAGTTACTCTCAAGAGCAAATTACAGGCTTGGAATGAAAAGCCACATACATTCTTATTGAGCAAGAAGCACAGGTAACAAACTTCAATCAAATACAAAAAGTTTGCACAGCTTTATTTGATATAAAACACCATTATGCTCTAAAGTTTAAAAAAACTTTTGCTCCATGTCCTTTACAAACAGTTTCATACTTCTACCATGATACAATTACAGATGCCATCAGCATCTCTGGATTTGTTGATGTTTCTGCTTCTACTAAATACCTTTGTTTTCAATCACCTGAATCTTATTCTACTGAGGTGGAGAACACCATTCACTAGGAAGAAGTAAAATGTACAGTAGTCAAACCTTAATAGTCTCAAAGATTCTAACCTGCTTTAAGGTCTTAATTTGGGTTGTTCATTCAATGCATGCCCTTGCAATTGTGGATAGCCATTTAATGAATCCATGCACAGGATTACAGTGATCCCCACATATTTGTGGCTCGCACATCTGTATATTCAATTAATCGCCGTTGGATTTTCGGTGAGTTGTGTGGTCACACACGTGTGCAGAATGTCCCAGACCCCGGATTTCATGGCTGGGAAGCACCAGAGAGCACTTCCTCCACTTTAATGAGGTGCTACAGTGTGAGCCACACTCCCAGGACTGCCCCTCGAGACTTTATCAGTGGAGGGTGTGTGGCTACAGGCGGGGAGTAGTTGAATATTCATGGGTTTGGTATCTTCACAGATTTCATAACTCGTGGGACCTGCCCAGACCCAACCCCCATCGAATCCCAGGGGATCACTGTATTTGTTCATTTTGAACACTGCCCTCATGTTTTTTTATTTTACTATTAGCTAATGGAATGTAACACAAGTCAGACTTTTTTTAACAGGCTACTCTAATTCCCTTACCTAACTCAATTTAGCTCAAATAGCTTTATAACCTATATAAATGAAACATGATCACAAGTGGACCACTGAACAACAGAAACCGAAAATCGAAACTGAAGTTTTTATACATACATGTTCTGAAAACAATACATATTAATTGCACACCAAGTGTAGTTTGGAATATGTAAATCAAATAATTACTAATAAATACTCATTTAAAAACCACTGAAAACAAGACTCAAACTAATTTTAACAGTTCATAAATAAGCACCACCATATTTTAAGAATCCTGGCAGTCTTAGATGTCATACCTTTTGAGTTTTCATGGCTACTCTGAGGCTGTGCAGGACATGCTGCTAATGGGGTAAGATGTGGATCCACACAGAGGGAGTTGCAGAGATTTTTTATAATCTTGGAGTTGGGACAAGGAGACCTTGCTGTACACTGCTGAAGTAACTTTGCTATACATGAAGCCACATAGTTCTGTACAAGTGTATTCTCTTCTTTTTTTATAGCTTCCATTAAGGGTTTGATAACAGGGTTTAGTTTTTCTGGAAGTTGTTGCAAGTTCACAACTGCACATGCAGCAAATGTGTGGACTCGCAGATGCAACACTTGCCATTCTTGATTTGTTTCTGTAACAGTCATTTGGACCTGCTGTCGTTTACTGTCCAACTGTTGTAGAACTTTAGGATTCAAAGTAAAGGATGATGTCACTTCACTGAAAACAGAAGTTACCTAAGAAAGGGAAAAACTAATTACAAATCTTTCATTTACTGTAAACCAGCATATTCTCTCATGGAAGAACATGAGTCACTTGGCTGAATAACTTAATTTTGCCAGCAAATCCCAGGAAATGCTCCAAAATGTAGTTTCTGGTATCCTGAAGTGCAGTTCAAGGGGAAAACCAGGCATATTATAATAACTTCAAGCCTAGATTCCCAAAGGGCAGTTTATGCACTCCTCCAAGTTTAGATTGTCCTGTATCTGCCTGTTCTATCCAGATATTCTGGAAATATGTAAGCATGTGACAGATAAGAAAAGGAGATTGTAAATACGAGAATCTAAAAAGCATGTGCAAGGTCTCAGGCATAATCAAGTTGTTTCTAAGCTGGTACTTTTGAGGAAAGACACTGGGATAAAAACCTAAGAAAAAAACCCAGCACAACAAGGTAGTTGCAAGACTTTTCATATCCTTCCCCACTCAAAATTAGTTGGCTACTGTTGTTTCCTGTGAAAGATTTAAGCAGATTAAAAGGTCAGAGGTAGGGCAGGAGAAGGCCTAGAACCTACAGTTTATTTACTAGACAGTGGCTTTGAAGGAGTTCCAGCCTGCTTTGGCTTCTTCTGCGTGAATTTCAATAGTGAATACACGTCTGGAATGAGAACACTCAATTTTTGATCTTGTTAAGTACAGATCTTATTAAGTACATACCTCACACTGCACATGAATTTTATCAGACTGTAACCACCATAGGGGAAGCAGCAACTATCTATACACATCCTTTGACTTGAGATAGGTCAAAGTCACATTGGCAGTACTTTCAGAAATAATGTGGTAATAATTATGCTGAAGATGTATTTCAAGACAAGAATAGATTTGAAGGAAGCGAAGGCATGCCTCTACTTACCAGCTCATTAGCTTGATCTATTGTAAATACGCTGCAGTTTACCCTGTTTCCAATGTCAATGTGTGCATCAGCTAACAATGAGATGAGTTGTTTACATTCATTTTGCATTCGTGTAAAAGGAACGGCAATTTCATCGTAATAGAGATGTTCAGAAAGGACTCCAAGTAAACGAGGTTGCACACAAATAGCCACAGTTGTACACTCCTGTAACAGGAACAGAATTTGTATTTCTGAATAATCACAATTTCTTTTATTCAGTTTTCGGCACTAAACAGCTCAATCCAGCTACAGAAATCCAGTTTACAGAGACCATTACCATTCATAACCCGGAATATTAGAGTAGGAACAAAATCTTCAGTCTGCCATGAGAAGCGATAGTGAATAGAAGGAAGACAGTCACCTTCAAAGGAAGCACTGTCCCTTAGATAACATGCATAAAATACATCTTCAGAACACTTATTTGCAGAAAAAACGTGAACATATTTACTGACTCATAGCTCTGCCAGTTGGCATTTAGCTATTAAGTACTGTATTCCTCTACTGTCTCAGAATCAAGATTCTAGTATTTAGCAGTAAAATATCATTTAGTTTATCAACTGAAATCTTATTTCAAGCTAAGCAGTACACAAATAGTGGACTGAGATAGTAAAAATTTATTTTTGCTGCAGGAACATCCTACCTTTTGCAAGGCTGCCCACTCACAGATTACTAATGCAACACTAATCCTCTGCAAGGCAGATTTAGAATTCAAGTGGAAGAGCAGTAGCTGAGCTAATGATTCAGCTGGCTTTATTTCTTGGGTAACAGCATTTACACCTGGGTCACAAATACAGCAACAAAGTGCTCCCAGCAACCTGACAAGAGGGAAAAGAATAGTCACTTCAATGCTATAATTACTATGCATTTAAGGATTATTCAAAATGAAGATGCCAGAAATAGTCTACGCAATTAAATTTTGGAAAAGCTACTACATCTAATGGAAAAACATTGCTTTTAAGTATCTTTTTCATATTTCCAATAAACTGACTTTGCTGCCATCATCCGAGCACGCATGACCACGTAATCCCTGGTCGCCGGATCTTCTGCAATGCTGTCAGCCCCAGCAATATATTCCTGAATCACTTCCTTATTCTGGGTTTGACCTTGACGCAGCTTAGCGCCCGCTTTTTCCTACGGAAAAAAGGAGAGGTTGAAAGTAACTGTATTTGTAATACAAAGATGAATTCACATTCCATAACATTCCAAATAACCGCCATTCCATGTAAAACTCAGACTAAATACTTCTTGCATAATAGACTTCTCCACTAATAGCAATCTATGGTCCTGTTAAATGTATGATCTATTCCTTGACTACAGTATTACGATTGATGCTGCACACAGTGCTGATCAACATAGAGACAAATGAAAACCTCCTTCAGCATGTTTTCAGAAATAACAACACTTTTAGATTAAACAAAGTCCTGCCCACAGATGGCTTTAGAACCATGTAAAGACTTTATGAAATATTCACATAGAGCATGCTACATGGCAGAACTTAATTCTCATGGGCAAGCTGACAAGAACTCTCTGCTCTACGGACGAGGTTGTAAGACAGTTTCCATTTAGAGTTGTAGAAAGGCATCACTACTCCCCTCTAACATGTGTTTTCAAACACAGCTAAGCAATTTCCTACTTCCCTCAGAACAGTTTACTTACTTTTGATCTAGTTTTTACTTCTAGCAACATGTTTAAGTCAATGGGCAAATGAGACGGCTGCATCATTAAGCAGAGCCAGGCTCCCATCCATGGGCAAGCAGCTGCAACCACATACTGTACAGATGCCTTGCTTAACAGTTCCAGCCATACCTTGGGAAAGAATGAACCACAGGGGAAATCATGACGAATTCGGCTACATAAGAAAATACATATGCTGATAAACTGTAGGAGCCATTTCCACTCACTCTATAGTAAAGCATCACATAGGTCAATTACAAAATAATTAATAGGAATGTATTACTCTTGAGCAGCAAAAAAGTACAGAGGATATGAAAGAGCAAGATACCACCTAGGTATTTAGTGTTTTGTGTATGTCATGCAAGTACCTTGTGAATCAGATCCAGAATTTCTTGGTTGCTTTCCAAGATACAAAACTGAAATATGTGCCTCAACATGTCTTGCAGAATTGGAGTCAACCATGTTGAAGAACTCTGAAACAAAGATACCACATGAACAAGCGCATTCTAGTAAGTACCACTGTAAAACAGTAATAGCTGGGTCTTACCTGGTCTTGTGTAGACAGCAGTGTGAATAATGTTTCCAGTGCAGCTTTTCGCACAGAAGAGATAGTGTGATGCAAGAATGGCCACACACGTGGGACCAGAACTGTGAGTGACTGCTGAATACTGCAGGAAGAGGAGATGTAGAGACAGTGACAGGGAAAAAAACCCACAAATAGAGCTAACTTAAGTTTTTCTTTCTCAGTTATGAAGTCTTACCCTAAAGAAAGACTTTTAAGAGAACTAAGTATTACTGCATATACTTTGCGATTCTAAGTGAAAGCTCAAGTTACTGCAGCTTAAACACTTACAGATACCATCTTAAACTTTTTTCAAGAGAATTCTGAGGTTTTTTTCTTACTGCTGTACAGAACTAGTCAACCCAAGTATTCATTTTTACTGTGTTTTCTCCCCAAGTTGTACTCCAGGCTTTGTTCAACTGCTTAGAAAAAAACGAGGTGCTATTTCTGTTTTGAGCTTATTAGTAGGCATGTCGTAACTTCACAAATAATTAAAATCAAGCTTGCATCTCTTGTGCATGAGCTTGCACATCAACTGATGCAAGTAGTATATGCTGAATTAAAGATGACATGAGTGACAAAGTTCCTGTTTTTGATTTGGGCAAAATCCAGCTTCAGCAGTACCAATCGTCTAGGATGAGAAAAAGTAGATGCTTTACACATCTTAGGTAAGTGCAAGTGCTGTGAGTTTACCATGTATATTATGAAAAATTTAACACAAAGATGCAATTCCTTTAATTTGCCAGAGTCCCAAACAGAGAGGATCTAAGCATTGCCTTCAACCAGTCACAGGATTACTGGATGCACTACTGATGTGAACTACCAGGTTTGTAGCTTTCCTCAGAATCATTCCAACAGGAAAGTTCTACAGGTAGGTGCACATGTTTTAATGAACACAATTTGGTCTCTTGCTTACAGTTTGTTTGCTCCTTGTTGACAAACAACAAGTTTGTGGGCAGGACCACCATGTGAGTGGAGTTCATATCCTTTACTAAAATACCCAAGATAATAAAGAGAAAAGCCAAACATGTCACATACAAAGAAGGGCAAATTGTTTAATTCTTTTGTTGCACTTCACTGATGTAATGGAAATAGAAGCATTATCCTAACCAGCACTGTCCTGACCTTCCCTTTAAGGAAAAACAAGAGCTAAATTAAAATATTGATTTCAATTAAGCATCTGACAAACGATTTGAAAGAAACTGATTATATATGCAATATGCAAGTAAGTAGACACTCAAACATATAATACTGAAGCAATACTAACTAAAGAGTTACCTGCATTTGCGGACCTGAGGGTAAGTCAGAAGGGATGAAAGAAGGATCATGATACTGTTTGTGGAAGCTGTCAAGTCATCCAACTCCAGAAGTGCATCCCACAAGGTATTAAGAATAAAAGGCACCTACACAAATAAGAATAGATTATTATGTCTATATAAAAAAAAAGAAAAAACAGCACATACTATAAGCATTATTTTCTTCATTTTGATCAAAGGCAAATTTTTCAATCAGAACTTATGGAAAACAGTTCAGTCACCTTCTGAGACTGAAGTTGAACCAGGCTTTCCACTACTGGTACTAAAGATGCTGCAGCAACAGCTCGGACATCATCATCCAGATCTTGCAGACCTTCAATTATTGCAGGCAACACTTTAGGCAATAAAGTGTTGATCATGTCCTACCAAAAAGATCAAAAACATTTTTAAACTTAAAACGCCTATAATGATCCAAGGCACTCCAAAGCATGTGAATAAGCCTGTTTGTTTTGAAGAGAAGTTATCCATCCAAGAATATAATCTAAATATTGCAAGTTACCATTCATGAATTTAAACCTAGATTATAAATTTGAATGAGCTTTTAGTCAGCTCAAAGCTCAGTCCTTGCAGAAGACCACCATAAATAGACTAAACATCTTATAGCACTCAGATGTCACCTTACATGTGAAAGTATCCTCAAAATCAGGCAGTGCACATCCTCTATAATATTTTGTGCAAGTTCCTTATCAAGTAACAACAAGAACAGCTTGACTGTGCAATTGCAGCCTGCATATCAAAATGCAGCCACATCTCATAACCCATGAGACTGCAGCACAAACAAGCTTCCCTCATCACATCTAGCTACTCTTCAGCCGTATCTTCTACTCTGAGCAGAATTTTTTGATCCAAAGCTCTCTACAATTTGTCAAGAGGGTTATTACCTGACGTACTGCCAAAGCATACTTAATTCCTAGGAGACCACCATGTCTCACTTCCCATTGTTCCTGGGTAAGCAGCTTCAGGAGAACATCCACTGTTTTATGAACCCCAGTCTCATTCATATGTTTCAATACCACTCCCAAAGTCTGAGCACAAGTCTCTCGTACTGGTGCTACCACCTAGAAAAAGTAAAGCATAAATAGATACTTTTGTATGAAATTTGACTTAGAAAGAAATCAACGTGAGAAGATGGCCAAGCCGCTATAGAAATGAGATAAAATTTATTAATTAGCTACTTCTTCGTACGTATCTGTGAGCAGTTACAATAGGCACATGCAGTAGCACTGTACAAAGCACAGTTATCTGTGCTGTACTACCAGTGTTACACTACTGCAGTATTATCTCCTCCTGAAACTGGCTGATCTACCACTCAAAGGTAACTTACTTCATCTGAAACAAAGTCTCCAAATCTGTCTAATGCAAAGACACAAAGGAGTCTAATAACCAAGTCTTCCAGCCACTCCTGATGCTGCTGAATCATCTGTAAAAAGAGAAAAAATTAACACCTTGACTACATTTATTCATAAAGCATTTCCAATATGCTTGCTTTAGCTAAAATTTGTAAAAGATACGACAACAAATTGCAAGATGAGTATATTGAAGCAAAGTAGTCAGGACTAGTTCAGCTCACTTGGGTTAGTGCAAATGTCAACCTGGTTTAGAAACAGTACCTTTACTAAAAAGGCTAGTGTCCCAGTTTCACCTGGGACAGAGTTAGAACACTGTAGCAGCTACTAAATAAAATCTATTTTGGATTCAGTATCAAAATATTGTTGATAACACATTGATGCTTTGGGTTTTGCTGAGTCATGCTGACCCCAAGGCAAAGACTTGACACTCTGCCAGTGAGGAGGTGTTCAACAAGCAGGGAGGGAGCACAGGCAGGACAGGTGACCTGAACTGGTCAAAGGGATATTCCACACCACAGAACACATCCAGTACATAAACTGGGAGGGGACCCAGAAGGGGCTGATCCATACTTAGGACAAGGCCAGGCATCAACCAGTGGGTGGTGAGCAATTGTATTGTGAGACACTTGCTTTTCTTGGGTGTTACTTCACTCTCCATTTCATCACTATTATTACTCTTATTATATTTAATATTACTATAATATTTTACTTCGTTTCAAGTATTAAATTGTTCTTATCTCAACACAAGAGCTTTACTTTACTTCCTGAACAAGTGGTCATGCAGTGCTTAGTTGCCAGCTGGGGTTAAAACACGACAGCTACAGAGCACCTGATAACGTGGACAGAATTTTATTCCTACACAGCACACAAAGGTAAAGTCATTCACAATCTACACAGACTAATGGCAACTCATTCTAGGCATGTCAATTAATATGTTTGAAGCATGTTTATTTATAAACAAACTATGAAGCAATACTTCTCGGTGGGAGACTCGGCAAAAGCAACTTGCTTTTCAGTCACTTCTCCATATTGAACAAAGCAATTTACATCAAGCTGGTCTCAAAGCTCTGGCCTCCATAAAAGACCAGTAAGACTGTAGTTTTCCATCTCATAGTAAAAGCCTCATAAGAGCTGTCATTTTAATTAACAAAACTTTAAGCATATTACTGATTTCATATTCGCACACGTCAAAGAATTACACCCACTATACAGCATGCATAGCAGCTGGAGTATACACTCTTTTGAGTAATGTTTAGGTTTGAAATATCTTATCCTTGCAGCCTGTGTTATTACCCAGCAATCTCCATGGAACAAATACTACTCCACATGGAAGCAAGAAGTGATAGAAGCTTTTGCTTTCCCTGTATAGCAAGTATACTGAAGTAGGTTGACTTCCATCTCCTTAATCTTCCACTCTCTAAACTACAAGCTCTCCCACCTGCTTTTACAGCAAAATCATTATTAATCTCAATGAGATTCACTATGAGCAAACAAGATATCACTGTTTGGCTATTTTTTAAAAACTGCTTTGCTTATAAAAAGGCTATTTAAACTCTTTCTCATAATAAAGCAAGCAGATTGATAGAGCCACCTTACTGTTTAAGCAAGTAGAATTAGATGGTATGAGACACTTCACTAGAGTTACATAATCAGGCCACCAATTTTGTTTCACCACAGCCTTACCATGACTTGAAAATAGTATTTTCTAGTATGGAAGCTAATGGCTACTTCTAGAGTTTCTGCATTGGCCTTTTAGAAAGGAAGTTTCATCTGTGCATACAGTGATGTCATCCAGACGATTATGAGCAGGTAAGTTTCATGGTTTATATTTCCTTAGGTCACCCCCCGCACTATAAAATGTAAGTATTTTAGTAAGTCTGTTTTCTGAACTTCATTTAAGCAATGCATTAAGTCTACACTCCCAGAAACTTACCTCCTCTAAAGAGCTATCTCCCATTTTACCACCACTTTTACCATGAGCTTTAAGTATCTCTCTCAGTCCAGTACCTGCACCATGTCGAACCTAGAAAAGTGAAATGAAAAATCAATTTTAAAATACTAAGGAAGAGAAGATAAAAAGCATATGTGATAACAAACAATAATACATTATTCATAGAGACATTTCAACCACTGCTGAACTAGTACTAGACTTGTGGGAATTAGTAGGTCATACGCTTAAACCAAAATGAACCAATTATAAATTGCTTCCATTTCCTGGTGTATCTTATATGCAGTAATACAGGCAACATTCATTTACTTTTACCTCACTATAAGACACTAGTTTTCAGAGAAGAGAAACTAGAAGATATTACTAGTTTATCAAGTTTATAAGCTAAAGCAAATGAATAATCTTATTTTTAAACATTCTATATATAGTATTTCTCCACAACTCCTTGTATTTCTTAAAGAGTTTGGATCCTTACTGAATACTTTGCAGTCTGCAAAACATTTCTGACACTTCTGCATAGCTTATAAACCTGTCATGCTAGGTAAATTATTAGAAAATAAGTGAACAAGTGATACAGGAAAGCAAGTTATAAGCACTTGCCTGTTCTCAAACATGAACAGTTGAACAGACTAGGAAGAGTTTTGGCAATAACAGCAGACTAGTAGAAAGGTACACTGCAGACATTCCTGTTTCTGGTATTTTTGATACCTAACTGGACTAGAAATTGGTTTCTGAAGAAAAGCCCACTCAATAGATACACAAAGTTTTAAAAGCAGAGTTTTGAACCAGGTTTTGAGAGGCCTTTACATATGTTAGGACAGAGCTTACTCTGTTTAAGGACACTTCGTATACATGCTTGTTGCTAGCAGCAAATTACCA
>WEKX01023106.1:91546-103577 GCA_013390025.1 Pitta sordida
AGATGACAATACTCTCTTGGGCAGCCCAAAGTCACAACAGCACTAGGAAATAAATCCAAGGAGGACCCTCAGAACAGACTAATGGGCAAAGAGGTAGATAAGGTGTAAAACAAATAACCTAAACCATGCCTACATAACACTGAATTCAGAACTGGCAGCTAATATTCAACAAAAAAATTCATAGGCACTTCTGACAGTTTTCTGTATTCACCAGTTTACTGAGCAGTCAAAGTCAGAATAGCCAGCGAAGTCCTGGACATCACCAGGAAGGACACTGAAGGTGTGACAAAGCACAACATTTTGTCACTATGTGTAAATATCAATATTCTAGACCATGTGCAGTTCTGTGCATCTCAACGAAGACACACGTAAGAAACAGCACAAAGACAAAAATTTAATTAAAAGACAAAGCAGCATCTTGGTAGGAAAGACTGAAGAGACCCCAACTCTTCAATATGAAGAAAAGTAGTCGGATGTATGCATGAGAAAAAACAAAGACAGTGGATAAGGCAAATGCAGAACTTCCTGCAAAATATCACTACAAAGTTGACTGGTTAAACGTTTTACCATTTTACNGAAAAAAAAATGAAATGTTTTTCCCCTGATAAAATTTAGCTTTTTAAAATCTTGGACATTAACACACCACTAGGCCCTCTCTGCACACATACAGCCAACTTGCAGTTTGAACTGCATATGGCTCACAGAGTTGAAGCAAGTACGCCACAGCCACACTAAAGCATGCCCCTGACAGCCAAGCCTTCCTGGCAGGGAATCTGGAGAGTGGTCTTGACAGATATGGGAGAAAGTCAGCTACCAAGGGCTGCTGAAGGCAACTATGACCTTTTCCCAAATCCAACTGCAGGTACAGTGCAGTTCAACACTGACAGAGAACATATTTGTTCCTCACACGGAGCCTTATTTCCTGGTTATGAATTTGCTTTCAAGGTGTTCCTTCCCCTCAACAGTTAAAGATTGACATGTCTTGTGGCTCCCAGTCACATGCATCTCAGTATCCAAATAGATTTGGTATTCTCATTTAATCCAGCACACTCACATCCTGAATTACAGCTAGGAGTATAAATACAGTTGTTGCCTCCAAGAAATAGAATATTCAGTTTGCTGTGTTTCAATTAATTTATGAAAGCTTCCTCATTTACAGCAGGAGGAGTCAAAATGCACAGACCAAACACCACCTACATTTCACAACACACATACAAAAAAAGAAGGGACTTGTTGCAAGATGAAGAACCTAAACACAACTAGACCACTGTGAAACACATACTTCACTACTACAGTAAACAATTAACTGAAATAAAAGAAACCAATCCCTGTACAGCCTGTCAGCCCTGTTACACGATCTACTCAGTTTCAAATTTGCATTTGAAAGAGGTGCTCTACCCTAAGACTGACAGGTTGCCCAATTTCCAAACCATTCTCAGAACTAAAGTGAAACCAATTTCCATCTTTGGTAAGAAAGCAGAGTCTATGATGGTAAAGTCCTTGCCTGTGGTAGGGGGGGTGAAACTAGCCAAGCTTTAAGGTCTTTTTCAAACAGAAGTATTCTACGTTTCTATATCTGAATTATTAAGTATACGGATAAATATGATTTACTGGGAAAGACTCAGAACAGCTCCTGAAAAAAATCCAGCACCTTTCATTAGCCTGATTGTCAGGAAGAGCTCCAATGATAGAAGACATTTGGTACATTTAAAAGCTTTTGGCAAGGTTTTGTAGAAAAAGAAAAAAAAAAAANAGGAAAGACTGAAGAGACCCCAACTCTTCAATATGAAGAAAAGTAGTCGGATGTATGCATGAGAAAAAACAAAGACAGTGGATAAGGCAAATGCAGAACTTCCTGCAAAATATCACTACAAAGTTGACTGGTTAAACGTTTTACCATTTTACTAGCTATTCCTCTTATTTATAAAAGCTTTGAGGGTACAGAGCACAAGCAGGAGAATCTAAGAAACAAAGGTCAAGCACAACTGAGTATGAACATCCAAAACCAAAGAGTTTTACTTATACTACTTATATGCAAATAAAATAATCCATGCTCACAAAGAACCAGAATGACACAGTTGCCTTGAAAAGTCTTATATCACATTCAGTTTGCATAAGATAAACAAGAAGTTATACACAATTAATTCAAGGAGCACCTTGTTTTGATCTTGGAGTTGGATTCCACTCAGGTACATTTTTCACTATTGCTTCAACAGCCTGGCCAGCTGCAATACGAGTATCCCAATTCGTGCTTCTTAAATACACCAACACCTTTAAGGAGAGATTAACAGGTAAATAAATATTCACTTAAAGTGTACTTCCATAAAATCCATCAGAGGGTATGCTCTAATAAAACACTTTTAATGCTGTGGATTAAGACAATATTCAAAACAACAAATACAAAGGATATGAAAACAAACCAAGAAATGGCAGCAGCCTTCTCTAGATTGCTCACTGCCTGGCAGAACTCTTGCCACAGTCAGACATTAAGAATTTAAGAAATATTTAGTCCCATCAGTCAAACTCAAGCTTTATTTCCTCTAGACAGCAAACAAGGGTTGACACACTTTTTGTTTGTTGTTTTCTACAAAAGAGTTCAAAAGAGATTAACAGACCTTAAAACTGAAGTCATTTAACCCAAGAAGAGAAACAACACGAAGCAATGTATGCTCTTCTCAACAAATATATCACTGCATCACAAATCTGGAAAAGTATTTCTTTCCCTGAAAGTAGTTTTATATTCATGGTTACTTGGCCACTCTTTTGACATCATCAATTGTGGTGAGAGCACCTGCTCAGTAAGAACAGAACTGGGATCACTGAGCCTTCTCCAGCTGTCAGATACACACTATTTTTGGTGGTTTTACTAGAATTGGCCGGACTGAAGTCTCAAACTAATGGAAACCTCTTTCCACTTTCCAGTCATTTTAAAGACATGTGCCCTTCTATATTTTTAATGCTTTATTACACAAGTGATCACCTTTAAAAGCAAGACCAGAAATCTTTATAAGGCAGCAGAGCGCCCCTTTATAGGGAAAAATCCAAACTTAAAGCAGACACTGAATACCAATACAGAACACAAAGTGGAACCTCACTTAGGTAATCATTTCAGAGGCTGACAAAACAGCAGATTTAACAGAAGCAGTCCCTTAGTTTTCTTCAGTCTCCTACTTTTGGAGAACACAAGACTCCATGCTTTTTGTTCTTCCCACAGAACCCACACTTCTTTAAACTAGTTTTATTCTGACCATAAAGTACTAGTGGGGAAAAAAAAAAGATGCTTACTTTAGATAAGAGATTATTCAGTTCATGAGGGTGCAGTTTCACTACTTCCCCAAGTTGCTGTGCAGCTGCTTTTCTTGTTACAGGTGTTGTACCGGTGTCCAGTAAAATAAAGAGACGATCAAGCCTAAATATGATTGACAAAAACTGAAATTATTACACTATTCATAGTTCAGTTGTCCATTTCTATTAATATTCCCCCAACATTTTTCAGTCTGTATAAGTCAAACAGAAGAGATGTTTGCCTGAAGACTGTCAGTTGGCAAGGTGAATAATGGGCTACTTTTCTAATAGTAAGCACAGTTGTTCTAAAAGCACATTTAATTTGTTAAGCAAAAAAAGTAACAGAAATTGCCAGAAATGTTAGTTTAAAAAATCTGCAGTTACAAGAAAAAAAAATTGCTGTCTTTGTCGTGTGATCAAACATTTTCATCTCCAAATATAAACTTATAAAATAAGACATCAACAACAAATTCTGTCCAATAGAAAAAGCAGAAGGTTCAACGGTTTCTATTGTGCATTATTCACTTCTTTTGACAACATGACCTGTGATCTACAATATCAAAATCTGCCTTTCCAGGATAATAAATTTTTACTTTTCACATATTTTCTCCCCAATTACCTGGTATATATAAAACCAAACATTTTGCTATATTTGTGACATTGAAATAGTCTGATGCTTCTGCCCTTCCCATGAAATACAGGGATTTAACCCATAGATCTGTGTTCACAGTAACTCGGTATTCAGTGAAAGACCCAAATAATCTATTTTTAGAATAGTTAACTTATTTCTTGTTTAGAGCTACTGAATGAGAAATAAAAGTCTGCTTTGACATCATTATCATGTAAAAAAATGACTTAGATATTCAAACCTATGACAGAAGTCACAAATGTTCATTATTCCCTTCACTGCCACTGGGTCAGTCAGAGCTCTCCAAGGAGGGCTCAGTTTATCCCTTAGTTATTGGTCCTTCCAGCCTTAATCATAAAAATATTAGCCCAAATATTGCAACAGTACAAAACTGGACTTCACAGAGCAGTGAAGCTCACCTAGATCTGTCTAGTCAGGTACCCCGAACAACCCTTCTTCACAAACACCCACCCCCTGGGCACACATGGGAAAGAGCAAATGCCTCGACTGCCTGTAGCTACTAATTACATTTTACCAAAACTGCCTTTAACATTAGTTCCAATAATTTAAAAATAAAAAAAAAAAAATCACTACATTTTATATTTTCTTTGACATAGTTAAACTGCACTTAATCCTTACATCAACAACAGTGCTACAGGACCAGGGTAGTAATGGGATGGAAATACAGTTCCAAAGCCCAAATAATCTCATAACTAGAAGTATTAAATATTCATTAGTTTTTTAAAAGTTCAACTCAAAAGCATTTAAAATCATTTTAATTTTTTAGGCACACTTGTGATATTTACCAGCTTAGACACAATTATCTTCCTGCTGCTAAAATAGGTGAGCTCATTTCAATTTTTGTAGGTAAAATCAATTTCAATTGCTGATTTACTAGTTAGTAAATTGTTTCAAAGCCACATAGATATATTTGGGGTTTAATTTTTAACCCAGCAATTTTTGTGTGATGATTGACGGAGAAAAGAGCTTTACAGATCCAACTCTTCCAAATCACTGGCAGTGGAGTCATGAGAAACATACCAGGTACCTAATTATGTATCAGGTATTTTTCTTTAGTACTTCTGACAGTAATAACCCAACCTGATTTGTAGCAGTCAGTATTACTCAACACATAATATGGCAGCTTTCAGAGGCACCACCGCTTACTCTAACCTGCTTTTCACCTCTTTCACTCTCCATCTCTCCATGAAACTTCAGGGTTCCACGCTCGAGTTTGCCATCTAGCACCATCCACTCCTTTAACCATCAAATTGTCTTTTTTCATTTCAAAGTCAAGCAGAACATGCAACCTTGACCACTTCCTCAGCTGGAACTCTTCGTGTGTCAAAACAGGAAAAAAAACACTAAGTTGGCCTACCCTCAAAACTTGAAATCCAAACTTACTTACATCACTACATCTTCACTCCTAAACCCACAACTGCTTGAACCTGTTGTACCTACAAAATACGTTTTGATTTTGATTAACTTGCTCACGTGCAAATTCAGCCCCAGCAAAATAAATGGAAACAGGATTAGCAAATACAGCTAAGAACTGACTAACAGTACTTTGGGTCATGCAAATCATTCTGTCTTTCCTTCCCCCAGACTTCCCTGATGCAGAATTCCCAAGCTGTTAGAATTCTGGAGCTATTACGATTTTTGAATGAAGCGTTAGTGTTGCTGCAGCAGAATACGGCATAGCCTGAATTCTGCTTGAGTTGGAAGGGTAGCACAGAGAAATTTGCCACTGATCAGCAGCGTCTTTTTTTTTTTAATTAAAGTTTTCATTCTGTGTTTAATTAAGACTGAAAAGACCCTCTAAATTCTTAGTAAATTAGTTTTGAGTACCTGCAGTTTGGAAAGAAGCTTTTTTAAGTTTTGACAAGGCTTTCACTCTCAGAACAAAAGCCTAGTCTCTAAACCGGTAATTGAAGCCAAAGAGAACCAAGTTCTAACAGCACACAGCTCCCTGCCTCTCCTGCTGGACAGTGCTGTAAGCAGGGCACTGCACAGCTCAGCACTCAGATGTAACACAAGTGTGAAGCAGTGTGGTAAAGCAACATGTTCCACAATGCACATAAAATTCTTCATTATTTTATGAAAGATTTCAACACCGTCTGGCAGAAAAATTGTTCTAAGCCTATGAAAGGCAGAAGCAAACAACAAATACAGGGAGTACTCTGCGGATGAAAAAGATCTAGAACTACTTCTCTTGGACTTTAATTGCTATGATCAGAACTTAAAAATATAAAGTCCTTCACTCTTAACTCATAAGCAATGGTTTAGGTAATCCTTCTGTCATCTTCCAATCCCACATCAACAGGTCAGCAACCAGACATACCCTTGATGCGAACTCGTCTTACAAGCTCATTAGGAAGCTCTACATTGTAGGTAGGTAAATAAATTTTTCCTCTCCCTTGAGAAACTTGATATTTTATAGTCACTGCTGAAGTGTATCAGCAAGACAACTGTGAACAGCAATTCAAAGCTCTTATGGCCAGCATTACAATCAATTTTTTTTTCTTAGAAACACCTTATGAGCTTTCACACTGACACAGTTCATTCTAAAGGTTTCTGACACAAAGACACCAATGCAGGTGCTTCAGAACAGGGATCCAGTAACATTTGAGACACTTCACTTACAAAAGAGCCACCACAACTGCCTGCACAAGTTGGTAGCACTAGAAGATGGGGATTCCATCTTCTAGTCACCAGTTTCACATATTCAGTATTAAACCAAGTTCTTCATGACCTGAACCCAGGCACAGCAGGCAAACACTGCAACAAGTGACCTGTCTGTTCTTTGCTAATTTGCAGTTCTTTGCCTCTAAAGGTAGCTCCCCAAACAGAGGGGCTGATCTTAATCTGAAGGGACAGTTGTCACACTATTTAACATGAACCTTATGTCACTCATGTAGAAAGTGTCTGATGTAGGTTTGAAAGCCCTTCAGCTTCCAAGGCATTAAAGAGCCAGTAGCTGGATAATTAATGACCAGGTCAAGCTGCAAATGTTATGAACAGTTACCTTCAAAATGTTTGCAAAAGACAACATGTGCACCTGAATCGTATAAAGATCCCAACTGGTCCAGTGTAACTATTCTGACTGGATTGGGTCCCCACAGGACTTCAGATGACGAAAATTCCAATTTGTTGCTTTCAATGAGATGAGGCTTAAAAGGGACAGCAAACTGATCACTGCTGACAATGAAGTGATCTGTCTGGACTCGACATCTCTGTGCACCAGCATGTTTAACTGCCCAGAGAGAAATCTCTGACAGTAAAGGCAGACTGGTACAGAACACATGGAACTCCCCTAGTGTATCTTCCAACTGATGAAAATTGTGTGACTGTACAAAAAATCCTCAGCAGCACAGTCCTTGGAACACTCTTAATGTCAAGCTCTGCCTAGAGCTCTTTGAAAAGCTGCTAGCCAGCACCCATCAGAAGGCAAGGGAACACTCTAAGGAGTTGCCAGTTGAAATCATATTTCAATACCCAGAAGCTTCCTCACAGGCACTATTTCTCAGTACAAAAACAGAAAACATCCCTAAATTAAAATTTAGACTCACTGTGAAATTCAGCCTAGGTTCTAATGGAGATACCTGAGCTTCTCTTGTAGACCTGACAGTCCTTTGCTGTCACTTCATAATCTGGTCCCATCCCAGCTTGGTAAGCATCACAGCTATAAACACTCAGGCCCCTACTAAAGCACACATGGACTCTTAAATAATGAACTTCCAAATATACAATCAGACAGCAAGAGAAAAAATGCTAAACAGCATTCAGAACGAAACTCAGAAGTGCAATGACTCCCATAAAGAAAATATTGTGATTGTACTTCTCACAGTGTGTGACAGCTATGAAGGTGGGACTGTGGACAAATTCTGTTTCCTACACAGCTGTTGAAGAACACCTGGAATGAAACAAGAGCTCCACAACCACACTGGGTCACAGTCTTGCATATAGAAGCCAACTAAATGCTAAAATCAGTACAATTATTTCTATATAGATTGTATATTCCATATATGATGTACAGCATTTGACTGTACAAGTTTTACTTGCGATTACATATCTATCTACTACTAACAATACACCCCAAAACATATGGCAAACTACACTACAAAAACTGAGAGTGAATGGGAAATTGAAACAGCCGACAAGACACACTAATACAAGAAGTGTATTGATAAGTTACAAAGTGAGTGCCTTGGTGAGAATTCAAGTTCCATCTGCTGCAGCAGGTTGGCATTCTCAGCAGCATGCAGTCCTGACTGGCAACTTTCACTTGTCTGTTGGAAGAGGGAGCCCAGGAGTGTCTCAGACACTCTCATTTGGGCAGCAGTGCACATGCTACTTCTGCTTCCCCCTTCCCATGGCTGTCAGCATTCCCTCCCACAAACACGGGAGGCAGTCCACTGCTCTGATCTTCAAGGTGATGGAGAATTACACTATTCCTCCCCCCTTTTGAGTCGGAACTCCTGTAACCACATTGGTTCTAGAGCATCTGTGTGGTGCTTTATTAACACACTTGCTCAGTTTAACTCTTGCTTTTCATGCAAAAGCAGCCATGAAGTAATAGCTTCCAAAGAAGTTAAAATTTGAATTCTTTACAGCAAAAGCTTGTGATAACACCAAAAAAACATTTCTAAAAGGTACACAGGGCATATAAAGATACTTTTGATACAGTATTTCATTTGAAATGTTACATGATGCCACCCAGTACAGCCATTTGTTCTTGCAAAGTGACATGAGGCCTACTTAGCTTGCAGGGGCTTTAGTCTCACAGGCTTCACTATTATTTATTTAGAAATAAAAACTAGGTTCCTAATCTATATATTACCACCCATATACAAATTGATGTAAATGAAAACACTGGAATCTCTAGGAAAGTCTTACATTTACACCCACCAAACAAGAGAGGGTTGCAAGAGCAACAAGTTGTTATGCCCTTCCACACTTTTGTAAGGAAGTTTCTTGAAGACACCCAGAGGAGGTTGTCTTCAAGGTAGCTCAGGGTGAACTTAAAAGGATAGACCTATTAAAAACGAATTGTTCATTCTTAACACACCTTACCATCTTCCTAATTTTGTCACATTTTTAAAGTATATTAGTTCTCCTTCATACAACAAAGCCACTCAAAAATAGAGGAGAAAGCCATTAACAGCCTTGGTGATGGAATAATATATGAGCTGCCTTTGAACACATGAAAGAGACTGGAAAAAACTTTTATTATATATTGAAAGGGACTATCACAACTTTATGATCCACTGAAACTGTCATCCTGAGTAATCTAAGAGTTGACACTTTCTTGGCAATATTACTTTTGCACCTGAAGTACCTCAAAAGATCACCAATAAGGCAGCACAACTGTTCATTCGGATCATACACTTTGTAGGAATGAACCTGAAGCAACTTTTCACTTCCTTTCCCCCCCCACTCTCAGTTCCACTACGAAGAATTTTGGGCTCCCTTTATTAGTTATGCAAACATTATACTACTTCATTTGTCAATTATTTACTGAAGACAGAAGCTAAGGCCTACTAAATTATCTTGCATATTCATAGAAGGAACGTCAACCTTCCTACCCACCTATCCCTACTCCTGAAAGGTGGCATTCATTAGCCTTTCCAGCATAAAACTACCAAACAAATGAACATACACAATGCAACTGTTCTGCAACATCTTTTGGCATGAGGTGTCTACTGTTCTGCTTTTGGGTCTGTCTTCCAGAGTAAAATCACTGAAATTCTAAATAGAAGCAGATCTTCAGTCCAGCAGGATCTGGTCAAACAAGCACATGTACAGGTAACACAGGAATAAATAACAGACTTTGTCAATAGGTTACAACTAATCAATTATTTTTTAATATTACTTTATTAGGAGCAAAGGTGCAAATTCTCAATCTAATTCGGAGCTATTTCAAAGAATTCCCTATGTTTGTTCAGATCTCCCTGAACAAAATTGGAGTTTGACAAAGGTTTTCAACTGGCCAAAGAGCAGAATCAAAACTTGACTGGGAAAGCAACCACTTGATCATTTACTGTTTTGACAATGTAGAACTACCCTGACCCCTACCTCCAAAAAAAGTTGGTTTTAAAATCTAGCTCCAATATAGAACTACCCTTAATGAAACTGAATGAGCTGCTTCCTCACTCTCTAAACTCACAGTTAGTCATTCAACAATGAATTATTACGTTGTTCATCAAAAAAGAAAAGTAACTACCTAGAGGAAAAGTGCAGACCTCTACAAGTAAATGGACTGGTACAGAAGCTGGACCAACTTTACCCTTCAGAGAAACAGTTACACTGCTATACACACAAGTGCACAATTATTTGTAACATGTCTGAAAGGAAAAGACCTTTGAAGTTCAGCGCTCTGAAGTAAAACGTGAAGACAAGATTTCTTTTATTTACAAAAGCAGCAGACACAGCATTAGTGGTCCCATGGTCTAGCTGCAGAAATGTTTGAAGTTGCTGTGTAACTTCAAAGAGACACAGGACCTTGCAGTATCTATTAAAAACATGCACAGAGACAAATGTCCACGTTATCACCTCTAACAGCGGAAAAATCAAGATGTTACAGCACTCCAAAATGTTTATTCTTCCACCCAATCTCCAAGTGAAACTATAACAATTCTACACCAACTCACCAGTAGCACAGCACCTTCACTGAAGTTCTATACTTTGTGTACAACTTGTGTAACATGTGGATTTTAAAATCCTACTCTGAACCAATGTATCACACTGTCATTAACACACCAACTTCTTCAGCGCTCCACACTGAAGCTCAGGACGAGCCAAATCTAAACCAGAATTTTCCTTTTAGCTCCCAAACAGGTGTTAAGTAAACCTTTACATTGCTGCTTTGCACTGAAGCAACCTTGGTAACTGAAACAGAAAGCAGCCTCTCCAACACAACACAACTGAGAAGCTCCATCTCGATACTCCAGTCAGCCCCCATATTACATGCACAGTATCCAAGTTCTTTAAGCAGACTGACCAGACTTAATGGAATTATTATTCTACTTTGCATGATTATTTACTCGAATATATAGCAGTCCTTACTACTTCCACATTCTTTGGGACACAGTAGGGACGGGGAAGAAAAGAAAACCACAAACATGTAACAAGTTGATAAAAAATAAGAGTAGAATAAAACGAAGGGATACTTTTTAAAAACTATGAAGCTTAAAATAAAGCACCTGCTACGAGGTCTTGAAAGGTGTATTGTTGCCACAAATTTTGATGAAGAACGGATTTCCATGATAAATTCACTTTGCTACATAGAATTGTAAAACTAGTCACATACAGAAACAGAATTTACTTTTGTGACAGCACTTTAGAAGTGCAGAGATACCACCAACATGTGACTTGGAGCTAATCTATCACAAGCTTAATTTGGATTTATGGTTTCCTTTCAACTATCCTGTTAGGAAGCTTTAATATACCCACTTCACACACATATATACAAAGAGAAAAAAAAAAGGACAAAAGCAGGAATTTGTGCTCAAGTTTTTTTATAAAACAGCTCTGTCATGACATACCTCTGTATCTGTGAATGCTTTTAAACGCTGGCACACCCCAGAGCACATGTGTGTAAGCAGATACTGCCCAGCATCTTGAGACAGAGCCAGAACACACTAATCACTTTTCTCCATGAAAGTCTGCTTTATTTGGGTTACTTTACAACTAAGGGTTCTAAAAGGCAAGAGCGGTTTCTTCCCAGTTTTTGAGACTCAATATCATCATCTCCTATTCCCTAGCAGTTTAACCACCCTGGGAAGAACTGGCCAACAAAACGAAGGCGTCGAAACCAGGAGTCAGCCCGAGCCGCCCCCGGCAGAGCCCCTGCGGCCCCGGGGAGGGAGAGGGGCACGGGAGTCACCCCAGGCCAGGACGCAAACCCAGGCTCCGGGGCACACGGCCACAGACCCAGACCCGGCGGGGCGGCCCTGGCGAGGCCTCCGCAGGCTCCCGAGCCCCAAGGAGGTGGAAAGCGGGCACCCTCCTCCCCCCGCACCGCCCGGCGCCGGGACACACGGAAGGCCGGGAGCTCGGCCCGTCGCCGCCAGCCCTCCTCCCCGCATCCCTCCCCGCTCCCACCGACCTGGAGACGGC
>WEKX01023106.1:108549-144888 GCA_013390025.1 Pitta sordida
CACTTTCCCCCTCTGCCCTGCCCACCTGTGTGTGCTGTCAAGCATTTGTCCCCGCACCTTTCAGGGACCGCTTGTGTGCGTGCGTCTGTGTGTCCGTGCATCTGTGCATCTGTGTGTTACTGCTTCCCTGGCTACAGGCGGGGAACGCGATGCTGACAGGTGTGCTAAACTGCCAGTTGCCAGGTGCTGTGTTCTGGGATGGGGCAACAGTGGGATGTGTCCAGGCCGCCACCACCACACCAGGAGGCTTCTGTTCCCCCATGCCCTCCCTGCACCATGGCAGGTGGAGCTGGTGTTCTGCTGGGTCCATACAGCCAGTGCTGCTGCTCCCACACTTGGGACTGGTGGCAGTGGAAGCAGCAGCGTGGCCAAAGAGAAGTCTAGGGATTCTCCGGGGGTCTCCCCAGGCAGAGAGAGCTCAGAAATGGTTCCCTTTGCTCCTCTGTGCTGTGAGACCCTGTGGGGAGGGGCGGAAAATGCTCCCCAGTGCTCCTGATTGGCTGGGGAGAAAGCGATGGGCGAGGCCTCTATGCATATTAATGACATGTGACTTCTTGTGGATTAGAATATTTGCGGGACCCCAGGGAGACCCATGCCCCACAGCTACAGAGGTATGACTGTAGTTATGTCGTAGACTATTTCCAACATACTTTAAAATTATTTACTCTTGTATATACAGTAAACCTCCAATTTTTGCGGAGCTTTGGGTCTCCTCCCCTCCCATGAAGCCCATGATCCGTGACGATAAACTAGTCATGAATATGCAATTAAACCCTGCCCATTGCCCCTCCTCCAAGCCATGGAACAGTGCGTGGCCTTCCTGGGATCACCCCACCCCGGCTGAGGAGACTGAAGAGAATAGCTTCTGCCCATTCCCATCCAGGGAGTGCTGGGATTCCTGCCTTTTGTTGCCACCGCCACTGTTTCATACTGAGCCCAGAAACACCGTGGGAGCTGGCACTGCTGGGAGCCCTGGATGCATCAACCACCCCCCAAGTGGAGCCAAGCGAGGCCGTGTCTTCCACAACTGTTTATTCTCCGGCGTGTCCATGCTGGGGCTCAACTGGGTTGTTGGTTCTTGGTTGTTGGTGAGTGTGTGTTTAAAGTCAACTCAATTGTGTATAAACATGGCCCGCAGGCTGGGGTTGCCATGGCAGCTGGGCACACTGCGCTGCCGGCGCCACAGGAGTGGGGTCCCCGGGGCTACCACTGGCACCGTGGGAATGGGAGCCCCTGGGGCCGCTGCCATGGGAGCACATAAACTTTCTCACCCCAACCGCGTCTGGAGGCATGGGCTCCAACGGGGCTCATCCATGGCGGAGGGGCAGGGGCAGCTGAGGGGAATCCCAGCCTGAGGGTTCACACAGCACCAAGTGAAAACACTGCCATCACCAGGAGCTGCAGTCCTGTGGCTGCAGGTGGAGAGAGCCTGGGCCCAGCAGGACCTACGTCCTCCAGCGCTCAGGGGCTGGGGGGTGTGGGGGGCTTATTTACATATTCATGAGCCGTTTATCTGCGCGGCTGACTCTGAGCATGCTCAGATGTGAATTATTGTAGAAAAAAACCCTGCAATTAATTGATCCCGCAAAGAGTAAAATTGTGAAGAGGCAGAGGTCACTGTATAACTGTTTCTTCTTCAAGTTTTGTTTACTCTTCCTCATTTTTATTCAACATTTTGTCTCTGTAGATTAGGCCCCTCTTCAGTAGTGTCACTAAAATCAGATTTCTGATTGCTGATGATTTTTTCTTGAATAATCTCTTGTTTCTTGCTAATTAATGCCTTTTATTGATATTCTGCTAAATTTTTATTTAAAGGTTTATTTATTTGTTATCATCTAAGCTTCACTGGTTTCAATGCCAACTCTCATGCTTTTAATTGTTTTATTTTTACTCCAAGGAGATTTTTTACTAGTTGCATATCCAGCTCTCCTTTCCACCCTATCTTACAACAGATGAAGACTATTGATGAAGATGAATTACTGATACTCTTTGGATACTCTTTATATATAAAATCTTTAAGTTTCTTAGTTTTGTCGATCTGCTACCCAGGCTCCTAATTTAAATAAATATTTTATAGTTTGTGCAGTTTATCGTTCCTGTGGCATGTTTTTTAGGAAATGGTGTTATCTATCCACTTCATAGAGTTGTTCTTTTTTCCAAACAAACTTAGAAATCCACTTTAGTACAGTGGTAAGTGTCCCCATCTGGCGTGTGGGAGACCCAGGTTCGATTCCCGCCGGGGAGACAGTGTTAAGAGTTGGACTCGATGATCCTTGTGGGTCCCTTCCAACTCAGAATATTCTGTGATTCTGTGATTTTATGTTTACACTTCCACGCTCTTTCTTTTGACCGCTCTCTGCATGGTGTTACTAGAAACTACACAACTTTCTACATCAAGGAAGTAATGAAAGTAAATTTACATTCACAAAATCCATCTTATAAACTCTGAATTATTCAGAGATTAACAGCAGTAACTCCTATGGACACTTTCATCTTTGTACCTGCTCTCTCACTGACTTTCAGGAGAGCAGAGATCTCTATTTACATACAGAAATTTATATGTATGTTTACGATAAACATATACACGGATTTATACATGGATATACGTGTAAAAATGAATTTAGTATTTCAGATCCCGAAAGAAGACTGAAGGGGAGAAAAGCTCCTGTCAAGTACCTAAGTGGGCTTTTTTAGATTAAGGTAACAGGCAAAAATGAGCCACAGCTAGAGACAAAGAGAAATGGAAATAATGAGTAAAACTCCTCCTGTAAATCAGCAGGTCTTTCTACATAGGCTTGTGGAAAAATGCAACATGAAAATAACATGAGAGAAACAAGTTATTAATTTTTTCTATTATCTAAGCTTGTGTGGCCTTAAGGTTGGGTTTTTTCTTTTTTTTAATTTCAGTAATCTGATTGTTCTTTTTTTTTTTTCCATGAGCTAATGCAACAGGGACATTAGCTTGTGCAGTTTTAAAAAAGTGCATATAATTCCAGTGTGCACAAACTGAATACAAAGAGCATAAATAGAAAAGCACCTCTGTCATCAGGGACATAAGGATTCAGAAACACACTATAATGCTGAATAAACAAGGCCAGAGGTTTCACATCTAGTCCAGCTCTTTCCAAAGGCTGTTGCTTTTGAAAGATAGAAAAGAAAGCTAATCTGTGGCCATCATCACAAGTTCTGCTGCAGTTAATGAGTTTAAATTAGATTTAAAAACAAATCTGGAGGTCATACCCTTTGCTCTCTCTCTATTTTATTATAACTACTATATTTAAATGACAGAAAACAATGCTTTTCTTTTATTTTAATTTGCAAATACTCTTTCTCAGAATATAGTTTAGACCTGTTTTTGGCAGATAATGTGTACTGTATACCAGAATTACTATTAAATAGCTACAACATGATGCGTTCGTCCCGTTTTTCATCTGGGGTGTGCAGACAAGGATCAGTCAGCTCTAGCGTTTGGGTATATTGAAGTTTGTACTTTCTTTCTTCTCTTTACTTCGTGCATCTCAAAGACGGACTGAGAAGTGATTAACAGATATTAACACCTTGTACTCTCTTTTCTTCTTCTCAGAGGGTTTATTTTGCTGTATAGACTTTTGTTTGGAACGCAAACCCTTCTGTTTATGTTAGAAGAGGTCCTTTGAAGAACTACACAGGGAACATCCTCATCTGTGTCAACTTTATGTGTCAAGTTTATCTGTGGTGGGGGCTCTTTCATCTTCCTTTGCAACATTCAGTCCTGAGTGTTCCTCATAAAGGAATAAAATGTCTCCTGTTTTCAGTATGAGTCTGTATTGGCTTGCTTGTTGTACTTGTAGATGCAGTTACTCGAGTTTGGTTTGTTACACTTTAACTAATTTATAACTGTAAATTTTGTGTGATGCGTACAGTAATAACAACATTAGAGTGTGTTCTGATGCTGTCCTGAAAGACAGGTGTGTACCTGTAATGAACAAATTGACTTTCATTCTTGAATTTCTCAAATGATAGGATTCCTGATAGCTTGTTCTCAATACGTGAAACGGGTTTGTGGAGTAGTTTCTTACTCGGCTGTCTGAAATTCTCATTGGATTTTACAGGGAATATCTTCAGGATACTATACTACACACGTACCAGTTTTAAAGCTTGGAGAGGAGCCTTAATTAGTTTTAAGCTCCCATACGATTTTATTGCAGGATTAGAGGTGTGAGTGCGCCTGTATTTTTTGATAACTGTTATTTACATTAGCATGGAGCTCACGGAGAGCCACAGACACAGCTTACAAGACCCAGATAAGACGTTGTCAGGAACTCCTCCTCCAGCACATACCCTATTTTTACTCCCAGTAATCTTTCACCAGCTTTTTACACCTGATCTTTTGTACATTCCTTCCTTCACACTGATAACATACTACACCTGACACTTAAATTTTCATTTTCCCTTCTCCTTAATTTTTCTTTTTTAAAACATTTCTTTTAAAGTCCTCTTTGCATTGCCTTCTCATCTCAGGAGGACAAAGAACCAAGTTGTCTCCTCACCTGTTCCTTTTTGTCACCCCTTTTTTCTGGTTCCCCACAAGAGGAAGAAAGGGATCTGCAGGTTTGGCAATTGCTATAAACTGGAACCAGTAAAGCATGAGCTGCTGACAACTGGAGCAAGATCAGCCTGGAGAGGAAACAAGTTCTAGTGGTTGATAGCATGGAAGCTGCACTGCTTTTTGTTGACATCCACATTTTAAATGAACTGCTCTTCGCAGTGGCCAGGGATTCATATCCCTTTGATAAATCCTAGACACAGGGTACATTCCTTCTGCAATTCTGGGTGTTTCAGGTAAGACATCTTAAGATAAGAATTGACCTTCAGAAGCTGTTTCTCTAGTCATTGAAGCACTGGGTCCTGGGTGTAGTAGTGCACCCCCAACATTGATAATTTTTGTGTGTAAAAAGAAAAAGCCTGCAGCTTGCTCCCAGTTACTTCCAAGGCAAATAAACAGAGAACGATCTTAATTGTACTTGTGGTTCCTTGAAGGTAATTTACCCTTTGCCCCAGCTGAAAGAAAAAGAGTGACATACAAACCTTTCTAGCTCTTTTTTAGATAACTGTTTATTCTTCACGCAGAAAATTAAATTAGCTGTACATACAGTGCAGATTTCTACGTATACATTTAGTCGTACCCTTGTGTTCTGGTTTTCTGCTGGAGCTGACCTCTCTTTTTCCCAAGCCATTCTTGGGAGTCAGCCTTCTGCACAGAGCTCATATGAACTTTGTGTTTTCCAGGAACCAGCTGAACATTTCCTCACTCAGGAGGATCATACCTCAAGGTGAGCTGGCCCCAAGGCTTCACCATCTGATAAAAACCTGGCCTCCAATGAAACTGGGACTTCAGGACAGCAACAGAAAAAGTTTTCAAAGAGTTCAGAGTTCAATAGCTATGTATACTAGAACTGTTACAACGCCTTTTAGTAATTTTGTGCTAAATCTGGATATTCCGTATTCCTGTGTTTTTCTTCAGAATTTCACACTCAGGACAGTGGAAAACCAACACTGTCCATTCAACTTTGGCTTTTTATTGCTCTGTGATACCACAACTATTTCTGGTTTCCTGAGAACACACGTGAGAAACACCAGCCAGATTTTATGACTTTTTTGTAGAACCGTGACATAATTTTTTGTAGAACTGTGACATAAAGTTTTGTGGTTTCTTTTTATGACTACCACTATAATAAAATATTCAGTTAAAAAAAAGAAACATTTTATTTAATTTCATTCTCCACCATGTGGATTCAATTAAATACTACAGATGTGAATATACAGTGATGAGTCAGCTGTGGAACTTCAGATAAATGTCAGTTGCAGTTTGTAATGTATTATGTGAGCTTAGCTCTGCCTAATTCCGTTAGGAACAGTAGGGTGGAAAGCCTTATCCTAAATTCTACATAAATAAAAAAAATAAATACACAAACATATAGTCATCCCCAAACCATTTGTGGAAACATCACGTTCCTTGAAAAGAGAAATCTAACACAGGTATAAAAGTGACACTTATTTTGTCAGGAATTGTATCATTGGATTGTTGACACCTGAAGCCTCAAAGGGTCCTGCAGGAACAGACAGGGGCCGGTAGCAGCCAGTGCTGATCCTGACTTGTTATGCCACACTTCTTGCTCTGAGCTTTCCAGTGCATCAGCTTTGCAGCTCTCTAGTCTCAAGTACCAAAGGACTGACTGTAGGGCCTAAGTAACAAACCTCAAAACAAAAATATGAAGGGCAAATATTTGCTGCTCTTTGTTCACTTTATGAATACTGCATACATAGTATAAGAACTGTCCAAATGCTTGTCCTTAATGCCAGTCTGTAATTCTTAGGGCCCTGCTGGAGAATTCCAGGAAGGGTAGGGTTTTTCCTTCCTTTTTTAAAGGACCTGGCAACATAGTAGCCCAGGCTGCAGATCTTACTTGTCTCCAAATAAAGAAGCCTAAAGACTCTCCTCTTACCTCCCGCTTAAAAAAAAAAAAACAACAAAAAAAAAATNTGAAACAAATGCCTTTTCATAACATTTAGTGCTCAGTTCCACAACCAGTTTATACAGATAGAGCTTCATTCCTGAGACAACTAGAATGAAGCTCACCATGAGAGATTTAATGGGAAATACAACTGTCTAGCTGCTGTGAAAATGGGAAAACTATTTACTTTGTACAACGAACAAAGCCAAAGTTGTTCTACCAGTTGCACAGGCAATGAAGCATTTGCAGTTTGAATTTATATCCACAGAATCCTTTGACTTGGGTAACTTTTTGCATGTTTTACAAAACAACAGGAGCTGCAAGATATGCCCTACTTTTCAAATCTAGTTCTTCAGTACAGAACCATGAATTCAGAAATCTGGGATTTATGCTGCTGCGAAAAGACAAAAAAGCTTTGTGGGTTCTGGCTATGAACACTTTCTCCCCCCAGTTTTCTAGTGTGTATACCTTCACCCCCTTGCTTGATGCTTTACAGCTCTGCCGCTTTTGGGGTAGTGTCTTAACTGCATGACTTAGGTATCTTGCATTAATTTCAACTGTTAATCCCAATGGTCTACCTTTATCCTTATTTATTGTGATGCCTTTTAAAATACTACTAAAGTAATAATGAAAAATTGAAATTTTTTAATTGACCTGAGTATTATAGTAACAACTGCATTCCATGCTATGAACTGACTTCTTTACCCAGAGTAGGAGCTGCTGGTGCTCCTGTGCAGCTGCTGGCATGAAGTTACTGTTTGTGGCACTGCCTTCCTGAGACCCTCCGAAGGGGCAGTTCAGAGCAGAATGTTACATGACTCTCCAAAGGAGCTCACGCAAAGAAGTTGTTCTTCTATTCTGGTTACACTGCTCTGCTGTGCTGTAAAAAGAAACTAGTGAAAAACAGAACTGGAGAGTAAGATATGAGTGACAAACAAGGAGGTGAAAGTATACAGGCACCCTGTCCAGTCGAGACAGGTAAGCTGACAACACAAAACCCTGAAACACAGATAAGCCATGAGATCAGGAAAAAATATACAATCAGGATGAGATATTCAGATTACTAAAAAGCAAGTTTGAGGTTTAAAGTATTCAGACTCCATTTGCTTCCATAGTGCTCTTGGTAATCTGGGAAGAATTCTGCTATGAAAAAGAGGGCAACTAGGTCAGTTCAGTTGATGGTATGGAAAATATGGAATTAAATTGCAATGCTGCAGCAACTGTTAGCAATAATTCAAACTGATGCTTTTGAATTAAAGGGTGAACTGAACATAACTTTGCTTCCTTCATTTCTTAGTATTTTTCCTGTAATTTCAATGCTAGTCTACCTGATAATGCAGGTTTTTATTATAACTTTTGCACCTGAAAACCACATACATGTACCTTTTAAAGAACTGTAAAACAAAAGACAACCACAATCACTGAGAAAGTTGTTTGTTTTAAGGTACAGGGTTCAAATTTCACTAAAAGAAAAGACTATGCGTACTGAGATCTTGTCTCCAGCTACATTTAACAAATACACCCAAATAAATTTAAAGATCCAAATATCAGTAGAAGCTAATCTTACAATAGAGATCAGTTCTCTACTACTGAAATTTGCATTTAACTACTTTGTTTCAAAGAACAATTGGTCCACATACAAATAAATGGGCAAGTCTGAGTAAGCTGAGCAAACATTGTCCTTATTCAGTTCCAGCTGTAGCGCTCCCTTGGTGGTAAATCATAATGTAATCTCTCTTCCTCTTCAGGACCACAATCCAGTGGCAGACCATAATTGTAATCAACTGTGACAACTGGTAATCTTTTACTTTGTTCCATCTTTTGGGGAGTTCCACCTTGAAAAGGTTGTCTTTCATAGTCTGCTGAACCATCTTCCTGATGTACAGATGAAGCTGGGTGCATTGTTCGTGAAGAGTATGGTGCAAACCTGTTTTTCCCTCTATTGAATTCCTCGGAGGGATGGATTCTCCTGTTGTCTTCGGGACAGTTTGGTCGATTACTGTAAGAACAACAGTGAAATTCTTAGAAATAAAACACCTCATTTACTGTTGATGGCCACCACTAGAAAGTAGATGAGTAACGATCAAAGAACAATTCAAACCCTCATTCTTATTTTTGCTACCTAAAATTAAAACCCTATGGATGTTACAAACTTGCTTATATTAGTATTTCAATTCTAGTTATTAAAATAACAGCTCTTTATAATAAGTAATTCTACTAGTAAATGTTCTGTTTCAAGTGTTGTTTCCAATTAAAATTACATGTTTACTGAGGGTATTTTTACCTTGGGGCCACTTTTGTTCCTAGGCCCATGTTTTCATTTCATTTTGTGAATAATGTGCAATAATAACTCTCTAGTACATAGTCTCAACAGGCAATAATATACTTAGGACTTACAGCTCCAAATATTTTAATTATTAATTCTGCAAGACAATACTCTGCTATAAAATACATGTGGAAGGATCTAAAACTGCATATACAAAATACATATTTTTTGTTTTAAATTCTCTTTACTCTCAAGTACCTTTCTTACTCTGTAAAATATGTATAAAGCTAATTCAAAACAATTTCTATACTTTCAAAATCTTCTCCCTCACTGTACCATAAATTCACTTAGACTGGAAAGGGTCTCCAGAAGAACCCAGGGCCACCTCAAAGTGGATCTCATTAGATGAATCTGTGCAGGGGCTGAGTCCATTCTGAGTATCTTAAAACGTGTGGATTTTGCAGCTGCTCTGGGCAACCCCTTTCAGTGCCTGTCTATCTCTCACAGTAAAACTCATGAAATAAGCAAATGCAAGTTAAACTTCCCTGTAGCACTACTGTTTATTTGTTTGGCTGAGGGCATAAATAAAATTTCTTACCCTGGTCTGTCTGGAGGATTGCTTTTTAAGTGTAGATTTCTATGCAAAACTAAGTGGGGCAAAGAGTTTTGTTTCAAGTTGACTATAAATGTAAAGGAAATACATAAGCTTTAAAGAAGCACAATCTTCTAATTTGGGAAACATTGGCTTTCAAAGCTCCAACACTCTAGCTTACATCAAAACCCTCCGTAAGTCAAAACAAAGAGTTAATGAAGTTATCACTTACATATTATATTAAAAGAATTATTAACTAATTTTAAAATAATTTCTTTAAAAAAAATAATTAATTTGAAATTTAATTTAAAACTGCTGAGGTTTANTCCGGTTTTAAGTCACTGCGAGGCTGGTGATCATTGAAAGGTCTCAACCTCTGCCCATGACACCTTTTAACAAATTCAAAATCTCCCAATTGCATCTGTGGCTTTAAGTCATCACGTGACTCACAGGCATGGAAAGATCTTTGCCTTTGGCCAGGACCTCTGATGGGAGCATCCAACTCTTTTAACTGCATTCGAGTCTGAAATTCATCACGAGATTGGTGGTCATGGAAGAGTTTTCGTCTCTGGCCACGGCCCCTGCTACTGAAATCAAAATCCGTTGGCTGCTTGTCTTCCTGAAAATCATTAGAAGATGGATGGTCAGGAAAAGACCTCTGCCTTTGTCCATGGCCTCTGTTAAAGTCAATGTCCCTCGACTGCTTCTCTGTCTCATCATGAAACTGGTGTCCATGAAAAGGTCTCAAACTTTGTCTGGGTCCCTTGTTACTGAAGTCCAGGTCCTTCAGCTGCATGTCTTCTTGATAATCATCATAAAACTGGTGATTAAAGGGTCTTTGCTCCGGTCCCCTGTTGTAGTCCCAATTTCTCATCTGCATTGATGTTCTTAATTCATCCTGAGATTGCTGGTCATGAAATGGTCTTCGTCTTTGTCCAGGCCCCTTATTAATGAACTCAAAATCTCTCAACTGTATCTGTCCTTGCAAATCATTGTGAGAGTGGTCATCATAAATTCTTAATCTTTTCCCAGGTCTGTAAAGAATTTTTATCTTAAATAGAACATCATATTTAAAAGTGCTACAAGCCATTAATGAAAACAATTCCTTTTTAACCAAGAATTTATATGAAAGACATTGCAAATAAGGCAGGTATCAAAACTACCAAGAACCCAAATCCTAAATTAGATTACAAAACCTTCCATGTCATGTCGCTGCAGAAGCTGTGACAAACATTCAATTGTAATTCTACACTGCTTGTTAAACAGGCAAACCCAGTGATACAAAATTAATTAAAAATAACTGCATATTATTGTAGAATAATAAAGAAGGACTGAATTTTTTTAAGTGAACTAATTACTTACAGACTTCTAACAGCATACATTCCCTTTCCTTCCCTTATCTTTTCACTGTTTTGTCAAGTTCTGTAAATATATTTTGCATGAGCAGGCTATATTAATGAAATCTCTTAAGAGTATCTCTAGGATTCTCAGTAAGAAACAATTATAGTTCCCTTTGTGTGTGTGTTTTTTAGGTTTGTTTGGGGGTTCTAGTTCCATGTTTCAGTCATTTACCCCTGAAAATCTTCATTTGGGAACCGCTCTACAGGTCCTTCCATTGCATGTGGGGGAGGCATAATATCTTCATCTGCATCCCATACATCCATTCCAAGATTACTAAGAAGAAAAAATATTTCACATAAGCTTCCTTTTTTAGAACATGCAATTGACAGAGTAAAATAAAACCACCCACATAAAATTCTTCAGTTCAGAATGACAGAAATTTTATGTTCAGTAAAACTTACAGACATTCATAACTTAGCAAATTTTAATCTCAAAAAATTATTTGGGGAAGAGCTGCAGGAAAAGCAAAAAGAACACCTAAAGTTCACAGATTTGGAAAAATATCCTAAAGGATGTGGGATCAGCACCATACCTATTAAAAATCCGCCATGGGACCAACTTAATCCTGCACACTCTACGAAACAATGACAGGATTAAAATGAAGGGCATTCAATTAAGCTGAAGAGATACAAATTGGTCAGGTATTCATTAATCAATTTACTCCTGAAAGGTATAATTGGCACAAATATCTTAAGAAGATGCAAAGATTGGCTCTTCTTAGGAGATGTGACAAGCATAAAATTCTTAAATATCATACAACTACTATGAATGAAGGAGAAAATAACAATCTTCCACTTTCACATACTTTTTAATTCTTAAAATAGTTCTACTTTGTTTGTTTGTTTTTAAATACCAACAACAGCAGGGAGGTCATAAGAGTTTATAACGACATCTCTGCAGGGACTCCCTTCAGCTTGTAATGAGAGAATGCAGACTCAACATCCTTGTCACAGTATGATAAAAGCACAGCAGAGTTCTGTAGTAGTTGTCAGATTAGAAACAATCTTTCAAACCATACAAATTCAGAAGATGAACAAAGTACACTGCACTTCATGTTATTCATATGAGAATACACATACAATTACACATAAATGTATCTTACAATCTATTTGTAGTTACATGTTAAAGGTTTAAGAGAGAATTTTGACTGATGAGTGGAAGTGAATTTTCAAAAATACCAGGAGACACACTGGAAAATCTGAAGCACATAACTATAAGCTTTTGGTTACCTTCGCATTGGTTGTGTTCTGAGGTCTGTGAGATACACAAGCCCATCCATGTGATGGCCTCTGGCATCACCGAAAGCTAAAGAAAAAAAAAATAAAGTGTAATGAAATGTGGTCAAACTGAGCCCCAAAAAGGTGAAAGGCAAGTTTGTGTTCACCATGAGATGCTGAGTTTGAAACAATTCTAACTTGGTATTAAATACTTCTGCAAGGTGGCATCATTGCAAGCATTTTTTAAAGCAACTGAAACTAGTAGTGGTAGCAAACCATGACTTTAAAGTCAAAAGGAAAAAAAATAGTTTAGGCAGCTAAAACATACTCCTATA
The DNA here is from genome assembly GCA_013390025.1 of Pitta sordida. NCBI lineage: Eukaryota > Metazoa > Chordata > Aves > Passeriformes > Pittidae > Pitta > Pitta sordida. The sequence goes on from WEKX01023106.1 coordinate 120,855, forward strand.
CTGTCAATTTGCTAATGCTCAAGTCCTGCCCAGAATAGAATCAACAGTCAGACAGAATCTTCTATGTAAGCCAGCACATGAAATTACTGAAAAGATACTAAAATAGAATTGTAGTATTTGCGAATACAGTTGTAGCAATTATGAAGTACAACCTGACGTGCCTCAATTCAAACTATAGAAATACCTTGGATTGCTGTCTCTGGATCCCAGCCTTCAACATCTATAAGGTATCTGAAGAAAAATATGATTATATTATTGTCCCAAAGGGATTACAGAGTAATACAAGGACACAATTTATTGTGAACAATGATTTCTGTTTCTATACGACCTTACCTACATATAAGGTAGCCAGTTCTATTAATTCCATTGGTACAGTGAACGCCAATCAGTTTCTCTATCAAAAAGGAAAACAGAGTCTTTAATAGTTCAGAAAGTGAAATTAGTAAAAAATCAGTGCGATACCAAAAAAGACCCCTCTATTTTTCTAGCAAAGTAATGATAAATAATGCTTGCTGTTTACAGAAATACACTGTCAGGCCTCTAAAACAACAGACACATCCAGACTTTGTCCCCATCATGCTGCATCTCTAACAGTAGAAGCTCACTGCTTCCACATCTGTGAAGACTGACTATGTGGAATGTATTTTCACAGAATCACAGAATATTCTGAGTTGGAATGGACCCACAAGGATCATCGAGTCCAACTCTTAACACTGTCCCCCTGGCGGGAATCGAACCCAGGTCTCCCACACGCCAGGTGGGGACACTTACCACTGTACTAAAGTGGATTTTTAGGAAAAAAATTTAGGATTTGTAGGAAAAAAGAAAGAGGGGTGATGACAGGTAAAGCACCTGGCCTCAGCCAGGACTGCAGTAACAGAAGAAAAAGAATAAAACATGGGTTTGAAAGCAAATCTAAACAAGTAAATGTAAAACTGAGGCACTTAACATACATAATGCACCTGGAAGTATGAAATGCCTTGGAGTGTGAAATACATGGAGAAAAGAAACACCAGTAATCTAGAGATGAAATCTTGTCTTTTTTGAAAAGATTATACTGATCAGCTAAAGGCTAAAATGCAGAATAACTTACTATTACTAGGCTAATTACTAGGGTTTCAAATGAGGTATTTCCAACAGAAACACAACTTTGTGTTAGGGAAACACTAATATGATCATGCAAGGCACTGGTAAAACCTCAGCCAGACTATTTATATTCCTGTACAAGTGTAATGAAAAAAATTCAATTGAAATATGTATAGAAAGGGTTATTGTGATGGTCACCGAAGAAGGAAGCTTGTCTTAGTCTGTAAAAGCAAATCCGAGATACTGAACATAATAATGGGGATAGAGAACAACAATACTTAAAGAGCAAACTTGGCATAACGGATTGAGAGTTTTAGGGTAATTTTAGAAGAAAAACTTTGATCATCAGAAGAGCAAAGTTTTGCCAGAGACAGTCCTGACAGATGGCCTTTGAAATAGGACCTGGATAGATTTTTGAATGAGCTAAAGAATAACTGCACAAGATAAAATATGTGTAACTGTTTGCCACGCTCAGGATGGTCACATTGCCATGTAATCTCATTATGAGTTGGTGTCCTAACAATTCAAACACTGAAAAATCCCAACTTCAAGAAGCATTTGTAAGAAGAATCCTGAGGTGTTTTAGGGGTATTCTAAAACAGAGGTCAAATTGCAAGTAAGTTACCATAAAAATGAANAGATTTTCAATAATTTTTTGGATAGGAGGGCAATAATGGACTCACAAATCAAAAAAACATGACATCAGACTAAATGAACTTAAGCTGCTCACACATATCAGTGCCCAGTGCCACCAGAGACCCAGTGCTGTTCCCAATATCAATCAAGGGCTGGCAGCTCCAGCACTCAGCCGCTGGGGGACAATTTGGGTCAGACAGATGAAGGTCTTGTTGCAGTTCCTTTGACACATAACACAAACAGAACTGTAACACTACCAGAAGGGCATTTAAATTGCTAGTACTTTTTGAAAAAGACATGTTCTGATTGCAAAAAAGATAAATAGGGGTTCACATAATGGATCTTATGATGGTAATAAATATCTATTGAAATTAGTAAATGATACAGTTAGCACTGAAATAAAATTTGGGGGGGGTTTACAGCATAGGACGCTGATACTTACCATTTCCTGTGTTTTCCCATAGGAATTTTCTGACCCATTTTTTGAACTGTAGGATAGTAGCATTATCAGGAACTTCAAGTCCAACAGTATAAAGTTTCTTATACTGCACACTTTTAGGTAAATCCTAACAACAAGAAGAAAAAAACAATGGTAAAAATTCTTGAAGCCTTGCATCAATGAAAACCCTTAGGCAGTATCTAACATAATGCCAGTGTAAACCAGCAGTTCAAATCCTGAAGAGAAACTGAAAACAATCTTGCAACAATTCTATAGAGATATGCTCTCAGAAACTACTACTTCTATTTCCACATTAAAGACAATCTCAAACAAAGAACAGCTCCTCCAGAAGATTTATTTATCCCGGATAACCAGGCACTGCATCAACTGAAGAGAGCAGGTTCTAGTAATTCCATTTGACAAGTATGAGCAGTATTTGTCCCTCCCACCCATGACCATCTATATACACTCATATATTCACCCCCTTAATGCTTTGAGCGCATGTACATTCAAAGATGAGCATTCACTTATAGCGCTGCCATTTATTCTCCCTTTCAACAGGAGGCTGATTAATCACAACTCTTTGGACCACACTGGTAAAAGTGTTGAAACTGATAAAGCAGTTGAAAAATGTACAACTTCTTAGGGGATTCCACTCAGGATCAGTAAAAAAAGACCCTAGGAATAAATGAGAATATCTTCAGGACACAGAGTGTAACTCTTCTGCAGTGCTTGGCACTGAAGTCTTCACCCATTACCCACAGTTACTGTAATACAATAAGCCAGAAATGCAACTAGGTGTGAGAAAGTTATTTCCTCTGTGATAAAACATGTATTTTCTGCTGGAGACACAAAATTAGTCTAGATGGCTTGTCCATTCCACTTCAAGGTAAACAAATGTGTAAACACTTGAAACCAGAACTTGCAGTAACTGTTTAATGTTTTTATTAGGCTTTTATTACCTTTACTTCATAGTATCGTGTTGTGTATGTTAAATCAATAATTAATCCAAGCTCCACATTTAGGGCTTTCATTGCAGCAATTAAGTCTTTTGGTGTAAATTTCTGGGTTGGAGTGAGTCTCTGATTAATTGCCTACAAAGAAAGTGGAAAAGAAACATTTCCTTTTAACATTCTAATAACAAGACATTTATAATATTCAGCTGTTTTCATTAGTGCTAGGAAATGTCAGCATTCAAAAGGGAGTGTATCAGAACCACTTCCATGTGTTATACAGATAACAGAAACCAATTAAAGAGAAAGCTAAAAATTATTATGCATTCCTATTGAGATGAATATGCAAGAAACTGTGAGCATTTCCACTAGTACGTTACAAACATTTATTAAAACAAGCACTGATTTGAGACACAAAAATTCTGTAAAATCCATCATGTATACAGTGATTTTTATGTAATTAAATGTCAGTAAAAAGCAAAACACCACAATCCACTTCCCTCAAACTTTGTCCTGCACAGTAATGCAAAAAAACCAGTATATTTCAGGTAAAATATTAGAAGTTGTGAAACGAGCTCATCTCTAATGATTTTAACTTTCTTTCCGCTAATGTTGTACAGACATTCTCAGCCCTGCTTCAACTCCTGACAGAGTGCACTTGCATGTCATTTGGCACTGGGAAATATTAAATACGACTAAAATACTGGGACTAAGAAAGCCATAATTCATTTAATTTGACAGAAACAGTGAGGAAAATGTTTACTCACCCTATTGTAGCTGTGTTTTTTGAAATGTGTTCTTCACTTTAGGAATGAAAATGTCTCATATATTTAAGACTGGATTTTCTCTGAATAGTGCACTTGTCCATTGTGAGAACCTTTTGACACAGGCTCAGGCAGAACCAATAAAGACAGTGGCAAAAGATGCAGCAGCCTCAACCACCTGCCAGTTCCTTTGTCAACAAGAAATTCAAGCAGACTGGACTCAGAACTAATGGANGAACTGCCCTGTTGTGTAAACACTGAAACAGCAGCAGAGGCACGCTATGGAAACAGTGACACTGTGTCTGTAATAAGATTTTCAATAATTTTTTGGATAGGAGGGCAATAATGGACTCACAAATCAAAAAAACATGACATCAGACTAAATGAACTTAAGCTGCTCACACATATCAGTGCCCAGTGCCACCAGAGAGACCCAGTGCTGTTCCCAATATCAATCAAGGGCTGGCAGCTCCAGCACTCAGCCGCTGGGGGACAATTTGGGTCAGACAGATGAAGGTCTTGTTGCAGTTCCTTTGACACATAACACAAACAGAACTGTAACACTACCAGAAGGGCATTTAAATTGCTAGTACTTTTTGAAAAAGACATGTTCTGATTGCAAAAAAGATAAATAGGGGTTCACATAATGGATCTTATGATGGTAATAAATATCTATTGAAATTAGTAAATGATACAGTTAGCACTGAAATAAAATTTGGGGGGGGTTTACAGCATAGGACGCTGATACTTACCATTTCCTGTGTTTTCCCATAGGAATTTTCTGACCCATTTTTTGAACTGTAGGATAGTAGCATTATCAGGAACTTCAAGTCCAACAGTATAAAGTTTCTTATACTGCACACTTTTAGGTAAATCCTAACAACAACAAGAAAAAAACAATGGTAAAAATTCTGAAGCCTTGCATCAATGAAAACCCTTAGGCAGTATCTAACATAATGCCAGTGTAAACCAGCAGTTCAAATCCTGAAGAGAAACTGAAAACAATCTTGCAACAATTCTATAGAGATATGCTCTCAGAAACTACTACTTCTATTTCCACATTAAAGACAATCTCAAACAAAGAACAGCTCCTCCAGAAGATTTATTTATCCCGGATAACCAGGCACTGCATCAACTGAAGAGAGCAGGTTCTAGTAATTCCATTTGACAAGTATGAGCAGTATTTGTCCCTCCCACCCATGACCATCTATATACACTCATATATTCACCCCCTTAATGCTTTGAGCGCATGTACATTCAAAGATGAGCATTCACTTATAGCGCTGCCATTTATTCTCCCTTTCAACAGGAGGCTGATTAATCACAACTCTTTGGACCACACTGGTAAAAGTGTTGAAACTGATAAAGCAGTTGAAAAATGTACAACTTCTTAGGGGATTCCACTCAGGATCAGTAAAAAAAGACCCTAGGAATAAATGAGAATATCTTCAGGACACAGAGTGTAACTCTTCTGCAGTGCTTGGCACTGAAGTCTTCACCCATTACTCACAGTTACTGTAATACAATAAGCCAGAAATGCAACTAGGTGTGAGAAAGTTATTTCCTCTGTGATAAAACATGTATTTTCTGCTGGAGACACAAAATTAGTCTAGATGGCTTGTCCATTCCACTTCAAGGTAAACAAATGTGTAAACACTTGAAACCAGAACTTGCAGTAACTGTTTAATGTTTTTATTAGGCTTTTATTACCTTTACTTCATAGTATCGTGTTGTGTATGTTAAATCAATAATTAATCCAAGCTCCACATTTAGGGCTTTCATTGCAGCAATTAAGTCTTTTGGTGTAAATTTCTGGGTTGGAGTGAGTCTCTGATTAATTGCCTACAAAGAAAGTGGAAAAGAAACATTTCCTTTTAACATTCTAATAACAAGACATTTATAATATTCAGCTGTTTTCATTAGTGCTAGGAAATGTCAGCATTCAAAAGGGAGTGTATCAGAACCACTTCCATGTGTTATACAGATAACAGAAACCAATTAAAGAGAAAGCTAAAAATTATTATGCATTCCTATTGAGATGAATATGCAAGAAACTGTGAGCATTTCCACTAGTACGTTACAAACATTTATTAAAACAAGCACTGATTTGAGACACAAAAATTCTGTAAAATCCATCATGTATACAGTGATTTTTATGTAATTAAATGTCAGTAAAAAGCAAAACACCACAATCCACTTCCCTCAAACTTTGTCCTGCACAGTAATGCAAAAAAACCAGTATATTTCAGGTAAAATATTAGAAGTTGTGAAACGAGCTCATCTCTAATGATTTTAACTTTCTTTTCGCTAATGTTGTACAGACATTCTCAGCCCTGCTTCAACTCCTGACAGAGTGCACTTGCATGTCATTTGGCACTGGGAAATATTAAATACGACTAAAATACTGGGACTAAGAAAGCCATAATTCATTTAATTTGACAGAAACAGTGAGGAAAATGTTTACTCACCCTATTGTAGCTGTGTTTTTTGAAATGTGTTCTTCACTTTAGGAATGAAAATGTCTCATATATTTAAGACTGGATTTTCTCTGAATAGTGCACTTGTCCATTGTGAGAACCTTTTGACACAGGCTCAGGCAGAACCAATAAAGACAGTGGCAAAAGATGCAGCAGCCTCAACCACCTGCCAGTTCCTTTGTCAACAAGAAATTCAAGCAGACTGGACTCAGAACTAATGGAAAGGAAGGCAGCCACAGACCACATACTTCTTAAAACCACAGATGCTATAGGGTAACTAACCATTTCTTGTTTTGACTGTACAGATTATACATAACTTAAAATGTCAGCAAGCACTTGTCTCGATTCTGGAAACAGAGACAGAAAAACAAATTAAAGAATAAACTGCAGGGCAGTCCTGTCAAAGCTGGAGTGTGATTAGGAAGCTTGAGCTAAAAGGAGTAGGGTAGAAAGCATATAATAAAATGTTCAGTCCTATGTATTTCAGACACTGCTGCACTGCTGAAAAAAGTGGAGATTGTGGAAATTTAAACAAAATTAACATGAGTCAGTTGTCTCATCTTTATCAGCAGCACCTTTTAGTAGAATCTGAAACTGAATTTAACAACCTTGAGGCAACACAGGTGAAACTGCAAAAGGTCTATGGTAGAACATTAAAGAATTTTTACTATGTGAAGCCACACAAACTGAGGAGGAATGTAATTTGCAAAAATAAGATACCTCTAAACATATTGTTCGATTGAGTAAACAGTTAAAAGTATTATGAAATATGATGTTTTGAAATGATCTCTGGAATTTCCAGAAAAACTTCTGCTCTGAATATTCACTAGTTGAGGTGTTTTATTGGGCTTTGAGAATCAGAGAAATCTTTATCAATTCTAATGGCATGGGAAAGAACTTGCCCAGTCCTTACCACACTACAATGGTACTGTTAGCATTATAAACGTGACCTAGAGGAAGGACAAAAAATCCTTCTAAGAAAACACATGATCATTACTAACAGCACACCTTCTACTAAGAGAATAACCCTTGAGTCTTCAAGTACTGAAAGTGTGTTTTCTCCCTTTGGGTGAAACCACCAACCATGAATTTCCTAATAGGTAGCAAGGCAAACTGCTGCACATTTAGGAGGTCTGTACCATCAGTTTAATAAATAATAAGACTTCTGACAGGCTATTATCAATCAGGTCTTCAACTGAATGGTGACAGAAAGTATAACGTGTACTAATATACCCAAAACCCCCGAATTTTTGCGTATGAATAGTGTATGTAGTACATCTGCAGACAACAGCTTAGGCAGAATATTTAACTACTAAGGTTATGTCAAAGCACTGAACTTTAAAGACACTTAGAAAATTTTACTTCCTTTGTACCTGAAGAAAGAACTTTTAGGAGTAAATTTATACAGCACTTGTGTTAATTTACACAGAAGGGCAAATAGAATGAATTTCCCCTAATTTGACATACACCTCCAAAGAGGCTTAGGCATCAGAGAACTGAACAGTCTAAACAAGACAACCACCACATTTTTTAGAATCATAGAATTTAAAGATATGACTTGGTGTATTTAGTAGATTCAGATGGCAATTCATATTAGTAAGACTACAAAGGAAGTTAATAAATTAATAAAAGAGATCTATGAAGACTTCCTTTTTAAATATACAGTAATCCCTTGAATTTCATGGACGTTAGGGTCTGGTCAAGGCCCGCGAAACCTGTTATCTGCGAAGATAAGTGGCTCACAAATATGCAAATAATCCACGCTCATCTCCCCTCCCCCTTCAGCCCCCAAGTGCTGAGGAGTGTTCCTGGCACCTCCTCACACTGACTGGTGGCACAGGTGTGTGAAGAGGGTCTTCCCTGCCCCTTCCCCACCCAGGGAATCCATGGGGTTCCACACGGGAGCCACTGCCGGTGCAGGGATTCCTGGCTTTTGCCACTGCCACTGCCGTGGTGCTGTGCTGTGCCGGGACCCTGCTGTACTCTGGGAGTCCATGGGAAAGGCCTGTGGTACAGCAGCTGTGCCATACCCTGGCGCTCCATGGCGAAAGCCTGTACTATGGCAGTGCTGCTGTACCCTGGTGCTCTGCGGTGAAACCCTGGCAAGTACTGTTTCTGTGTGCTGCTGCACCCCCCATGTTTAAACTGGAGGTGCAAGGGCTGTATTTAATGCTTGGGCTTGTGGCACTGTGAAGCTCAGGCTTGTGCTGCCGTCACAGCTCGCTCCCGAGTGGCAAGTGCATCCCAGCCTGTACAATAGTGGCTTTCACTGCAGAGCACCAGGGCACAGCGGCTCTGCCATACCACAGGCTTTTGCTGTGGAGTGCCAGGGTATGGCAGCACCACTGTACCGCAGGCTTTCCCTGCGGAGCATCAGGGTATGGCGGCACCGCCCGGTTTCACCGCGGAGCGGCAGGGTACCCACGCTGCCACCGTGCCCAGTACCGCCACCATTCCCCAACCCTCCCGTTGCAGGGTCTTGCTCTGGAGCAGCACAGGATGGCAGCACCACCGGCTTCCACCGAGGAGCAGGCACAGGATGGCGGCATGGAACGGCGGCTGCTGCAGAGTGGTACTGTGCCATGCCACAGAGGCACCCTGCTGCACCGTGACGCCGTGGGACGATAACCTGCATATTATAAACCTTCCCCACCACATAACCTCTCCAACACTCGTAAGAGAGTGAACTGTGGGTGGTCCCCATGCGAAGGAGAGGCGCTCTCCCCCTGCCCCATAGAGCAAGCCAGTCCTGTCCCCAGGGAGTGTCAGCCCCACCTCCTGGTGTGAGAGAGGGATTTGGCCTGTGCAGATGCAAAAACACTGTGAAGAATAGAGGCATCTTCGTGGAAAAAACCCTCACAAGGATCTGAAGCTGCAATTCGTGAACCGCAAAGTACCAAGACATTACTGTACTACATTCCTCCAGACCACTGAAGCTTTCTGCTTACGAAATTGGCAATCTGGATCTATAATTTTAGAAGTTTTGCAGTGGCTGGCATCCTTTAATGAGTCCATAAAATTGTACTTTGGCTTACACTGCCTAGATTGTTATTTGTATCATAACCCTTTCCATATGATTTCCTTACAACTATTTTAAAAAGATGTTAAATAAGATTATGGATTTAGGCCACTTATTAGTCATCAAATGAATTGGGATGATTGATATAGAGCCTTGCTGACTTTTAAAAGACAAATAAAAAGAGTAACAAGTATAATGAAAAATTAGAAAAAATATAGAATATTACTCAAAGGACTACTATGAATAAATTATTTTTCAAAAACTTTCCTGAAGTTTGTATGAATATTCATGCTATTTTTCATTACTTTTGCAGTTTGTCTAATACAGGCAATCCACAATTACTTCTTATACATACCCCCTTTAAAGGTACTTTGAATGCAATAAACCTTGTTCCTGGTATAGGTTGTCCAACTGGTGTCAAACTCCTCCATCTGTAATGAAATAAACATTTATTTTTAAATATTTTCAAGTTACATGATTCAACAGAAGACATCTGCAGCACAAAACACATAAAACCTGCTGTTATTATACATTATAACTAGGTCCCCAAATTTGCAGTTATTCCATTAAGACGTTTCAAGGTATCACCCAAGTCTTTTCCTTCCCTCAACTGCCAAAAAATTCCTCCCCCCAGAATGCCAGGATAACATTTACAAATGACCAGCAGCACTACAAAGCAAAACAGGTGTGTAAGATTCAACAGGTAAAAAAAGTAATGTTGTAGTTCGTGGACACTTTTCAGCTTTGCTGAATCAAACTCGTTATGAACTTATCATATGCATGAATCAATAATTGCCAATTAAATTTAAAGTTTACTTCTATTAACAACACAAATGTATATTTTGGAAATGTGTTTCCTTTGTCATATGCTTCTTTTTCAAAGAAATACTCTTGACTGCACTTTCTCTTGGCACTTTGAAAAATACAGACAATACTCCATCACACCATAACTTACAAAAAATCACTTAATATGAAGATTTGTCACAACACTCAAAACACTGGTAATTCCAAAACCACAAAGAACTAGTGTTCACAAACTCTACACTGCACTAAAAAACCTCTTAATATATCATATTTCAGAGATCTCAATTTATTTCAAAGAGTATGAAAAGTATTATTTCAAAGAGGAAAACAAGTTAATCCACTAGATTCTTTTGACACTGGTGTTCATTTACGTACTTGCAATTTTCTGAATTAGTATTTAAATCAATCTATCCCTTTAAAGGAGAGCATCAACAACTTCTAGATTCCTTTCTGATTTCCATAAAACCACATCACTTATGCAATAGACTGAACACTTGATTTTAAAATATTCTAACTACTGATTATTTTGCTTTGTTCAAAACTCCCATCTGGCAAAATTCCCAATGAAATATCCATATACTTGTCATAGTATATAAATAGTATCACCATTCACAGATACTTGGAACTAACAAAGGAAAGCAACAGCATGGTGACTAGAAGCATAATTGATATTAATACATCATTTTATGTTTTACTATCTTGATGTGTTCAGCATTAACTTAGGATTTTTATCTTCATCATGAGGTAAAGAACAGATTGAGGCTCACAATTCACACACAGGTGCTTAGTTTAATGGATAATAAATGAAGTAACAAAGGAGTAATTATAACTCATCCTAAGGAAGGCTGTTGCAAACAGCTGTTGTATATATGGCAGATACAAGGCAAGAAGGTGTAAGGGTAAGCTAGAGATGAAACCACTGAGAAGATTTTGCAGTAAAACCCTTTAGTAAGTCCTAAATTTGCACAGTTAGTTTGTATCTCATAATTGCAATGAGGGAACAAAACCAGTCCCCTACAAATACCACATTGTGTATTAGAAGTGGTATAACTTGTCAAGTCTTCCCAAGTGAATTTTCAAGCTTGTGAACTTTGGAGTCTTGTAGCTGTACACTTGCTGTAAAACATGAGACCAAAAATCTGAGAGTATGTTCCATTTACAGGTTCACAGGTTATTCTCAGTTGGAAGGGACCCACAGGATCATCTAGTCCAACTCCAAGCAAACGCCCACCCAGGGATCAGGCCCACAAGCGTGGAACCACGGGCACCAGGCTCCATCCATCGAAGCCTCCCAACATCTAGACCATGTCACTGAGTTCCTCATATTTATTCCTGGTTCAGAAATATAAATTGGATATGAACCAATTAAGATCAGAAATTCAGCCCTGTTTTAACCTGCTTTCTCTTAGAAAGCTATGAGTGGAATTATTGTAAATAGGAGCACTTAAAAGTAACAGATGATCAAAAAAGGGCTTAAAAATCTTATTTTAATTAACAAGGTAAAAAAGGCTTTGTAAAAATTCTGAGCCTTTTTTCATATTAGGGGATTAACAGAATAATGCCCCAGGATTACACAGTTTGTTGTCAGACCTTAATAAACTTGGGGGGTTATTCTCTTGTATTTTAAATCACTTAAATCCTCCCGGAAAAAAAATTCCCTAAATCAGCAAGAAACTCAAAAGCTGCTGACAGCTCTCTGGTAGAAAATGAGCAGAAGGCACTCTCCATCAAAAATATAAAGGGTATGTGTTCCAGGATATCTTCGTAATATTTAAAATGAAAATTGTGACATATTGTTTCAGAACTAAAAATGTACTCAGAATAAAACCAGCAAAGATTAGCTAAGACAATAGACTCAAGTTTCTTCTGCTGTGAACAAAGGAAAATGATTGGGAATCATAGGTGACCTGGACTAAAGAAAGTAAAACTCTTACAGTACAAGTCTTATAAAGGCAAAAACGCTCAAAGGTAAGTTGAAGTGGTCACAAAGTTACAAGAATTACAAGAGCAAAGACATAACTAAGCATTTTAGTACGAATGATAATTGTGACACCTGATTTGTGCCATGCTAGAACGTCAGTGGGAAGAAGAAAGGCAGGAGTCAAAAGTGTTATCACAAGACTTGGCACTATCATAAGTTCTGTAGTTGTGACTAAGCGCTAATGAGGTTTAAATGAAAAACATGGTGGACATGAAGTAGCTGATTGAGCATGGATTACATACAGATGCATATTTTATCTGCTTTGGTCAAAACTTTCAGTAGAGCCATGCGTGGAACACAGAGTTTTTCCTTATTTTAGTTTAACATTACAGTTAAGGTCATAGAGAAGCTTTAATTTCCAGTATGATTTTCTATGTTTTAGAACTGATTCATAAAAAGATTTACTTTAACAACTACTGATGATGCTCCTATCAAATGAATAAAGTTTTCTTAAATAAATTTTAAAATTATGGTCAATAATTACATATATTACTGAATCATTTAAACACACAGATACCATTTATTTTCTTCTGTGAGTTTTTTTAAGAAAAAGTCCATTCCACATAAAGATACTATGTTCATTTTTAATAGCAAGCTAGACAAGAAAGCTACTAAATAATTCACAGCTACATTACAGTGGAACCTCTGAACTGGAAACAATTTAAAAGTTTCCTGTCTTTAGTTTGTCAGATCTCAGTGATAGAGTTATATAAAAATATAAAGCATAGCAAACTGTCAACAAATACCCTAAAAGTTCTTAATGGCAAATAGTTGGAACTCACTGGTCTTTCTAAAGAAAATTAATGTGTTCCACTACTCCACAGTAAGAGAAACTAGTGCTGATCTTAAGGCATCCATTCAGAATGATTTTCATCTACTGATACTGCATGACATACACACAGCCTTATTTTCCAAGTGGCTATAGACACCAGATTCAACACTGACGGTGTGGAGCACTTTTACAAATAAATTTCACATTATGGTAATCCTTCGCTCTCACCCAGCTTCCAACATGGACAATCCAGTAGGCCACTGTCTTTAATAGTCCTGTCTAAACGAAAATGCTGATGCTTTCAGTCTGCATAGGAAAAATTCAGTTCAAGAAGTATATTTAAGGTGCATAGCCAAAAATAATTCAAAATAATAAATTTCTCCTTATAACATAAAGATCCCACTCAATAACTTTTTATACCATTCAAAGGAAACATGTTTTTTGCAACGGAATCTGAGTTATTGTAATAGCACCCACAGCAGGATTTTGGATGCTGAAGCACAAAATTGTATGAGTCTGTAAAAACACTGTAGTATCTTCTGTTTGTAAGGCAACTTAGACTCCTCTTACTGCCTAGTTCTCCACTAAAACATCCTAGTGTACAACTACTGAAAGATAAGACCATTTCAGACATTGTGAAGAACCAGAACCTGGCTCCATGGTGGAAATAGCAATGCAGAAGGTCACTGGAATCCCTCTTTTATGCTGATGTCTCACTTCACTACAAAATTACTTCACCAGCACTACTTTCTAGGAATGAGACTCCAATTGACACTGCACACCATAGCTCTGCTCCAAGACATTACTGGGAAAAGACAGAAATATTTTTGTTACCATAGTATAGTTTGGGTGGAATGGGCCTTAAAGATCACCTAGTTCCAACTCTTCTGCTATGGGCAGGGACATCTTCCACTGGATCAGTTTGCTCAGAGCCCCATCCAACTTGGCCTGAACACTCCCAGGGGATGGGGCATCCACAACTTCTCTGGGCAACCTCCTCCTCTGTACCATCATAGTGAAAAATTTCTTCCTTATATCTAAGTTTTCTTTCATTTTCAAGCCATTACCCCCTGTTCTAAAAAATCACCAATTCTTGTTTAGTTGCACTATTCCTACCCACTAACTGAAAGCGCAAATTTATTGTATCACTTTAATTAGCACAATGGAATTTGGATTAAAAGTGTTAGGAATTGAGGCAGTAACAGAAAGACAATCTTTAAAAATGCCTATATGTAGTGTCACTTTTTAAAATCTATTACAGGGTTCCTCTTGCACTACCATTAAACCAGAACAGTTACTGTTCAATAGATTGTCACTACAACACAGTGATACAGCTGAGTGTATTTCCACAGTCTGCACCGTTTGGACTTATCCTTATGCCAAACGGCACCACCATCTCAGTTCTGCCAACAGCTACTTCTGAGACCAGTAAATTGCATGTGCAGAACACCTAAGTACCTTCCAGGGCTCACTGCTAGGTTTTCCTGGTTTACTAATTAATTCTGAAGAAAAACATGGTGTGCTAGCACAAGGATGGTGTCAATATCCTGCTGTGTGGGACTGGGGGGCTGACAAGTCCTTAAACTTCTCTACTGCCAAACTCCCAATACTGTACATGTCTAGCCTGATTTCTTCGTAGTATAAAAAAGGATCTGGAAAAGCTGAAAGCATTTCACTATCAGGCACCTTGTCAGATGGTAATATGAACTTTATAATCAAGTACTTGACAGTAGCTGTTTTTCTCCTTGAAAGGTATTAGTTTCCAATCATAGAAGTCGAAAGTTCAGTCCATTGCTTCTTCCATACTTAAGAGAAGAAATCCACATGGCCTGAAAGCTGCTCCAGTTCAAATGCAAGGGTGGATAAAAAGGAAGAAATGACCATCTGACCCAAAAGTTTCAGTAATAATCTCCATGTATGGAGAAAACAAAGACATTTTATTCTTTTCAGATTTCTGCATCACTGCTTGTGAAACCAACCCACTGTAGTTCAATTTCGTCCAACATTTTACTGACATTTCATTGATGCTTTCAGAGGAAGACATATTTAAATAGTTTTTCTTAGATTTTCATCTAATTTTATTATTTTACGCTTCTCTTGAAAACAGGATGTCAATCTTTCCTCGAATAATGGATCAACTGCAAGTTATTATCCCATTACAGTGTGCCTTTATATCTTAGCACACCCTTCTATCAAAAAGTTTGCACTGATATTGATATCTGCATTAACATGTGAGTTAAAATTCTAAACTTGGGTTTGTTCATTTGGTTGGCTTTGTGTTTTTCTGTTTTATTAGAGTTGGAGAATAGAAGAGTATCTTTTTTAAATAAGGTCATTCTGTTCTGCCCATATGCCCTCCCAATCAAGTAATCAGAAAGCCTGTAGAGTATGTTTAGTGTTTTTTAATTATTATTTTTGGTGATACAACATTTTTGTTGTCCTCTTGTTAAAAACAAAACCACGGGATGTTTCTGGACCTGAATTAATGAGAATATTCATTAATCTTATGCATGCAATCACCTGCTCCCATCCTATCAGCTCTTCCTCCACTCCTGGTAGCAAGCATTTAAATAGTGAGAAGTATGGACTACTCTCCCATTTCCCCAATAAATATACACTTGGGGTCAGAAGATTAGGAAAAAGGGACTGTGTTCAGCCGATGACGGGGAAGTGTTCACAGACAGGTTGGAGAATTATACTCACCTAGGGGCTGAATGGCTGGGCTGTTCCTGTCTTGCAGAAAATACCTACCTTACCTGGCTGTAGGTGGTGCAGATGTTTGAGGATATAAAGTGCCTGGGGCAGTCAGAGCCCCTTCTCTGTGGGCAGAGCTGTGCCCGCTCCTGCCTCTCGCTTAGTGTGAGGGATACTTACCCATCAGGGATAGTATTCTTCTTTACCATGCTGAAAGCAGGAGCAGGCAGAGCAGGAGGCAGCGGTGAAAGTGGAAACTGCAGCAAAGGAGAGAGAACCGCGCAGTTAACACGGTGCTGATCTCTTTCTCCATCAGTGGGCCTTTTCACTGGGCTGAGTCTCGAGTAAAATAAACGAGTCAGTCAGCTGAGGCTTGAAGCCATCCTGAACAAGTTCCGCACCTTGCCATTCTCCTATTTCTCCACTGCTACAGTACGACAAGAGCGAAAGACAACTCACCTCTCCTCTCCGGGAGACACAAGAGAGGAGAGGCAGCAGGTTTCTCTCTAACTCTGGCAGCAGCGCTGCAGGGACGATCCTCCTGGCGACCCCTTCCGTCCCACTCCTGCGGCTCGGAGCGCTCTGTCCCGCCCTTGCGCTCCCAGTCAGAACTCGCCTCAACGAGAACCCCCCGGCGGCTGCAAGAGGCGATGGCGGCACCTCAGCAAGGGACCGTCCCTGCCCCACCCTGCCCTGCCCTGCCCGGCTCCGGCCCCGCCGGATCGCGGGCACCGCCGGCACCAGCCGACCTCGGGGAGGGGCGCTGCCCCCATCCCTGCCCGGCACACAAGNGCTGTGCCCCTGTGCTTGGGTTGGGCTCTTCCCCCGGCGCGTCCCGCTGCTCCTGCTGTCGGGGTGAAGGCAGGTGCGGGCTGAAGGAGGGGTGATGGGTGAGCCGCTGCTGGGTCGCTTGTTATTAGTCTTAATTTTCATTTTCAGGCGGCCGTTCATGTTGTTTTCGAAACTCCTCCAGGTGCTAATGGTTTAAAAATAATTCAGTAGCTGAAAACTTACGGTGTATTAATGTACGAATGATAACAGTCGTTTTGTGCTTCCCGCTCATTCCTGTGAGACAGAAGTCAGCGTAGGAGTTGTTCACCACGTCATTGATAAGCCGTGTTACTAATGACAGAGATGCGATTTACTCTGAGGGTACGGTGCTGGTGTTACAGGAACAGAACAACTTCATGTGTGTCTGCTAATTCAGTGTACTTTAAACCTTTCTGGACTAGACTATTACAGATTTCAGCTGGGTTAGCTCCTGAATACACATTAGTTCTTTTACTACTTTCACGCCTTTATTGCACAGTTTAAAGCAGTGTTTCCCTAAGGTTTTGTTAACTCCGAGTTGCAGGTACTGTGAAGCAGAGCTCACAAACACCCTGAAGCATCGAGCACAGTAAATCTACTGTAAGGTCGGCCATCGGAAGGTGGATTGAACTGCATCCCTGGAGATGTTTGTGTTGTAGCTGCATTGCAAAATTTTTTTTAAAAAAAAGTACTAAAGAGGTTGTTGAATGTACCCTGCTAACAGAAAGCCGCTAGTTTAATAAAATTAAATTTCCATTGCGCCTTTTAATTATTTGGGTAGTTGTTGGGCTCTGTAAAGCATTTGTTTTGCAGCTTTTCACTGTATTGCTTCATGTTTCCTCTGCCATGTTTTAAGACAGGGACTGCTACCTTGTGTTAGTGTTTCCGAGGTCTGTGTTCAATTCCTCTGTGCTTTTACATTGTTCTGACAGAACAAAACCAATGCATATTCTTCAAGTCACTTATAATCACGCAAGATGCACTTTTTAATAACAATTTTGTTTTGCTCTGTGAGCTGGAGTTTATACTTGTTTTGTTTCATGGACAAAAGGAAAAGGTGCTGATCTGTGCAGTAAACCTTGTCATCTGTAGGTCACAAGGGACTCTGTAGTTCAAGACAAGTTCTCATTATCACTCAACCTTATTTAGATGCAGTTTTCTGATAGTGGCTCTACGTGTACATGGAAATTGTGGCACATTCCCAAAGCTTGTGCTTTTCTTGGCTGACACGTGAGTGTAGTGTCAGATACAATACCCACATGGATTAAATAGAGTAACTTCCTTACAGCTAAAGCCAATGCCAAATTCTTTTCTAACTAGATATTTCAAAATAGACCAGCTTCCTTCATCAAGGATGTGCAAGTAATGCAGATTTAAAAATCAGCTAATCATCTTTCTTGCTTAAGCCAATTTATTTTCGTTTTGAAAGTTCTGGAAATTTATTATTCCCATGTACTTCTGCACACTACTCTGAATTGTTGTCAGTGGGTGACAGCCAGGATAGTTGTCAGTACTAGAAGCATGTTCTGAAAATTTAAACCATGATTTACAGTGAAACAGCTGTTGTAATATTGGTCCTCACAATTAGTTTAGTAATGTGTTTTGATATCTATATGATACAGTATCATTTAACATGGCTTATGGAGCAAGTACATTAAATATTTTAAGGATGTATTTTTGACTTTGTTTTTCATATTTCCACAAAGGCTTTCTTCAGTCTTGCCCTTGAGTAAGAGCTTTGGTACAGCAGTTTGGAGGTGCCTCATTTATGTAACCTGCAGATCTGCTTTCCATATACTGATATGGATATATACCCATATTTATGATTTGGTCCATATTGGGTTAGTCCTCTTGGCATGCCTCTTCAGGCATTCTAGTTTATCAAAATTTACACTTGCTAAGAAAAATGTGACAGAAGCCGGTCAAGCAGTTAACATGTAGAAAAAAATTGTATGGGGTTTACACGTCAGTGAAAGCTTTCCATGGTTTGTGTTCCATAGTTTACTGGAGACATTGAGTATGTTGGAAGATGACAAACAGAATAACTTGTAAATCAGGACCTGCAGGAAGGTAGTACAATAAAAAGACTTACATATTTCCTGCTATTGTGCAGCAAAACTTAAGAAGTCAGCTAGAAGTCTTTTAATTTTAGTTTTACATGCTTATATTGAATAGTCCTATTGAACTTGGTGGCATTTCCTATGGTTTAAGGTAGAGGTTTGTGGATTTTTCTCATTCGCTCAACAGCAGTAATACTGGCTTCAGATGATGCGTGAGATCTTTCTCCTGAGGGATATCCCCAAACCTCTGTAAATAGGTACTTTCACTCCTCTAAATATGAAACACAAACTGCTGTCTTTGACATCCCCATCACCTCAGCCTCAACTTTGCACCTACCTAAACAGGCTGGAACATGAGGTCTGTTTCCAGACAGAAGGAAGATCATTAAACATGATGATGCTCCTAGTCATGTCAGATATAGGTAGTCCTGTGAGGAGCAGGGAGTTGGACTCGATGATCCCAATGGGCCCTTTTCAACTTGAGATATTTTGTCATTCTACAAACAAAAGTGGCACCTATGGAGATGCTCTTCAGGCTAAGTTTGTATTTACATACAAGCAGGATTATGAGCTGCACAGGCATGAGTCTTTGAAGCGGTTTGTATGTCACACATACAACGATTGCAGACAGACTAAAATTTGTTTATTTCTGTACTCTGTTTCCAGCACTCCTCAGTACTTGTGTACAGAGGCCAGAAGCATTTGGAAAGAATATAAAGCCAAATATTGCTTTAAGGATATATTGACTTAGAATGGGTAATGGTTTGATGTTTTAGTGTACTTTTGTGTTTTAGGAATTCTTGAAATATATTCACCAGAGGGAACTGGAAAAAACTTCAAGGAGAGAGAGAAAATATTTATATACATTGCAGATATCTTCAGTGCAAAAGGGTGGCGCAAAATGCTGTTTAAAACTTAAAAATTGAGATCTGTATTACCTCAAGTTACCTAGCATCAGTTCTGTGAGTATAATAGATTTGAGGATGTGTATTGTTGTCTTGCTTTAGTCTTCAGTGTGAAATTATTTGGAAAGTGTAATCTTTATATCCGTTGTTGTTCAACAAGCTAGAATTATGTTGGAGATACTTGATTTATATTGGCATTGCTAATTAATAGGGAATGCTTGTTAGTTGGAAATTTGTTAATTGTGAACTTGCTCAGATCTGAAGTTTACCCTATAGAATCTAAACTGGAGAGGCATTTCACTCATATCAATCCTGCTTTCTTTTAAGTGAATGGTTATTTCAAATACATGAAAATCATACATTAATTTAGCCACTTTAAATTCTATCCTCTTGATTGGGGAACTAGCAGAGTAAAAGTAGGGCAAGATACCTTTTTTGCTAGGGCTTGAAACCATTTGATCATCCCTGCAGTTGTCTGTTTCTCCCCTATGTGGAGCATTTTTGAAATATGTCGTAGTACGGTAATAGAGAATAAATTATGTTGGACATGGTGGTTTTTGAGTTATTAAACAAAGGTTGACTTAGTGTTTTGTCAAGGAGAGCTTAAGCTTAGTTTGAATTTATAAGTCAAAACTTGGCTGATGTAATTTTTTGTAATGTTTACTGATATTGTGTTGAAGTTTGTGTGAATGTGATAAAGAAGACTTGCTCCTTGTATTTTCCCAATTATCAGACAGGGTCTGCCAAACTGAAGTGTCAGCAGGAGGAATAGAGAACATCTTTCACTGCCCTCAGTTTCATGCAGTCATAGTTAGACTTCTGTCTTTTGGCAATTGAAAACTGATAATTATGCATATGCTACTGTCTGGCCACTGCTATGCCTGCATTTCAGCATACTTTGAATTTTCTTTTTGATAAATCTACATGGCTGGAATGCTCAGTTGTCTTGTAACTATATTAAATGAAATTAATTTTTCCAGGTGACTGGTCTAAGAAAACTTGATCCAGTGTGTACTAAACCTTAAGAAAAAAGTTAAAACCACAATTGATAAAAAAAATAGGTAGGTTAAACTTGGATTGTTCAATGTACTTAAAGTTGGTTTGAGTTCTGTAGAGCCATCTTACCAGTTTCTTGGGAAAAAAATGGTGTTTTTCTTGGTTAAAATTCAGTTTTGATACTTCAGTTACATTAGATGTGGTAAGGTCAGATCAATGCTCAGTGGTGGTCTGAAAAAAAATGAGTGCTATGAATTACAAAATATGGAATAAAAGGGGATATTGTTATGCCACTTAATAAATGTGCCCAACATGTTTGAATAGTACAGAATAGAAATAGAATTGCAGTTCTGTTCCCTATCTCAAAGATGGAAAACTTTCATAAATTAAGGAGGAGATGAATTCAAAGGTATGCTCTTATATAAGGAATTACAGTTTGATGGTCAGTGTATGCTGACCTGGAAAGGACATGGCTTAATAGAGGAAAGAACATGATGAATGTCTATAAAATCATTAACTGAATGCAGAAAATAAGTTGTGCTCAGCTGTTCCTTTTCCCTTCAAATAGGTTAGACAGGCATTGTCAGATGAACTGTTGGAGCCAAGTTTGTACCAAACAGAAGGAGGGAGTCATTCCCAGAGTAGAAGGCCATATTCCAAAATATTGTTGGGCTAAAAAATTTTGCAGCTTCAAAAGGGATTGGCTCAGCTATGTAATTGAAGAAGTCTGTTACATGCTATTGCATCTAAAGGTACTAAATTCTAACAGGTGTGCAAAATACTGAGTACCTAATACTGAAAGAGTAATTAAAGGAAGTATTTACTTGCTCTGCAGATGGATTTTATTGTCTTTATGAGAGATGAAATAATGCCTAGATAGACCTGTAATCTGACCCATTACTGTTTTGGCAGCTTCCCTGCTGCTTGTGTTGTGCCATAAGACAAATGGCACTGCTGTTAACTGGAAAATCTGGTCTGGCATACCTGATATGCCTTTAGAGTGACATTGCTGTATCTATAATGGTACCACACTGACTGTAACATTAGAACAGGATTTTCTTAGGAGATACAAATACTTATTTTACTGAGGTCATTATGGAAACTTGTGTGTATAGGTAGATTGGAATGGTTGCTCACTTGTATTGTGTCAGTAGCTGAAGTAAGTTTGTGGAACTTACTAGGACAAATAGATGTCCTTGCCCTGCTGCAGCTGCCTGTGACCCCATTTTAGTTCTCATACGACCTTTCTTCGCAATTCCTCTGCTCGTGGAGCAAGTCAAGGATGACAGTGCCCTCTACAGCAACTGTGCTTTTTTTCACCCAGGTCAGACTAGGTACATCTACTTGCCAGGTATCCTGACTGAAAGCTGGGACCAGTACTTCAAAATTCAGCCTTCTGCAGTTTCTAGTTGACTTTCTTTCCGTCTGCTCAGATGCTCTTCATCCCTCCTGCAGCTCTGTTTCTGTTTCCCAACTAAATCTCTTACTTGTATGTCCTTTTTAGCTCCTGTGGATTGGAAACCATATGCTGGAATACGGAATAACTGGAAATGAACTGGAAATCAATCAGTTTGATTTATGTCTTGTTGTTGTTTCAGTACTTGTAAAGAGGAGTAGTATAATTTACCTTCTTGTCCATTTTTCTGCATTTACTTTCTCTGGACTTAAGTTATAATAGTATACAAAGTTATCATCTAATATCAGGGTTCTTGGGTAGCCCAAGACCCTTCAGAATAGAATTTATTTTTGAGTTAATGTGTAGTTTATTGTTATCACATGTTACAGACCAGAAAATCTTTATAAATTACACAGATTAACAAGTAATTTAGGAAAATGCCATCTAGATAGTCTTTGTAGTCAGTGTATAGTATCATATCATAGCTGAATGAAAAGGAAGTAAACCCCTGTTTCTTAGTTTCAGCTAGAATTTGTGTTATAGAAGGCATTAATTTGTCCCTCAGATTACAAATTAATAGCAAAAGAAATATCTGGATCAATTCCAGAACCACCCTGAAAGTGTGTGACTAATACCATTTTGATTCTGTGATTACACAGAAATTAGTGGGCAAAAGAAATATCATAGCAAAGTTTTCCTGTACCTTCTTGTACTTATTAGTTTGTTCAGCCCTTTATCCACAACAAAACATGTGAACAGAGGGGGAAAAAAAGCAAATTTCAGGATCTACAAACATCTTATAAAAATATTTTGAAAGGGAGAGCAAGTCTCCAGCACAGTGTTATCCTTAGTTGTTAAAGATATCTTATATTCATTAGATATTTAGCATTTGGGTACCAAATTGATATTAAGATGCAGTTATCTAATTTACTTTCACTGTGAATATCTCTGCTGTGCATGGTATTGATATAACTCTTCGATTTAGAGAAATACTATTGCTGGTAGAGGGATTGACCTCCATCCTTGAGAACTGAAGACATAAGAGATTGTATCAATAACTGAATGACAGGAATATCATTAGTTCAGCTAATACAAATCTTACTTTAAAAATCACTTAAATTATGAACCTTGTTGATAAATTTAATTAAATATCTTTTAAGACTACTAGTGTGTTAGTTACAGATAATAGTTCAGGAATAATTATCATTTCTAGTATCAAAAATCATACATTAAATGTATTAAAATGTAGATAAAAATGAGACCTTAAAATAACTGTCACCAGAATGATAAATTGTTGTCACACAGAAGCAGTCTTTGGGAAATCAACAGTAAGTCTGAATCATAAAACCATAGAGTCATAGAATGGTTCAGGTTGGAAGGGACCTTAAACGTCATGTGCAGGGACACCTTCCATTAGACCAGATTGCTCAGAGCCCCATCCAACCAGGCTTTGAACACTTCCAAGAAGTCCACAGCTCGTTATTTTCAGTAATCTGAAATGTCAATATCTTTTTCTCCAATTATCTGAAAGTGATCTAAAATAATTGCTGAAAAAAATCTGCTGCTGGTTAAGGGCACTCATGTAATGGCGCAGAGATCTTTTCAGGGCTCATGTATGAGGATTTGCATTTGTAGACCTTAAAAAGTCATAAATATGTGAAAATGAGAGGTATATCTACAAACTCTCAACAGTCACTTTGAAAATAATTTAAATGTCAAATAACTAATGCCCGCATAGAAGTGGCTAATGCTTTTATGGGTATATCTTTCTGCTCTTCTGTACTGAAATGGCTTAGTGGCACTTCAAAAACTGGTGAGGTATTTCTGGGATAGCCACAGATGAGGTGGTGAGATGCTCAGATGCTTTTAAAATTGTCATCAGTCAAGGTGGGCCAGTTTACAGTTGCTTTAGAGTTGTGGGGGTTTTATAATTTCTAAGAAAATTACTTGAAGCAAAAGTAGCCTGCTTTGTAGTAGAAGTGCCCAAGTCCGTGACTGTTCCCATTTTGTAGTGATTCTGTTACAGCTGCAATAGGCAATAACTTAAACCAAGTCTGGGCTGGGTTTTGAATGCCATTGTCCTTATCCTGAAAGGAGACAACAAGGGATTTGATATTTCCCCACAAAAAGAAGCCCTCTCCTAACTCTGGTCTTATGGGCTGCAAATACTGACCTGTAAGTGTTTTGTTAAGTTCTCATGAATCATGTTTTTTCAAGATTTCAGAGAGTTCTGTTTTTTCTC
>WEKX01023108.1:3649-24433 GCA_013390025.1 Pitta sordida
GGGAGCAAGGAAGGGAGGGGAGCAATCTTTTTTTTTTTGATGACTGCCTTGTAAGATGTGTAGGAGCCCTACTTCCCTGGATGTGGACACCTCTGCCTATGGGAAGTAGAGATTAGTTCTTTTTCTTTTCTGGGAAGTAGAGATTAGTTCTTTTTCTTTTCTTCTGCATGGGCTTTTGGTTTTCTTTATTTGTGCTTATATTAAACTGCCTTATTCTAAACCATCATTTGAATATCATCTTATTATTGGGTCTGAGCGACCGTTCGAGTCCCTGGCATCCAGCCAGGGTAAACCCCATTACACTCTTGTAATATATTGATGTATTTAGTTGTCATGCATGTCTATTGAGGGAGGGTATACAGATCTGCTTGCTAAGCCGCAGTGCAGTACATTGCAGTGGCAACCTGTTTCTATACGCTTGTCTCCATTGGGAAACATTCCTTGGAACTGCAAACCTTCTAGTTTGTCTATCTATTCTGTTCTCAAAGTCAGCTCATAAATAAGAAATACAACATATTCTGTTATGAGCTGAGAACTTTTTTTGTCCCTTAATCTTAAAATATTGTCTTCGACTATGGCTAGAGTTTAGTTTATGAAATCTGATAGCATCTTATGGCATTTCTCAGGAGGACGTGTCTTAATTCAGCAAAAATTAATCTCCCTCATTAACCAGAATCTAATGGGTCAAACTCATAATAAAGTGATTTGAGGATTAATAAAATGAACACCATACAGCGTTAAGTCAAATACAAATATAGAAAAATAGATGCATAGCAAATTTCTCTGAAGGCTTGCAATAAGAGACTCTTCAGAAAGACATCATTTAAAGTGACAGTTAATATTTAGTCAAAATATATCTTCCAGGTTTACTCTAAAGCTAGTATTTTTCAATCATTTTTATAAACACCAGTAATATTCTCATATGACATATCTTATTGTTCTAACAGCATGAATAGCTGTGATTCCTTTAGTACTTTCTTCCACTAAAAAAAAAAGAAAAAGGATAAAAAACCAGTTCCAAATTCTTGTGTGTCCTTTCCAGGTCAGGATATTTTATGATTCTGTAATTCTAAATTCACAGGTTCACAGGTGATACTGAGTTGTAAAGAACCCAAAAGATCCACAGTTGGATACAGTCCAACTCCCAAGCAAATGCCCACCCAGGGATCAGACCCACAAGCGTGGAACCACGGGCAACATGCTCCATCCAGCCAAGCCTCCCACCAGCTANGCTTCCCCAGCTGATAACAATGCATAGGGTTGTTAAGTCCAAAGTGAAAAACCCAGCACTTAGTCTTGTTAAATCTCGTACTGTTGGAGTCTGCCCATTTCTCTAGTCTGTCAAGGTCCCTCTGAAGGTCCCTCCTAAATTCAATGTTTTGTATGAGTAAAACCATCCTACGGTAAGATTACTAATCTGTTCTGCTAAAACTTATTTCTCTTTGGCTACAAGGACAAAAAAAAAAAAAAAAAGGCTACTTCAGGTTCTTTTCTTAAGAAGGATTTTTTTCAGATGAATACTGAATTTCATTACTTCCCATTTAAGTTTCTTTATTTCCTTGATGATTCTTCTTGTCATCCTGTAAAAGAATATCTTAGCTTTCAGCAGAATATATAAACAGATTGTTAATGCTCTTCTTTTAGATCATCAGTGCCTTTTGAGAACTTTTCTTCCCTTTTGCAATGGCAAACAAGAAAAATTCAGTAGATTTTAGTTTTATTTCTTTGACAGAACTCAAAATCAATTACACGTAATTAGCATAAAGTCTAGGGCAGAAGAAAATAAAATATGTGATATGTAGGTGAAATCATAAGGAAAATACAGACACATGAGTCTTAGTACTTTTAATTTGAATTTGCTGATTTAAAATTTTGTATATACTCCTCCTTAGACAAGTATGTGCTATGTGCATGTTATTAAACAGGAGCATGTCGCTGCAGCAAGAAATCTGTCTTACCAAAAAAGAAAAAACCAGGGAATTAAAAACAAAAAAAGGAAATATAAAAGAATAAAAAAGGAAAGGAAAATGCTGTTGCTTTATTAAGTCCTGTTCAGGGTCAGGCTGAACTTGTGCTCTGACCACTAATATTGATTTTTTGTTCCTGTAACTACTTTGCTACTCAATAAATAAGAATAATAACTCTAGCAGAGTCTCACCTCATGTCACAACAGACTTTGTACTAGAATGCAGGCTTACAAGAATGAAGTTATAAGAATGACTAACAATAACAAATCTGCTTGTCTGAATTCTAAGCTATAGTGAGCTCCTGGCTATTTGTGGTTTTGGTTTTTGTGGGTTCAATTAATCAGAGGTTT
This sequence comes from Pitta sordida, assembly GCA_013390025.1. Lineage (NCBI taxonomy): Eukaryota > Metazoa > Chordata > Aves > Passeriformes > Pittidae > Pitta > Pitta sordida. The sequence goes on from WEKX01023108.1 coordinate 5,967, forward strand.
TTTTCCATCATGAATTTTGTCTGAACATGCTTAGACAGTGCTGTGAAGACATACAGCTCAAGAATATACAAATAAGCCCTACCCCCCCAGCCCCTGAATGATGGGGGGGAATTCCCAGGACTGTCCCGTGCAGGCCCTGTCCAGCCTGAGCTCTCCTCTCCTGCAGCTGCAGGGCTGTTGCTCCCGGTGACAGCGGTGTTTTCACTTAGTGCTGTGTGAGTCCTCAGGCTGGGCTCTCCCTTCAGCTGCCCCAGTCTCTCCCAGACCCCTCTGGTTCCAGATGAGCCCTGCTGGACCCCATGCCTCTGGCCAGGCAAGGGGTGCACGGTGAGGTGGGGCCAGGGGGTCTCAGGTCCCTCCCCCACCCCTGCTGTCTTCTATTGGCTGCTAGGGCACTGTCCATCTCCCACCACCCACAGCCCGAGAGGCAATGGACCTGGTTGCCCATGGGGATAGGGACAGGGCTGGCCACAGGGACAGTGACACAGCTGCAGGACTGGCACCCTAACTCAGCTCCTGGGCGGAGCCAGAACACAGACATGGCTGGATCCCTCCGTGTGTGGCTGTGCAATATCCCATACTGTCATGGTAACCCAGTCTGTGTACAATGTTTATAAACAGTTGAGTTGACTTTAAATGCACACACCATAAACCAACAACCCTGATAAGCCCCAGTATGGACAGGCCAGGGAATATACAGTGGCAGAAGACTTGGCCCTGCTCGGATCTGCTTGGGGGGTTGTTGCCGGCTCTGGGGCTCCCAGCAGCACTGGCTCTGGCAGGGTTTCTGGGCTCAGTACAGAGGCAGTGGTCACAAAAGCCATGAGTCCCGGGTTCTTCACTTTGGACATAACAACCCCATGTATCGCTATTGGCTGGGGGATGAGCGGCTGGAGAGTCATCAAATGCAGAGGGATTTAGGAGTTATGATTGACAGAAAACTCAGTATGAGCCAGCAGTGTGCCCAGGTGGCTAAGAAGGCCAATGGCATCCTGGCCTGTATTAGAAACAGTGTGGTCAGTCGGACCAGGGAAGTTATCCTTCCCCTGTACTCGGCGTTGGTCAGACCACATCTTGAGCACTGTGTGCAGTTTTGGTCTCCCCAGTTTAAGAAGGATGTTGAGCTGCTTGAGAGGGTCCAAAGGAGGGCGACAAGGATGGTGAAAGCGCTGGAGGACAACCCTATGGGGAGTGGCTACGGGAACTGGGATTGTTCAGCCTGGAGAAGAGGACGCTTAAGGGCGACCTCTTTGCTGTCTACAACTACCTGAGGGGAGGTTGCAGTCAGGTGGGTGCGAATCTCTTCTGTCAGGCTGATGACACCAGAACAAGAGGATATAGCCTCAAACAACGCCAGGGGAGGTTTAGACTGGATGTTAGGAAGAGGTTTTTCCCAGAGAGAGTGATCTCTCAGTGGAATGGTCTGTCCAGAGAGGTGGTAGAGTGGCCATCCCTGGAGGTGTTTAAGAGAAGACTCGATGAGGAGCTCGGTGACATGGTCTAGTTGGTGGGGTGTTGGACTAGATGATCCTGTGGGCCCCTTCCAACTTGGAATAACCTGTGGACCTGTGAACCTGTGACTTGCTGGATGGGAAGGGGCAGAAGCCATTCCCTTCAGTCTCCTGAGGTAGTACAGTGTGCGTGACCGTTCTGGGAAGGTTGCATAGTGCTTCAGGACTGAGGGGGGCAGGGCGACGGGGCGGAGCTTATTTGCATGTTCATGAGCAGCTTATCTTTGAGGATTGAGGACTTTGAGGCAGACAGGAAGACCTGATGATCCACAAAAGTTCAGGGTTCACTCATTCTTTAATCAGAGCCACTTTTTTGCATTGATATTGCTACTGTAGCCACTGTTTAACTAGAAAATATCCTACTTAGAATTATTCTTTACCAGGGTAAATAATCTGCGGTCCACAGTGAGGGATTGTGCTATTTGTACATTTTTTTCACCGAATAATTATATGTATAGCTCTCTGTCCTTTTTGTGGATCAGATATTTACCTAAGCATTAGTTACCTAAGAATGAACTTTGACCCCTGTTTCCAAAATTAAACCTGTACATTGTAAAATACTTGTAATGTGTATATTGCATAAAAATAAATACAAAAATAAGTTAAATGTTACCTAGTCTTATTAATCTTAACTAATTACCCAGTTATGCTTTACCTATTAATACTGTTTATTGTCAGGGATCACATCTCCAGTGGGTTAAGAGCTCAGACCAAATTAGGTGACATGATGAAGACTATTCACATTTTTAAATCCCCTGTGTGTTTCTTCCAAAACTGCCAGCATGCTGGTAATTATGCCATTCATCCTTCACTGTATGGATTTGATACTGCAAAGAAACATGTATGAGGAACGTACATCCTCTACATAAGTTAACTGTGTACAGGTTTTCATATGTTTACTCATTTACTTTCATTGAGAAATTTGAATAATTGGGAAATTGAAAAATGCTTTTCTTTGAATATTGGAAGTGTTAGGACAGTAGTAGTGTTTCAAAGTTATGTGTTTCAACTGTTAGACAAACGAAGATCAACATTAGGTATGATTCCTTATTGTGCTTTTCTTTAAGAAATCAGCTCTAATCAGTGTCATCAGAAGCCGCTTAGGTTACCACAGTCGCTATATATTGTCAGTTCAACCCTTAACAGCTATCAAGAATATCTTGCTTCCAGTTGGTTGTCATCACCTGCTACTACTTCGACATCAGAGAGTTGTGAAAGCATTTAAACTGCTGTGCTCTCTTAAGGCAACTCAAGGGTGGCGTGTGTTAGAGGACCATGCATATATGCTCAATAATTGAGCAGACTTCTAGGGTGGAGTTCAGTGGAGGTATTTATTTTCTTATATGTGTGTGCTCCGTAAAAGTTGAATTGGTCAGTTGTACAGCATTACTTGGGCTGTAAATTAATTAATTCTCTCTCACTCTTAGGATTTCCAGAGCACTATTGAGTGCCATCATGGTAGGATATTCCAAGAGCAAGCTTCGTAATTGATGGACTGGGCAGGAATGCAACTGGTCTTGTAATGGTGGTCTCTAAGTGTATTATTCTCATCAGATGAACAGCAACATTTTCACCAACTATAGATTTCAGGCAGAACTGAGACGGGGAAGACAAGGCTTGACACACATCTTCAAGACAATATCCCTGTCAGAACAAAATGATCATAATATCTTTGCACAAAGAAGACAAAGTAGTGAAAAAAAGCCATTTGAGGCAATGTTGTGTTCCAAGGCCGTTCAGAATGACGGATGTTAGAAAGCTAACTGGGTATACTTGTGAAGCCTGTTCATCTGAGGGACCACCATTTACTGTTGTATGATGCAGTAGACCGTTCACCCCATCGTAGTTTTTTTCACATAATAATATCCATCTAGGCATGCACATTGCAAGCTATGAAGATATACCATGTAAATAAGTCCATGAATATGTAAATTACCCCAGCCCCCCTTAGCCCCTGAGAACCAGGGGAGGCCTTCATGGCACATCCCCATGCTGTGTGACAGGTCAGGAGANTTTTGTTCGGGCCAACCCCTCAGGACAGGAGCAGGTGAGGCCAACACTGGGGCAGAAGGCACCCGCAGGCACTGAAGCTACAGCCATGCCTGAAAGTCTTGGTCCCTGGCCCCTGTGCCGCTGCTCAGAGCCCTGGNACTGCCCAGGGCTGCCCGAACCCAGCCTGTTCTGACTCGACCTCTCTGCAAGGCTGCTGGGGCTGTCTGGACCTGGCCACTCTGGGTCACTCTGTATGCAAGGCTGCCGAGGCTGTCAAGACTTGGCCTACCCTGCGTGCTCCATCTGCAAGGCTGCCAGTGCCTCCCTGCACCGTGTGAGGTGTCAGGAGAGACTCCATTACTGCCTGAGATGGTGGCTGATGGGGGGATTGGCAAAAAAAGTGAGATGTGTTTAAACCCGAAGGGTACGGTGCCTCGTGGTGGGCTCTACACTTGCCTCTGTGCTCTTCAGGAGTGCTCGCAGAGGAGCTTACCACAGGGCTGTGGCAGGTCTCCCTCCGCTGGCATGGGCATACAGGAGCCACCACCATCACTGCCGCTGCCCATCCCAAATCCAACTCTCAAGCAAATAAGCTTGCAAGCAAGACCAGGCAAATCTGCATGATATGAAACAACTGCTCAGCTCAGCTCTACCTGGTTCTAGCGGGGGTTGAATTCTGGCCCTGGTGGCAGCAAACCCTCAGTGGAAGGTAAGCAGACAGAGCCACTGCTCATGGCAGGAGGGATGGATCCTGCATGTTAGCAGCCAATCGATCCATTTTGTGCCTGTCATGTCCCACCTCTTGCAGTCTCTCATTAGCCGCCTGAGTGCTGCCGTGCCATGTCTTTGGCTGTGGCAGTTGCCACTCTACCCACACAGACCAGGCTTGGTGGTGCCATGCTCGGGGCAGTGCTGGCCAAGGAAGGGCTAGATACAGTGCCTGTTGCCATGGCACTGTTAGTAAGCTGCCAGACTCGGCAGGACTGCAGCACTGCAGTGTTTGCTCACAGTGAGCTGGCTCCTGGCACCCTCATGAGGGCTGGCTAGGACTGGCTAGATAAGTGCCTGTTGTCAGGGCAACGGTAGTGAGCTGATGTTGTGTTGAGGTGCCCCGTCTTGACAGAGCACTGCTAGATATCTCCACTTGCAGCGCCAGCTCCGGCCCCACCTCTGGCAGCGCTGTTGCCATAGTGGCAGGCTGCAGTCGTGTTTGAACACAGCTTGATAGATTGACATTCTGGCGCGGGTAGGGCCACCTCAGCCTGGCAGGGCAGGAATTTTGTTCGGGCCAACCCCTCAGGACAGGAGCAGGTGAGGCCAACACTGGGGCAGAAGGCACCCGCAGGCACTGAAGCTACAGCCATGCCTGAAAGTCTTGGTCCCTGGCCCCTGTGCCGCTGCTCAGAGCCCTGGGTCTAGCCACCAGGAGCCTATCTGCCTCTAGGTTGACCCTCGAAACGGGGCCGAGACTGTGCCTGGAGCGAGGCTGAGGTCCTCTCTGAAGCGTTCCCTGACACAGCACTGTGGGTGTCTGAGAATTGGATGGAAGAAGAGTATTGCCTCAACATTGTTATCAGGGACTTGGACAATGCAAGGTACACTGAAGAACTTAATCTAAGGTCTTGATAAGAGTTTGCAGCAGGCTACCTGCCAGGGCGCTGCTCCCTGGACTGTGACTGGAGTGCAGTTCCTATAGAAAATTACCCCAGAACAATGAACGTTGTGGTGCCCAGTGTGCTGTACCATTCTCTGATATGGGAATGAAACAAACCATGCAGTACCTATTCTCCAAGAATCAAGGAACCATAGAAACCTGCTGTCCAAGAAGCAACACGAAAACACACCCCCTGGCAGANCTGTTAGTAAGCTGCCAGACTCGGCAGGACTGCAGCACTGCAGTGTTTGCTCACAGTGAGCTGGCTCCTGGCACCCTCATGAGGGCTGGCTAGGACTGGCTAGATAAGTGCCTGTTGTCAGGGCAACGGTAGTGAGCTGATGTTGTGTTGAGGTGCCCCGTCTTGACAGAGCACTGCTAGATATCTCCACTTGCAGCGCCAGCTCCGGCCCCACCTCTGGCAGCGCTGTTGCCATAGTGGCAGGCTGCAGTCGTGTTTGAACACAGCTTGATAGATTGACATTCTGGCGCGGGTAGGGCCACCTCAGCCTGGCAGGGCAGGAATTTTGTTCGGGCCAACCCCTCAGGACAGGAGCAGGTGAGGCCAACACTGGGGCAGAAGGCACCCGCAGGCACTGAAGCTACAGCCATGCCTGAAAGTCTTGGTCCCTGGCCCCTGTGCCGCTGCTCAGAGCCCTGGGTCTAGCCACCAGGAGCCTATCTGCCTCTAGGTTGGCCCTCGAAACGGGGCCGAGACTGTGCCTGGAGCGAGGCTGAGGTCCTCTCTGAAGCGTTCCCTGACACAGCACTGTGGGTGTCTGAGAATTGGATGGAAGAAGAGTATTGCCTCAACATTGTTATCAGGGACTTGGACAATGCAAGGTACACTGAAGAACTTAATCTAAGGTCTTGATAAGAGTTTGCAGCAGGCTACCTGCCAGGGCGCTGCTCCCTGGACTGTGACTGGAGTGCAGTTCCTATAGAAAATTACCCCAGAACAATGAACGTTGTGGTGCCCAGTGTGCTGTACCATTCTCTGATATGGGAATGAAACAAACCATGCAGTACCTATTCTCCAAGAATCAAGGAACCATAGAAACCTGCTGTCCAAGAAGCAACACGAAAACACACCCCCTGGCAGAAGGCCACTTTTTCTAACCCTGACCACGTCTTGGTCTCTCCTCTTTGGGCAATGGGCCACTCGCTTCTAGCCTTAGCCACGCTTTGGACACTCCTCTTTATGCTTGTATGGTTAAGAAAGGCAGAGACTGGCATAGATCCGTGGGACAGATGATGTGGGACAAAATGTATAAAAGATGACCCCTAACAACAGAACTTCAGAACCTTCTCCCACCCTGCTTGATGACGTTTCTATGAGGGACGCCTCTGATGACTTATCGCGGTGGTAGCTATCAAAATCTTTTCTCTCTCTTTTCTCTTTCATCTATCATGTTGCCGCTTTACGGGCACTTAATAAACTTTCACTGTTTGATCAAAGTTAAAACCCTCTCACAGAATTTTGTTTTGCACTCTGAGACCCTGCAAATAAACCATCACACGTCCAGNGTCTAGCCACCAGGAGCCTATCTGCCTCTAGGTTGACCCTCGAAACGGGGCCGAGACTGTGCCTGGAGCGAGGCTGAGGTCCTCTCTGAAGCGTTCCCTGACACAGCACTGTGGGTGTCTGAGAATTGGATGGAAGAAGAGTATTGCCTCAACATTGTTATCAGGGACTTGGACAATGCAAGGTACACTGAAGAACTTAATCTAAGGTCTTGATAAGAGTTTGCAGCAGGCTACCTGCCAGGGCGCTGCTCCCTGGACTGTGACTGGAGTGCAGTTCCTATAGAAAATTACCCCAGAACAATGAACGTTGTGGTGCCCAGTGTGCTGTACCATTCTCTGATATGGGAATGAAACAAACCATGCAGTACCTATTCTCCAAGAATCAAGGAACCATAGAAACCTGCTGTCCAAGAAGCAACACGAAAACACACCCCCTGGCAGAAGGCCACTTTTTCTAACCCTGACCACGTCTTGGTCTCTCCTCTTTGGGCAATGGGCCACTCGCTTCTAGCCTTAGCCACGCTTTGGACACTCCTCTTTATGCTTGTATGGTTAAGAAAGGCAGAGACTGGCATAGATCCGTGGGACAGATGATGTGGGACAAAATGTATAAAAGATGACCCCTAACAACAGAACTTCAGAACCTTCTCCCACCCTGCTTGATGACGTTTCTATGAGGGACGCCTCTGATGACTTATCGCGGTGGTAGCTATCAAAATCTTTTCTCTCTCTTTTCTCTTTCATCTATCATGTTGCCGCTTTACGGGCACTTAATAAACTTTCACTGTTTGATCAAAGTTAAAACCCTCTCACAGAATTTTGTTTTGCACTCTGAGACCCTGCAAATAAACCATCACACGTCCAGTCTAGCTGACTGGACCGTGAAGGGTGCCAGTGCCAGGGAGGGAACAGCACAGGGAGGGATCAGAAGCAGAGCCCTCTGGTGGCTCCTCAGCCCACTCCAACTTCAGCAGCAGCAGAAGCCTGGGACTCCCCATGGTGGCGCCATGGCCGCAGGGACCCCATCCCCTCATGATTCCTGGGGATTCCCCAGACAGGAATGGGGCAGAGAAGATCCCCTTTGCTCCCCTGACTAGTCACACAGTGCAAAGAGGTTCCGGGAACACCCTGCAGCTGCTCTGGAGCTGAGAGGGTGGTGTAAGAGGTGGGGCAACAGGTGGGGCTTAAACGCATAGTAATAAGCTTTTTACCTTTGCAGGTTACAGGCTTCATGCAAGGGGAAGGAGACCCATGGCCCCATGTAAGTTTGGAGATGACTGTATTTTCTCATGCATTCCCCTGTATTAGCATCCCCTTTTTCCTTTAGCTACTGGAAATCATCCTGCTGTGTCCCACCGACATATCAGTTGTGGCAACTAAGTAGATTGTTGCAACAATATGGATCCCTGTGTCTGCCTGTAGCAGCAGAAAGTAACAACTAGGGCATGTTGTTTGGGCATGACAGCATTCTGTCTTACATGGTATGATTTCTCTTTCCACAAAAGTGTCAAGGGGCATATAAGCTTGAGTCCCCCCAGTCACCACATCTTTGAATGACTGCAGAAAAGAGCCTGTTGTCCAACAATGTCTTCTGAAATTGTTCACAAAAGAGTTGCTTTTTAATATTAGTTATTCTATTCTCGTCAGTCATGGTATACAGTTGTGATAAGAAGAATTAGTGACCTGTTATACAAGCAAGAAGATTATTTCTCCTACAGTGCTAGTACTCATTATTTTTGGAGGATAACGAGCTGCTGTATAGACAGTATTTTTGGCATCCAAGGATGGAAAGAATGTCAAGTAATAGGACTGAACTGCCACTGTTTTATTAAGGAGCATTAATTTGGCACTTCTTTTTGTTAGTCTAAGAGAGGTCTTGTTAATAAGACCTTAAGAGACTGCCTTTTGCTTTGTTTGGTTGATTGGTTTGGTTCTTTTTTTTTAATTTTGAATTTGTTTTTAGCTGACCCTGTAAAGCTTTATTAGCAGTCCAGTTCTGTTCACTCCACATGGGTTTTCACCTAAGAAGAAAACCGGGGTCTCACAAGGTTTGGAATACTGCTTATAGCTTTTCTTTGATCCCTGGATCACTGGTTAAAATTTGACGGGATAGTCAAGCTTCACATGTGGTTGTTAGCGTACAAGTGTCAGCATTCCCTGCAGTGCCACTCATAGGAAGAAAAAACATATACATATCATTACTTATCCCAGACAACGTTATTTTATAATGTAACTTGCCAGTATGAAGTGCTTTCCAGTTTCAGGATCTTGAATCACAGAATCACAGAATCACAGAATCAGTAAGGTTGGAAAAGACCATAGAGATCATCAAGTCCAACCTATCACCCGTTACCTAATCTAATCTAGTCAAACCTGTTACCTAACCTGACCTGTTGCCATCCTACAACCAACACATCATCCTACCTATAACACACTACCCTAATATCTAGGTCATGCCACCAAGAACTTCATCCAACCTTTTCTTAAACACCTCTAGGGACGGTGACTCCGCCACCTCCTTGGGCAGCCCATTCCACTGAGAATAAATTTTACTTGACTATGGCTCTCAAAATCAGGTAAAGAGGTAACTAGATCTACCTTATTTCCACCAACTCCTCCCCCACATTCCTCCTCAAGGCCTTTCTTTCTGTATAAATCCCATAAAAATACAAGTATGCCAAAGGAAGTCTCACCTCTCACGCCATCTTATCTAGTAAAGTGTTAGCCATGGTTTTGTCCATACTATATCAGGCTTGAAATATCTGCTCTACAACTACTGCATCAGTTTTGGGACTTTGTTTTCAAATGAAAGAAAGAGAGAACAAAAAGGTCTTCATCACAAAATAATTAATTCATATAAAAGTATGAGTAATTACATTGTAATTACATTTAGTACTGTAATGGGGTTTCAAAGATAAATAAATTATATACTCAGTTCATGTCACAAGGAAACTTAAGTAACATTGAATTGATGGGCATCTTCAGACAATTAAATATGTTATTTTAGGACAGTAATAGAAGTAATATTCTTTGTGCCAAGAAAGAAAGGATTAGCACTGAGAGGCCATGATTCACAGATTCACAGAATATTATGAGTTGGAAGGGACCCACAAGGATCATCTAGTCCAACTCACCATCTAACACCCGTACAGATCTGAAAGCACATCCCAGAGTGGTAAACACAAACCTAGTTCCCTCACAGTGTAGCAGGCCACTCCGGGCCAGAAGGGACCCAGGATCACCCAGCCCTACACCCCCCAGCTAGTCTTCTCTTAAACATCTTCAGGGATGGAGACACCTCCCTGGGCAGTCAATTCCAATGAGCGATCACTCTCTCTGGGAAAAACCGCTTCCTAACATTAATTCTAAACCTCTCTTGGCGTAGCTTGAGGCCATGCCCTCTCATTCTGGTGTCATCAGCCTGAAAGAAGATGTCCACACCCACCTGGCGGCAACCTCCCCACAGGTAGTTGTAAACAGCAATGAGGTCGCCTCTGAGCCTCCTCTTCTCTAGGCTGAACAACCCCAGTTCCCGTAGTTGCTCCCCATAGGGCTTGTTCTCCAGTCCTTTCACCATCCTTGTCGCCCTTCTCTGGACACTCTCAAGCAGTTCAGCATCCTTCTTAAACTGAGGAGACAAGGACTTCACACAGTACTCAAGATGTGGTCTGACCAGCGCCGAGTACAGGGGAAGGACAACCTCCCTGGTCCGACTGACCACACTGTTCCTGATGCAGGCCAGGATGCCATTGGTCTTCTTAGCCACCTGGGCACACTGTTGGCTCATACTGAATTTTCTGTCGATCAGTACACCTAAGTCGCTCTCCACTTCACTAATCTTGAGCCACTCCTCCCCCAGCCGATAGCGGTGCATGGGGCTCTTATGTCCGAAGTGAAGAACCCAACGCTTAGTCTTGTTAAACCTCATACTGTTGGAGCCTGCCCGTCTCTCCAGCCTATCAAGGTCCCCCTGAAGTGCCCTCCTACCCTCTGGCAATTCAACATTTGCCCCCAGTTTGATATCATCTGCAAACTTGCTGATGATGGACTCGATTCCCTCATCTACATCATCAATAAAGATGTTGAACAGTGCCAGGCCTAACACTGACCCCTGTGGTACTCCACTGGTGACTGGCCGCCAGCCGGATGTTGCACCATTCACCAGTACCCTCTGAGCTCGTCCTTCCAACCAATTCCTAACGCAGCATAAAATGTTTCCATCCAGTCCGTGCTTTATGAGTTTCTCCTGAAGATTATTGTGGGAAACTGTGTCAAAGGCTTTGCTAAGGTCCATCTATAGAAACCATCAATAAAGGAAATTTTTTACAGTTACTTGACCTGATTACAAAAGACGGTTCTATACCAAATGTTGTGAAGCAGTTGTATTACAAAATAAGGCAATAATATCAACAGGTTGAATAGCATTCAGAATATAAAGGATGCTAGCATCTATAATCAAATTAATGGGATTTGGATGGTTAGTATGAACAACTAGTATAAGATCAGTTTTCCAGAATAATAAAGAAAGCTATCATTTATGAAAAACCTTGACCTTTAATATTCAGCCTTAAATTTTAGGCCTGGCAAGTGCCTTTAACAGCTACTAATTATTCTAAATACACATCTTCTTGCTATTCCACTAAAATATCTAAATTTCCTGTCCTCCAAATTATATCTTTCTCACTAAAATCTACGAATTTCTAAATTCTGACATCATTATTTCAAAGCATGCCATCCCAGTCATAGTCAACATACAGACCATCTGTCTATTCCAGGTAGAGAAATCCAATATACATTTTATTAACATTCAGGTTGATATAAACATACTCAGCTCAGCAAGTAAGATACAAGTCAAAAAGTATACTTACTGCCACTAATTTTTTGGTGAGTGTTTGTGGAAGGTAATACAGATGTCTCCCTCCTGACTGAACTGAAGTTATTTTTGAGCCTGACAAAATGGCAATGCAATTTGTTTATACACAAAAGTATTTGCCTCAGCAAACAGAGTAACTAATTCTTCATTTTACCAGTCTTATAAATGGACTTCATCAATAAGTGAGAGGTAAATAGCTTTATAGCAGCAAAAGACAGGGGAAAAAAGGTACAGAGCATGACCGCCGTTTCTGAGTGTTGTCAAAGCAGAGAGAGCATATATCAATCAGCAAGATGGGCCCTCTTGGTGAACTGCAGCCCATGACCCATGTATTTCAGGATCAAGGGAAATGGTCATGGCAACAAAGAGAGAGATCATGTACCTCCAGTGGTGGTGAGAATCAAAATAATTCATGGTTTGTTCTCTATAATTTTTTCACTTTTTCTGTCTTCCTGTTGGCTGTGGCAGGTGCAAGCTCCAAGAGCTTACTGCAGATGATGTAACCAGTGGGAAGTGAGAGAGATGTTGCAGTGAGAACCAGGAAAGCCTTCTGAGACATAGGAAAGTAGGAAAGATGTTTCCAATCCTCTGAAATCTTAAGGGAGTTTATTATAGAAATCCATATACTAAAATTAAAACTGTAAGGATAACCTCGTGTAGAAAGGGCTCTCTTTCAGGCTAGTAGTGAGTAGGAGTTCCTGGCTTACACAAGCATATCTAACATAGTTAGATGTTTTGGAAGTTGTTCCTGTTGACCCACCAGGGAGTGAAGAGTGAGGGGGGATGGCTGTATAGGTGGGATTCCTATGAAAAGGAGTTCAGGAATACCCTTTGTGTACTCAGCTCACCTTTGGGGTAAATGAGCAGAAGAGTGCTTTGAAGTTTGAGGGAAAGACATAAGAAGGTCAGAGTATAGTGCAGGGCATGTCAGAGAGAGGTGTCAAAAAGTCTTTAATCAAAGACTGGTTTTCTTTTACTTCATCTCTCTCAGTGTTATTAACAGAAGCAGTCAATATATACAGCAGTTTGTGAAACAATTCATTGATCCTGTTTCAAGACCTTCTAAATAAACTCTGAAAGTTATTGAAGACTCTTGAGACACTCCTGAGAATGATCTGAAGAATTTCAGAGCATTTGCTTCTTCCAAAAAAGGTGAGAAATACTGGAGACCTTGACTTCTAGGAAGATTTTCTTGCATGTACACACTAATGATAGTGTCAAGAGCAAGCTGAAATGTATCAAAAATTACTAGAGAGCTCTGATTGTTCTAGTTAGGGGAACAGGAACCTAAGACATGTCTTCTTCAGTCCTTCTAGTGAGGGGAAAGAGTCTAAGGATAAAGACACTGCATATCACCAATAACTTGTAGAGCTGGTGTTGATTTAAGGAAAATCAGTCTGACTCAAGGTAATTGCATGCATGCTATAAGAAAGATTTATTTTTGGGCCTAGGAACAAGGAAAGAACATCATTGTAATTTTCTGTGATTCTGTGATTCTGTGATTGTCCTGCAAAGATGTCTCCTAGCCCTTCCGAGTGCCAAAAGCTCCACCCCCAGTTCATCACCCATATTTATACCCATGCCTTGTACATATGGAAATTACTCTATGAATATGTATCCCTTCAGCATTATGCCCTAACTTTGAACCTTGTTTTAAGCCTTTTGACCCATCAGCTCCAATGTTTCACATTCTTGCCCCATGTTTTGACTAAAACTGTGTTCTGTTCATACTTCAGGCCTGGAAAAGAAGTCTTTCTTATCTTTAATATTGGATGTTAAATGCTAGGCCCCATGAATGCATCTAAAATCTTCTAATTCTTCTAAAATCCTTCTAAAATTCACTAAAATTTCACTGTTTCACTAAAATCCCTCAATCTCTAAGCTTATACTTACCTCATTAAAATCTGTATGTTTCTGAATCCTCATATCAGTGTCAGCAACAACTGGTTTCTATAACCATGAGTTCCTGTTCAGGGATCAACATCCACTTGGAACAGATGGAATACACCTCACTCAGCAGGATGAAGGTATCTGTGGCAGTAAGACTGAACTAGTAAGAAAGGCGTGAAATTAGGACTGACACGGAAGGGGTAAAGTTAATACCTGTGATAAAGTGACAAACAGGATTGATAAACAAAGGGACTGGGATGAGATGAACGAAAAAGAATACAAAATCAATAAAACAGGTCATAAGTAGGGTCATCACAAGCATTTGAGTATAACCAAGGCAGTGCCTACAAAATACGATTACAGAAAAAACAACCCAGAACTTTTATGAGAAATCAGCATGCCAGAATGCCTCATTGGTGGTGGATGACAGGCTGAACATGAATCAGCAATGTGTACTTGCAGACCAGAAAGTCAATCATATCCTGTCCTGCAGGTCAGGGAAGATGATTCTGTCCCTCTACTCCACTCCGAGATCTCCAGCACAGGAAGAACGTTTTCCTTCCAGAGGAAGGCCACCAAGACTATTGGAGGGATAGGTGCACCACTTCTATGAGGAAAGGCTGAGACAATTGAGTTTTTTCAGCCTGAAAAAGAGAAGACTTCAGGGTAACCTAATTGCAGCCTTCCAGAGCCTGAAGGGACCCTACAAGAAAGATGAAGGAAGGTTTTTTAAAAGGGCATGTAGTGATAGGACAGAGGAGAAAGGCTTCAAACTGAAAGAGAACTGGTTTAGATTAGATATTAGGAAAAAAATTTTCACTGTGAGTGTGATGAGGCACTGGAACACGATGCCCAAGGAAATTGTGGACGCCACTTCCCTGAAAGTGTTTAAGGCCTGGTTTGATGCAGCCCTGAGCAAACTGGTCTAGAGAAAGACGTCCCTATTCATGGAAAGGAATTGATATTAAATGCTCTTTAATTTCCTTTCCAACCCAAGTCATTCTCTAGTTCTCTGGTTCTATAAATTCTGCCCAGGGAGATAGATAGAGAGCTTCTAGTTAAGGATTAAAGAGCAGATCAGTAAGGGGGACACAATGGATGTCTGCTGTAGGTCACCTGGACAGGAAAACCAAGTAGCTGAATCTAGAAGTGACTTTGAATTTACAGGCCATGCTTTGCATGAGTGACTTCAATACCCTGATGTCATCTGCAGAAGTATCACAGCAGAAAAAAGCAGTCCAGGAGGTTCCTGGAGAGCATCAATCACAGCTTTGTGACCTAAAAGGTGGAGGAGCTAATAAGAAGGGGTGCTATGTAAGACTTCATACTCATTAACAATGAATAACTCTCTGGGCTTGTGAAAGTCAAAGTTAGTCTTGACTGAAGTGACCACAAAGTGGTGGAATTCAGAATCCTTAGCAGAAGGAGTTAGACAAAAAGAAAGACCACAGCTCTGGACTTCGGTAGAGTAGCCACTGACCTCTTGAGGGACCTTCTTGGAAGAATCCCATACAAAATGATTGTAGAGAGGAGTCCAGGAGAGCTCACTGATTTTTCAAGGATGTCTTACTCCAGGCTCAGTAATGACTGACCCCTATACATAGGAAATCAAGCAAAAATGACAGAAGGATGTGTGGGTGGACAAGATGCCTTCAGAAGCTTTCAGAAAACATATAAAGAAATGGAGGTGACTTGGGAGGAATATAGAGAGACACTATCTGAGTGTCAAAGTGTGTGAGATTAGAAAAGACAAAACGTGTCTACAATAAAACCTGATGAGCAACATAAAGAAAAACAAGAAAAAATTCTAGAGGTGTATCAGCCACAAATGGTCTTCACAGGAACACCTGGTACACTGATAAGTGTAGAAGAGATCTGGGCATAAAAGGTAGATATAAAGGCAAGGTACTCAGTGCCTTCTTCACCTCAGTCTTTATCGGTAAGATTGGCTTCTGGTATTTTTTAGGACTTTGAGACAAGGGGGGAAATATGGCACACTGAAAAGTTTACTTGAACTGGAGAAAGATCAGACTACTGAACCTTTAACAAACTTATTTCACAGAAGTCCATGTGTCCTTATGGGACGCATAAACTTTTTAACAACTCGGCAGTTAATATCTTTCCATAGAAACCTCCCCACCATCAACTTGCTCTTTTCTTTAAAGCGGTGTATGTAACAAAGTCCTATACTTCCTGGTAGGAAAAATTGCAGTTTTCCAAGCATGATCAAAGCATTAAATCTCTCAAATTATTAATAATGTTATGATACAGAAATTCATGTTTTGAGGTTGATAGTAATTCTTTTTATATGAATGGAAACAATTTAATTGGCTTCAACTGACATTAGTTCAGATCCACAGTCCTTTTGCTCCCATTGGTCCTTCAAACCCTATATTTTCTAATATGGTATGGGGTTTAATTCAGAGGCTTTTAAAGCACGATTTGACAACCAAACATTGCTTTTATTTATTTTTAATTTTNCGTCTTTGTAATCATGGTTATCTCTGGGTCACAGAATCACGGCAACTTTAACACTGATAAATCAAACTGTCTCTTCAATTCAAAATAATAATTGATGCTTTATCTCTTAATGTAAAGCGTTGGACAGGTGTCATGTGGGAGTTCATGCAGTGGTGATTATGAACAATATCATAAGCAGAAAAATGGTTATAGAGGACACTAGGGACATTTTTCTTTAGATTTTTTTCTTTAGATGCATGAGTTATAGATAAGTGGTTACTGTATAACTAAGAAATATCTGCATGCTTCCTTGACCTAATGAAATGTCTTCTGAAGAACTAAATCTAAGATACCCAGTGGGCATGATCTGACATTGAACTTATTTTTAGTCACATGAACAGAAAACAGAAAGACCTACTTTGATGCCTTGGACATGAAAACAACTTCTAAGTGGATTTTCTTGTTTTAATTTTTGAAATATTAATGTTTCTTGAAGGTTTAAGACATGTCTTGAGTGTTGAGAGGCTTAGTGCCATTGAGTCCATCAGTAAAAATCTGGAATTTCTTCAAGACTTCTATTAATAAAGTATGTTAGAAAGGAAATTTTTTTATCTTGTGCTTCACTATAGAGGAGTTTATTTGTATTTCTGAAGTGTCTTGAAGTTATAATTACAGCACTATAAGTTACTGAAGCAAAAAGAGCTTGAGAGAAATTTGAAAGTAGATATTCCTTTTACTAAAGTAGAAATTTTAGTGCCAGAAGTAGCAGAAATGAGACAGATGTTATTAAAGGAGCTCCTATGAAAAAAATATAAGAGCTTGACTCTACCCAAGTTCTTATTTTTCAGAAAAAGACTGCATTATTTCTGGCTTACATGCAATATTTATGGACTTCAGCATACCTACATGATACTAAAACCTGAAAATAGGCAGCTGTTGAAAGACATGATTGGAAAAGAGACAGATTACTTATAATGACACTATGATCCATCTCCAGAACAGAATTGTCTCTTCCTAGGAGAAGAAAATGATGAGAAGCAACATCAAAAGTCCAAAGGCACTAAGTATAAGTGTTTATTATGAGTTCAGCAGATGTTTCTCTGAGGACGGTGATGTAATGAACACAACCAAACGCATTCCCTTTTTATGCATACTTGAAAATTAGACCTGCAGCAGAAGTTGTCAGTTTCTAATGCCCTCTGGTTTTGTGTGCAGGACGATGGAAGAGCTGAGCCTGTGCATTATGCATTTAGATTTCCAAAAGCACGGAAAGCCCTTAACAGCTATTTAGCAGTAAGGCACGGGTTAGATACTATTATTTTCTTCATTTCTTCCTTCAGAAGCTGAAGTAGGAATGTAGGAAAGAGAATATAGACTTGCCCCTTCTCACTCCAAAAATGCTATCCATTTGTGCATGGCATTACAATAAGTACTTATATTTAGCCCCTGAATTGAGGCTAGGATACTGAACTGTCGTTTTTCAGCTCAGCTTCTGTAGGCAAAATTTGTGGTTCAAATTTAAAACTGTTTTTTACCTTCATATTTTGTTTTTAGCTCCCTTCTTCCTTTTTCTTGAAACCTTTGCCTAATATCAGTGAAAGTCAACAGAAGATTGGAGAATTCAAAGAAGCAAAATTAACAAACACAAGTGAATGAGAAATATTGACTTGATTGAGGCAGTAGCATGCACTGAAGCATTATTAAGAAAGAGAACGGCCTCATAATGCAGAGGTGCTATCAATAATATAACTGAAAAGAAAAAAGGCATCAGCTATGACACATAATTAGATATTGGACAATCTGTCCACAGTCTGGGAAGTAAAGTTTTATTAATTCCTCCACAGATAAAACTACTAGTTCCATTAACATAAAATCTGATCTCTTTTAACCTCAATTCCAATTATTATATTCAGAGATACTGTGGCTTAAAATCCCCCCCTAAGGCCCACCCCCCGCCCTCCATTACATCTGTTCCTCACAGCTCCCTTAGGTCATAATTGTGAACAAAATGCACCCAGATATGCCACCTTTAGTTCCATAGGCACAGTAAACAAAACAAGCCAGTAAGATTTAGGTTTCACAAAAAGTATGAGAGAGGAAAATACTGCCCTTGTGGTGACAGTGGCATATTAGAACTGAGAAATCTGTAGTAAAATATTGTGATGTCAATTATGATTTCAAAGGTGTTTTTTTGTTGTTGTTTCTGTTTGGGTTAAGTTTCTTTTTTGGAGGGGTTGGGTTGGGCATTTTGTGTGGGTTTGAAAGAAGGTAAGGATGGGGGAGGGGAGGTTTGCTGGGAAACACAACAACCTGCACAATTGATCCATGTACTTCCAAAAGAACACTTAATATTATACAAAAGTAAGAAGAGATGTTTCCTTCAAGTTTACACACCTGATTGTATCTAGGAAGGATTACTAACTCTTCATAGCTGCCATCTTCGGTTTTCTGGAGAGTGGAAGGGAAAGAACTGCTTTATGATCCACGTCCTTGCTATCCAGAACATCCTTGACAGCATAAATTGAGTTCACATATCACACACAGAATCACAGAACATTAT
>WEKX01023113.1:1610-15194 GCA_013390025.1 Pitta sordida
CCGGGGTTCCCCCGGGTTCTCGTGACGGTGGGCGGGTCAATGTCCATCCCCACCCCGCCAGGTCCCGCCCGGATGGGTGTAGCCGAGGGGAGTCGGTGTAGCCGAGCTGAGCCGGACATAATCGCATCACAGCGAGAGGAGAGCAGCGCAGAAGGGCCCAGCCGAGCCGAACCGAACCGAGGTGAGGAGCCGTGTAAGAGGGTCCGCACCCAATGCCCCGGGCCCGGCGATGGCCCCGCAGCCGCCCCCCTCCCTCCCTGCCCTGCCCGGGGACACCGGGCCGGTGGCTGAGCCGCTTCTAAACCGTGGCTGCTTCTCGCCCTGTCAGAGCCCCGGGACCGCCCCATGGCCGAGAAGAAGCTGATCGTGGTGTTCGGGGCCACCGGTGAGTGCGCGGGGGGGGATGGAGGGCTCGGTCCGGGGGACACCGGGGGTTCCGTCCCGCGGTGTCCCCAGCGCACCCCGGAGCCCCGGGACGCCCTGACCGGCGACACCCGCAGGGTCCCAGGGTGGCGGAGTGGCCCGGGCGCTGCTGGACGATGGGACGTTCCGGGTGCGGGCGGTGACGCGGAGCCCCGGGAAGAAAGGGGCGGAGGAGCTGAAGCGGAGGGGAGCCGAGGTGGTGAAGGCGGATCTGGACGATGAGCCGTCGCTGGAACGGGCCTTGGCCGGCGCCTACGGAGCCTTTATTGTCACCAACTTCTGGGAGCACTTCAGCAAAGAGAAGGAAATCGAGCAGGTACCCGGGAGGGGGGGGATCGAGGGACAGCCGTGGGGACACGGGACAGCTCTTGGAGCAGCCCTGCCAGCCCTGGTGGTTTGAGTGGCCGGTCCAGGAGAGCCCCGAGGCATCACAAACACCAGGTCCCAGGTCTTGCAAAGCCAGAACTTGTTCCCTGTTTCCCTCAGAGTCAGGGATTCTCCAGGATCTGGTGCCTTCAGGGAGCTGTTAAATGGTTCCCAAAGAGCACTCTGCCTCGGAGTGTGATTAGCAGGAGGGTGAACTTTTTTTCCCCCTCAGAGCCTTCCTGGGGCTTGAGCCAGGACTGCCACTGCCTGCAGACCTGCAGGTCTCTGCACTTGCACATTTGGGGCCAAAGTTGTGGAGTATCGAGGATCAAAGGGTGGTGCTCAGGCTAAGACAAATTCCTCAGGGTGGCACGATTGCCACACCTGGCTGGCAGCAAACAAAAGATAAGACACGTTAGGGCAGGTACGTCGGGCGGGAAGATTTTTGGGGCTGGTGTTTGCGTGATTGGTGGAGCAGCAAGAACCAAAGCTGGAGGGTGTGTGGTCTGTCTGAAGTAGGATGGTGTAAGAAGAGGATTTGGCTCCACCTGGAAAACTCACTGGACTCTCTGGTGTGCTCAGCCCTGGTCCCAGCTGAGGGCTGGGCGTGCTGGATCCCTCCCTCCTGCCCTGTGCTGAAAAGGGGAAGGGGAGTGTGGGGATGAGTAGAGCCCCCCAAATGTCTCAATCCCCTCCTCATGGCCACCTTGTCCCTTCCCCCAGGGAAAGCGACTGGCCGACCTGTCCAAGCGCCTGGGGCTGCGCCACGTTGTGTTCAGTGGCCTGGAGAACGTGCACCAGCTGACGGGGGGGCGGCTGGAGGTGCTGCACTTCGATGGCAAAGGTGTGGTGGAGGAGTACTTCCAGAAAATCGGGGTTCCCACCACCATCGTCCGGCTGCCCTTCTACTTCGAGAACTTCCTCTCCATCTTCAAGCCGCAGAAGGCCCCACAGGGAGACGCCTTAGTCCTGGGTAAGCAGGAGCCGTGGGTGTTGCTGTCCTGGGACACTGTTGTCGTCTGTTCCCGCTGTGCAGGGGCTGAGGAGTGGAGGGACTGTGGTCTCCCAGGGGCTGGGGGCTCATGGGGTCAAGAGGCCTGTGCCAGCTTGACCACAGCGAGTTGCAGCTGCTTTTATGGTCCTTCAGACCTGTTCAGTGAGATCCTGGGCCTCTCTGTGGTGCCTTCATTTGGGGCGGTGGAGGTCAGAGGTGGGGCTGCAGATCCATCCCTCCCTCACCACATGTCCAGAGGCTGAGTGCCCAGAACTCCAGCTCTACCTGCTCAGAGTTGGGCTGCACTCCAGCTGGGATCAATGTCTCCACACAGAGCTGCCCATGGAGGACACCCCGATGGACGGGATGGCCGTGGAGGACATTGGGCCTGTCGTGGTTTCCCTGCTGAAGTCCCCAGGGGAGTACATTGGCAAAGTGATGGGGCTCAGCACCAGCAAGCTCACTGAGGCAGAGTATGCTGCCATCCTTTCCCAGCAGACGGGCAAGACTGTGAGAGCCAGCAAGGTAGGAAGTGTCCCTTGATGCTCATGATGTTCCTGGGGGAATCGTAGCTCACTTTGGTACCAGCACTGGTGCCCAGGGTTAGTCCTGCTGCCCCTGTGTGTGGCTGGGCACCAAAACTGCCCTGTTGACATTGTCACTGGGACACCTGCTCGTGGAGCCTGTGCCTGGCTCTGAGGGATAACTGAGGTGGGAGGCCTCCAAAGGACCCAGGGATGGGCACCTACAGAGGAGGTCTCTGCTGTGAGCCCCTCCCTTCAGCACAGCTTCCCCCAGGGCCTTGCTGTGTCACCCTTACAGCACTCCTGGCCACTCCCTGCCAATTCATAACTTCTTTTATAATTTTTGTTTGCACTTTGGCTGTGCCTCAGGCACCCCATACAATGGACCAGGGGTGTGGTGTCCCTCTGCTTTGAGAACTAAGTGCATTTCATCAGAAACAAAGCACCTCTGATGCTCTCTGCAGGTTCTGCTCCCCCAGGGACTGCTCCTCCTCAGCACACTGATCCACCCTTTGATTCAGGGAGGGAAGGAAGTGCTGGGCTACCAGTTGGCAACTTGGGTTGCTTGGGCGCTCCAGAGAAGCTCCCAGGTTTCTGGGCTCCTCAGCTGCAGCTGGTGTCCCGGTGCAGGAAAAGGCTCCCCCCTCATAGCTGCTCCAGGCCTCTGCTATTGTGGAAAGCCAGTTCCATACCCAGGCCAGGTGCTGGTCCAAGGCAGAGCTGCTGCCCTTGCACTGCCCCAACAGAAGTGCACTGCAGAGCCCTCCTCACTGACAGGCTGCTCTGAGCCCTCCTCAGCTTCCCCACAGGGGCTGAGGAACAGCCCCAGCAGGCTCTGAAACATCTGTTCCCCTGTTCTCTTGGCAGATCTCTCCCGAGGAGTACGAGAAACGCGGTGCCCCTGGGGCCAAGGAGATGGCTGCCATGTTCCGCTTCTACGCCCTGAAGCCGGACCGGGATGTGGCCCTGACCATGAAGCTCAACCCCAAGGCTCGCCCCTTCCAGCAGTGGGTGGCAGACAACAAGGCTGCCTTCTGAGCCTCCCCCTCCCTCCTCTTCCTCCCCGGCTGCAGTGGCAGGTAGGGGCAATGGCAGAGGAGGTGGGGTGCCCTGAGCCCTGCTGCCTTCCCAGTAGTGCCCCAGGGAGAGCCTGGTCCACGTGCTGGTCCATGTGTGTGCTCCTGCAGGGGGTTTGAGGCCATTTAGGCAACTAGAAGAGGAGGAAGGGCTGCACAGCCCAGGCAGGCGTGTGGGAGAAGCACAACCTTTGCACACTTGTCCTCAGGAAGATGTTTCTTTAGTAGTTCTTTCTGGCTGGTTTAGGGTGGTGGTGGTGGCTTGTGTTCCCAGGATCATTCCCTTCCCCAGGCAGCTCTGAGCACATGGTGGGTATCCCTGGAGCCCGAGGGCAGTGCCTGCAGGGCAGCTACCACAGCCAGTGCTGCTGCAGGCTCCTAAGCAAGCAGAAAACACGGGGGTTTCCTCAGGGACCTGGTTTAGGCACTGCAGGGGAGCCAGCAGACAGAGCCTTTGTGCCACCCTGGCAGATGGGGACTGTGCAGTGGCTTCCTCTGTGTGTAACACAAAAGCTGAGCTCAACTCCTCCAGTCATAAAGTTTGGGCCCAGCTCTTGGGCTCCTGGAGGTAATTCCACCACGCTGGGATCATGGAGCTGATTTCAGTTGCTGTCCCCATGAACTGAGCAAAAGTCACGTCTTTCCAGTGTCCAGTGCTCAGTGGAAAAGCTCCTTCCCCCTCATCCCATGTGCTTGTGGTACTGCTTGGATCCGGCAGCTTTGCCTGTGTTTGAAGTCACCCCCAGAGACATTCACATGACCCAACCCTCTCCTTTGTCCCAGAAACCTTCACTCCAGTTACTGGGGCAGGGAAAGGGGTTGACAGAGCAGGTGGAAGAGTAGACAAGGCAGCAAGGCACAGCATGTGTTAAATATCTTTATGAAGTCCATCTTATTTACATGGATATAGACTCACTTTACCGACAGTTCAATCAGGAGGCAACGTGTGCTTTATTTCAGCAAATTAAGAAGGGCAAGACTACAACACGTCCCTGTTTAACTGGTCGATTAGTACGTGGGCTGATGGTACCTGCACTGTCTCACTAACACAGCAGGCTACAAGAAACCATGGAATACTCACTGCAAGAGCTCAGCTGCACCTGGGAGGGGAGATCCACCTCACTTGCACTCTCACACATGTAAAACAACGATGCTTTGACCAATCCTTTATGCTACGGGTGTTGCACTAATAAAAAGGTTTTTGTCCCGAACTGGCGAAGGGTTGGGTGAGCAACTTGTGCCCATTCAGAAGCAGCAGCAGCTGGGTGGTAACTTCAGTTACGCGGGGGTTAAACCTGAGGCAAAGTGCAGGTGCCATCAGTGCTCTGGGCAGGCAATCAGCAGGACTGGGGGAGCCCAGGGCACAGGGACATTCCCCCTGGAGCTGTGCAGGGCAGCAGGGCTAAACCTGGGGTTAAACCTCCCTGACCCATCACTGCTCCTGGGAGAAGGGGAGCAAGGGCAAGTTCCCCAAGCACATGTAGCATTCCAAAGGGCACCTGAAGGAGCAGCAGGTGGACTGAGGCTCCACAGAGCAAACTGCTCTGCTCTATGCCAGGACAGTGTTTATTTCACATTTCCTCTGATCTGGATTCTAAATAATACTTCAGTTTTTACCCAGTAAGCTTCCAGCAGCAGCAGGGCCATGGAGCAGCCTCCACAGAGCCACATCTCTGCAGAGCTGGCCTTTTCCTTCAGTGCCAGTTCCTGGGACGGTGGGTGGGGGTTGTATCACGCCGGGTGTTGGTGCCTCAGTGGTCCATGGCCTCTCCAGCTGGAAATCTTGCTGTGCTGCTGCCATCCTGTGCTCTCCAGAGCCCGCTGCCAGGAAGATGCCCCCCAGCTGCACAGGTGACCTGCTGCTGCTGGCTCCTAGCTCCCAGTAGAACGTTTCCCTGTGGTTAAAGCAAGAGGCAAGTTAAGATTTCCTGGCTGAATCAGCACACAGCCCACTCTGGAGCACCTCCCCTCCTGCCCTGCCATCATACATTCCAGCACAGACAAGCTTGAAGCCTATCAAGATCCAAGGCTGAGCCCCTGGAATCCAAGACACGTTGCCATGGGTGATTCCAAGTCTTGGTGCTCCTCTCCCTGAAGGCACACGATGAGACCCTGCACTGGTGGGGCTTTGCTGTGCTCTCACAAAGGCTGACTCCTCCCTGCTCCTGCAGGCCCATGGCAGGGGTGATTCAGCCCCGTGTGCTGCACCAGCAGCTCCACAGGCCACTTGTGCCTCCAGCAAGAACCCAGGCCCAGCAGGACCAGCTCCTGGGCACACCCTGGGTACTGGGAGTGGGGCATAGCTGCTGGGTGGACACAGGAGCAGAGATGCAGGGGGGGCCCAGCCAGCTCCCTGAGGATGTCCCCAGCACTGCTTTGGCTGCAGCAACAAGGCAGTTCAATCCCTGCCTGGCTGCTCCAGGTCCCAGGGGCAGCTCCATTTCACACCCGAGGCTGGAAGGCCTGAGGCTAAGTGAGAAGTGACATTTTTGTGCTTCCACCTCCCAAGGAGTGCTCAGTGTGGGGGAAAGACAACAGTGAAACACAACAGGCCTCCTACCTCGGATGGGGTGTCAGGAGGTAAACATTTTCTTAAGTTTGGAAAGGAATCCCTCCTTGTTCTCCTCAGCCTCAGGCCTATCCCCAGCCTTGGCCCTGCCACCTGGACACAAACAGCAAAGGGCCGCAGTCAGAGACATCTCCCACCAGTACCAGGGGGTGACTGACACAGGGAATGGGCAAGGGAAGGCAGCTGATGTGCTGCAGCCTCACCTACAGCAAGCCACACACTGAGGAGCCCGGAGCCCAGGAGAGGGAAAGCCAACCCTGGGCCCAGGGACCACCATTCCCTTCCCTTCCCTTCCCCTCTCCCCAGCCCTCCAAGGGCCGAGGGAAATCCCCCAAGGCTTTGCCAAGAAGCACATGGAATTGAGAGTCTGACACCAAAAAGACAGCCAGGACTTTGCAGGGTTCCCAAAGCTGCACTGGTGGTCCCTGGAACGAGCTCTCCCTGTTCCAAGGCTGTGTCCTTGGAATGCAGCACAAACTGCCCCCAGCAGCCTGATCTGTGGCACTGCAAGCAATGCTCAAACTGGCAAGGAGAAGATGAACATGGGGTAGCAGGAAAAAGGCGACAAGTATTTCAGACCAAGCCTCCAGGTAAGGAATTTTATTGTCCTGTATAAACAGGTCCTGAGTTGTTTGTCCCTCCAGAAGTGGCTACAGCAGGAACGAAGGAGACCTCTTTGCTAATCTGTTTTTCCTGTGGTAAATCCATCAATAAAAAGACCACAAACTCCTCCTAAAGCCTTCTTTGCACGCAGAGGACTCAAAGTCCAGCACTCCCCATCCTCCCAGGGCCGAGTGCCAGGCTTGGACTGATGCAATGGAATGAAATCCCGAAGCAGAACACCCATCCATCCACCCGGGGCACTGCTGCTGCCTGGAGCCAGGACTCCCCTTCAGCAACAGCCCGTCTCTACACTGCAACCTACTGGCGGTTGTTCAGTCCACCTTGCTGCTTCAGCGGGGTAAAAACCGGCAGGTTTGGGTTTAAAAAAAACAACAACCCAGCTCGGAGAGTGGTTCTTTTCCCTTGGCACATAAACGCCTTTAGAAAGCTGGAATGGAAGTTCACTGCTCAGAGCTCACTGCCCTTGCCCCCAGGGCTGAGGCACATGGGAAAGAATTTCTGTGTCAGGAAAGCACTGTAATATATTGGGAAATATTTGGCAGATGCTGCCTTCCAATATCCCACACTTGAGCCTATATTCCACAAGCAGACTACAGATCCTGGAATCCTGAGTTCCTGGGATCATTCAGCAGCTCTGAAATGCTCTCCCCTTTGCCTAGACATAAATGCCAGAGCAGAAACCCATCTGGCTTCAAGAAACTCACTGTTCCAATGTAAGGAAGGGGAAAAACTTGTTTTCCAGGAGTGAAAAACAAAGCTCCTTCCTTGCTATTTCACCATGTGCTTTGCCTTGAGCTGCTGCCCCTAAAACTTAAAACACAATTGCTGAATCTCAGATTTCCCACCTGGAGCTGGAAGAGCAGCTTCACAGCTGGCTCTGCTCCTCCATCATGCTGGGCACCAAGGGACACTCACTGCCAGCCCCGGTCCCCCATGTGCACAGGGCACAGATCCCTGCCAGCATTCCAGGAGAAACATCCTGCTGAGGGCAGACTCACATGGAAAACTGGCCTGAAGGACCTTCCTACCTCTGCTACGAAGGCAAGTCCTGGCACAGGGGTGGGAGCAGGAGACATTTATCACCAAGCTTGTCAGGATCCTGGAGTATCTCAACACCCACTCTCTGTTCACACATGGATTTGCATGGAATAAAGCTTCCTGGGAGGCAGCTTTGTGCTACACAGCCTGTTACCATCACACCCCAGCAACTCCCAAACCACCACACTCAGCAGCACCGCCAAGGAAGTCCCGGGGAGGAGGCGGAAGGGGCTCACCTGACGCTGTGTTCGTGACCCCGGTCACTGTGCCCTCCACATCCACCTCGTCCTCCGCGTAGCTCATCATCAAGGCTCGCTGGCGATCCGTCAGCCTCCTGGGGAACCAGCACAGGGGGGGATTAGGGCTCACCTCGGGCCCAGAGGCACCTACAGCCCCCCCTGAACCTTCTCCAGCAGCCCCCAGGAGAGGCAGGGGCTGGAAGTGCCAGGTGAACACTCCTGGGATACAACCCTGAGCCATCTATAAAGGAAGAGACAGCTCACACTGCATTTCACATCACAAAATACTCTCAAGCGCTGAGAGGAACCGTAAGGAAATAAAGAATTTTCATAAATTCAGAACCACAAGATTGCACATAAACTTGTTTTAGCTCTACTCACTGAGGGACTTTGATCTTTATGTGGATGTAGTGGTCTCCGTAGCCGTAACTGTTGACCTTGGGAATGCCTTTCCCACTCATTCGGATTTTCTGGTCTGGCTGAACACCAGGGGGGATCTGTGAATACAAGAGGTGTCACATTTATTATTCTGGTTGAACCATTTATAGAGTAACTACATGGCTACAAAAATGAACTACTTCAAAGTGGGATGGGAGAGCTCTGGTACACTCAGGGCACATTGCAAAGCTGAGCCAGTGATGATGGAAAAGCTTTTGAAGGAATGAATGAAGAACCTGGCACAGCCTGAAGCCCTTGGATGGGGCTTGTCCAGCAATCCCTTCTTTTCCCTGTCCAGTGACAGGAAAGGAGCTGTGACCCAGCAGGTCACAAACCAGAGGCTCAATCCTGAAGGAATCTGAAACACGATACTGGCAGACTGGGGACATTTCCCCCCCCTCTGCTGTGCCCCAGTGACTCCTGCCCAGGACAGGGGTACTTACTGAGATGTTGATTGTCTCATACAAGCCCTGGCATCGGGCTGTGCCTCCCAGCACAGCCTGTGCTACCGAGATCAGCAGATCTGAATGGATATCTGCTCCATTTCTTCTGAACACAGGACTCTTCTGAACCTAAAAGGCAGGCAAGTTCCAAGGGAAAGTGAGCACACCACTGTGAGGTTCTCAGGGTAAACTGCTCTGAAGAAAACACAGCAGCTGGGCCTTTTACCATCCCCAAACCCATCTTTTTGGGCTTTCAGAAAAACACAGATCTTCACATAATCATAATATGTTTAGGAGGATTCCTGTTTCTTATCTGAGGAACTCCCTCCCCTAATCCTGCTGTTAATTTCTCTGTGTCAACATGGTTCTACAGAGACAGACACTGAACAGGAGAGCCAGAAGGGAGGAGGGAGGGAAGCGCCTTCACAGTGTCTGCACAAGCTGGAAGAGAATGAAATCCTCCTGCACCACAAAAACCCCAAAAGGTGCTGAAAAAACAACTGTTCTCCTTGGCAGAGACGTGTGTGACAGGATCTTGAGAGGAGAGGCCCAGCCACAGCACAGGTGCAGAGCAGCCCCGAAGGTGTGTCTGCAACCAGTGCAGCCTCCTCAGCCCTCCCAGCCCTGCCTGCAGGCACCTCCTTCACAGTTCCAAGTACCTACTCTGCATTTTGATTCACACTACCCTGAGGGCCGGATCCTGGAAGGAGCAGCTGGATTCTCCAGAGCCGATTCAGTGTTTCCCTCCCTGTTACAATGCAGACCTCCTGCTGTCTCAGAAAGTTCACACTGATCGTGTTACCTCAGCTGTTCCCAAGGATCACTCGCTCTTCCTCCTCTGCCCATTCTGCAGCCACTTCCCAGACAGCTGAGAAGGGAACAACCAACCTAAATAACAAGCCAGATCCTGATACATACCCTGAACGTGATGAAAATTTCTTTCTTCCCCACAGGCATCCGAACTGTCTGCCCGTCCTCAACTCCTGCAACGGGAACAGGAGGGAACGTTACCTTGGGTTATATCCAGGTGTATCTACAGCCCTGCCAATCCCAGGAGCCACCCACCCCCGGCACACCCAGGAGCACAAGCACAAGATATTCCAGTGACACTCCACAGGAATGGTCCAAAGAAGGAGGTGTCAGCACACATTTAAGCCTCTGAGGTGATCGTGATGCCCCAGGCAGGCTCATTACTCCAATCCCTGCAGAATTCTTTAGGGAAAGGCATCCAGTTAAGGAAGACAGCAGCCTTCACAAGCTGCAGGAGAACGCCAGGCTGCTCACCCAGAGTCTGCAAGTCTTCTGGCCCACACTATCTCCTGCTCTCTGGTGAGGAAGGCCATCAGCACACCCTGCTGAGCCAAGCCCAGGCTTTCAGGATTCCCACCCTCTCCCCAGCCTTCACCAAGGACAAATGAAAAGAACCAAGGCAACAAAACCTTTGGAGATTCACTTTTTAAAACCCACTGAGGCTGATCTGGGCAAGAACCAAAGCTCAGGAAAGGCAAAGCAAACATTTACATCCGAGGCCAAAAGGTGCCCCCCATCACCCAGCCCGTTCCATTCCCACTGCCAAGCAATCAACCTGCGTTGTTTTAAAGACAATTCTCAAGTGACAGTGAATAAATAACTACATCCCCTGAACAGAGAGCAGCACACAAGCCCAGCACTGACCAGCTGGCACAGGGACCATCACTTTCTTCCTCTGCTTGGTTTGCCCCGTGCCCCGACACCCGATGCAGGGCGTGGTGATGATGGAGCCGCGGCCGCTGCAGCGCCGGCATGTCGATCTCATCACAAAGGGGCCCGTGTTTATCGTCTCCTGGGGGGGCAAACACAGGGTTTGAGGACCAACAGGGTGTTTTTTCACCTCCACAAAGCACTGCCAGTGGCTGGCCTGGCACGTTTTGAGTTCC
Organism: Pitta sordida; assembly: GCA_013390025.1. Lineage (NCBI taxonomy): Eukaryota > Metazoa > Chordata > Aves > Passeriformes > Pittidae > Pitta > Pitta sordida. Next base: position 12,261 of record WEKX01023113.1, read on the forward strand.
CACCACACATAAAAGATGTCAGGGCAGTGATTTCCTGTAGTAAGGGCTGGAGCAGAAAGCTGGCTCTGAAATCCAGCTCGTCCCAGGCAGCATCCTCTTGGATCAGCTTCAGCTGCCATCACATGGTGATTTCCACTGAACACCATCACTATGACAAGGGGAATGGAAACATGATGCCTTCCATCTTTAGGCTTTACTGTGCAAGCAGGAACAAAGCCCCTTGCACTGCTACAGACATCTGGGTTCTGAGGATTACAAAGACAATCCACTTGCATGAATTACTGCCAGTGTCCAGGAAAACAGTTTGGGCCAAACTGTGAGAGCTGCCCACCAGACTGAAGCCCATGAGGAGCTAGATGGATGGAAACACAAGGCCTGCAGCTCCATCATGACCTGCATCTTCTTACTTTGTGATTTCCCTTGGGCCCTCAACACCTTCCTCCACCCCGCAGGTCAAAGGATCCCCTTTAATGCCCAAGGAATTTCAGAGCTGTGACACAATATAAATGTGGTTTTGTAGGACGCACAACAGCAGAGGATCCAGGCTGAAGGCTCCTGCTTTCAGCTGGGCACAGCACTTCTCTAACACTCAGAAAATCTCCCTAGTGCCTCTTAGCATCAAGGTGACATTAACTCGGCTTTACCCGAGATAAGCTGATGACTGTGGTGAGAACTTTCCACCACGGAAGGGACTGACCCATCCCAACAAGGAGACCTGGTGTCCCACACAGCTCTTACCATGCCCGTGCCATTGCAGTAGTGACAGCGCTGCACTTTGGTGCCGGGTTCGTGTCCTTGGCCGTGGCAGCGCTCACAGGAGTCCTGGATGTTCACCACAATCTCCTTGTTCACACCCTTGGCAGCTTGGGTGAATGTCAGTTCCATGATGTACTGCACAGGAAACACGGGGATGGATCCATGGGTGATGGGGTCTTAGATTGATTGAGGCACAAAACCAAACAATGCTGAAAATACATCCCAGGTTACGGAGGGGGGAAGAAACAGAGGGATGGAAACTCACTGAGAAGGGTTTGCCTCACCTGGGGAAGCAATAATCCGTCTCAAATAAATAAAAAAGGGGTGGAAAAAGGATCACAGACATTACAGGAATGATGGTTACACCAGGTTGTGTGGCAGCAACAAGAATTTTAAAATGGAAAAGAAAGAAGAATAGCAGTTGAGTGTTTCCCTGCTCTCAGGAAAACCCTTCCTTGTTTCTAAAGGTTTTGTTTCATGGGAATGCAGCAACAGGTGAGGCTGAAGGGTTCCCATCCCAATGGCAGCGGCTGCTCTTCCTCAGTAAATCTTTTCCTTACCAAGGGAATTCATCAGAAAAGATGACAGCACAAAAAAGGAAGTTCTCTTTATAATGAAGTTGCTTTGAGTAAAGCCAGAAGCACCAGAAGTGTTTCGTATTTGAAGGCAGCACAAGAACTGACACTTAAAGGAGTGCACTTATTTGTGCTGCAGGTAAATGCAAGACATATTGTGTTTTATTATGAGCTCCACTGCAAAATTAAACTAATGAAGTGGCAAAATCAAGCTAATTAAGCAGCCAAACCTATTGCTGGAAGGCCTGGTTTGTAGTTACAAAGGGTTTGTGGGTTTTAGCATTACAGATCAAAACAGGCCTATGCAAATCACCCCGCAGCAGCAAAGGTGCCTCAACAGCAATGGAATGGTTGGGCAGCACTGACCGGAGCCAGAAAACACCAGAGGAAAACCAGAAGAAATAACTCTGCCTGGAGGTGTGGCTCACCAAAAACCTGACACTCCCTGAAATAACTCTTTGCTGGAGCTCTGCAACAGACCCTCGTGCTCGAGTGTTCCCTCGCATCACTAAACCAAAGCACCCCCTACCTCCTGCGGCTGGTCGAAGACGCTCTGAAAGTCGCCGAAGGAGGATCCCGAAAACTCGCCGAAGATCTTCCTGAAGAGCTCCTCGGGGTCCACGGAGGGGCCACTGCTCCAGTACTGCCGCCCAGCCCCTGTGCCTGCCCCGGCCGCGCCGGCCTCGAAGCTGGCAGTGCCATAGGCATCGTACTGCTTGCGCTTCACCTCGTCACTCAGCACCTGGGAACGACATCAGGGATCTGCAGAATCCTCAGGAGAATCCCTGGCTCTGGCACTAGCCCCGTGAGCACAGACCTTCCTCCGGCCAGCTCTCACCCCTGGCAAACTGCTCCGTCCTGTCCCGGCTCGTTGTCAGGGGAATTACAATCTTACTGACTTGTAATAAGCAGGAATAAGTTACATTACTGTCAATATATCAGGTGAAAGCGGGTAAGAGTGGTGGGGTGATGAAACAAGGCCGGGGGAGCTCAGGGAAGGCCTGTCTCAAACCCCTGCTGCCAGCTGGTTTTATTTATTTACGGTGACAGTAATTCACTCACTGCTAAGGGACAGCACAAACTGAAGGAGCCCCTAAATCAGATACTTGGCCAAGTAACTTCCTACAGACATCACAGAGACAGAAGTGCTGCAGCCTAAGACATGTCAAAACCCAGCCACGGTTTTACAGATGTTTTCCCTCCCCCCCATCTACACTCCAAACTTTCCTCCTTTTCACCAGAATAAAATCCTGCTGTTACCTCGTAGGCTTCTGCCAGCTGAGAGAACTTCTCCTTTGCTTTGGGGTCATCCTTGTTTGTGTCAGGGTGGTATTTCTTTGCCAGCTGAACAACAAAAGCCAAAAGAGACAGGCAGCAGTTATTTACTTTAGCGTATCTCACGTGCCAGGAGAAACCAGGCAGAGCTTGGTGTTCACTGCCTCTGCTGCAGGGTACAACGAAGGGTTTACCCCTTCACTTCCCATTCTCAACCCGACACAAGGAACTGCAGGAGCTGCTCCTGCTCCTCCCAGCAACCCCAGATCCTTCTGGAAGGAGACACGGAGACAGCGCAGGGAGGCCACGCTTTGGAAGACATCCCAAG
>WEKX01023113.1:15390-44182 GCA_013390025.1 Pitta sordida
GGGGGGATGGAGAGGGGACAGAGCGGGGATGGGCAGGGACAGAGCGGGGACCGGGACTCGGGGACTGCCAGCCAGAGCCGTGCTCGCCCGTGTTTCACCCCCGCGACACCCTGGTGCAGCGGGGCTGGGGCAGCCGGTGCTGGGAACCCTCCAGGTCTGCGCCCTTCCAAGGCTGTTGTGTGCCCCGGCGGGGGGAATATTGTCACAGATCGGGAATAAAGGCTCTGAAACCGCAGAGGTTGCAGTGACACAGCTCCCCCTCCGAGGCAGCGGCTTTCCACCGGAGGGAACACTCCGTGCCAGGCGCGTCTCTCTCCCGCCTCCAGCCCCGGGCGCCTCCGAGCGCTGCCCGGCGGAGGTTCGGCCCTGCGGGGCTGAGCCGTGCGGGGGATGTGTGACATCCTGCCGGCAGTGCCACAGCCCGGGGGGAAGCTGGGAGGAGGCCTGGGCTCCTCCGTGAGGGGGTGACCCCGGGCCCGGAGCGCTCTGAGGGCTCAGGGGCAGCTCTGTCTGCACACACAGCCCGCTGCTCACCGGGGCCGCGGGGGCGGCGAGGACACTGAGCCCACGGGACGGGAACCTCCCGCCCTCCCTGCCCGGAGCCCCAGGGAACAGCTGCCTTTGTCTGGCAAGGGGTCACAGCCCGGGGGTGGCCCCAGGGCTGGTGATACCGACCCTCCGCCGGGACCCCCGGGACAGATCCCCCCGGGGAGGCCCTGCGGAGGGTCTGTGCCCGCTCGCGGGGACAGCGGGGACAGCGGGGACACGGTGCCTGACAGCGGGGACACGGGGACAGCNGGAGCGCCATGAACCGCTTCAAGGCGTCCAAGTTCCGGCACACCGAGGCCCGGCTGCCCCGCAGGGAGGTGAGCGCCGCGGGTCCAGCCGGGACCGGGCACCGGGGGAGGGCGGTTGGGCCGGGGCTGCCAGCGGGCATGGCCAGGAGCGAGGATGGGCACAGGGACAGGGACAGGGACAGGAGCCGGGTCAGCAACAGGGACAGAGACAGGGCAGGACTGGCCTGGGGTCTCGCAGCTGCCGCAGCTCCGGTGTGGCGGGGCCATGACCGAGTCCCTCTTTCCCTCCATGGCACACCTTGGCACCGGAGGCTCCGTGCCCCGGGCGCTCCGCAGGTGGGTCTGTCGGGAGCCCCAGCACTCTGCCGGGGCCGGGAGCCGCTGGGCAGGACTGGCACAAGCGGCTCATCCTCGGGTCCTGCTCCTGCCGCTCCAGCTCGGCTCGGTACCTCACCTGTGCTGGGCCTTCCCGGGCAGCAATGGCTCGCCCGTGCCAGCCAGGGAGCCGTGCACCCTGAGCGTGAAATGCTGGGCCCCACTCCTGCCACCCCATTTCCGCAGGCGAAGAGGAAGCGCTGGGCCCCATGGGGGGATGCTGAGCTCCATCGTGCTGCCCCTGAGCTGCGGAGCCAGGCAGGTCTGGGGGGTCTCACTGGGTGACATGCTCAGCTCTGGCCTCAGCCCCATGAATAACCAGCCCCTGTCGTGCCAAGTGTCATGATTCACCTCTTTGCATGGCGTTGGCAGCGGGTAATCCTGCCCTGCTCTGCCCAGGCTGTGGAGCTTGGCCTGGAGTGCTCCACCAGATCCCTGTCCCTGCAGGTCTGGCAGAGATTGTGGCATCAAGGGTGGGTTATGTCAGGTGAACCACAGTGGGGAGCGTTATCAGGACACACAGCCCTCCTGGGGGCTCCCTGAGCTGGGCACTCATCACCCAGTCTCATCAGCACCGAGGCCACAAGCAAGCCTGGTGCTGCTCCCAACCCTTGGATGTCAGAATGCTCCTTCCCTGCAACTTCCTGGCCAAGCTGTCCTTGTTCCAGGCTGGCCTGGCCTGCACTCACACACCTCTGCAAACCCAGCGAGCATCCAAAACATCCTCATGAGCTTCAGCTCCAGGAGGGGACATAGTGGCCCCTGCCACCATCCCCACCTCGAGCATTCCCCGTCCCCACAGTGTGCCAGCCTCGGTGTGTCTGCACAGCTGGTGGCAGATCACTGAGATCACAGTTTGGACCAGTGTTTGCAAACCTCCGGGTTCAGATGAGCTGCTGATAGCAGGGACTGTGTGTGCCTGTGGCTGTGCAGGACGTGGCATCCTCCAGGCAGGGTCGCTTCCTGTGGTGGGGGAGCTCTGAGGGACAGCAGGCTGTCACCCAGGCATGCAGGAAAGGATCTGCTGTGCAAGGTGGCCTTTCCAAAACACTTTCCATATCTAGGCATGAAACATATCCCTGGGAAGCAAGGCCGTGTCACCCAGCTCTGCGGGGCAGGAGGTGGGAGGTGGATGTCTCACCTCCAAACCCATCTCAGGTGTCACAGCGGGAAGCAATGTTTGGTCCTGGCCGAGTTGTTCATGGAGGCACAGACAGACACCTGACCTGGCCGGAGCAGGAAGTGCAGTGTCAACATGAGGGATCTCATCTGAGTCTCTTCTCTCCAGGCGGTGCCTGCAGGGCTCTGCTGGCAGAGCCCCCCTGAGAGCTCACGGTTTGTTTTAGGGATGTAGCCAGGATGGTTCCATATGCTTTCCTGGCCATGCTGGTACGCTGTGGGAAGGATCCCCTCCTTGAAGGCTCCTGCCTGTGCTCAGGGAAGCTGTGGGGACAGGATGGACCAGCTCGGCAGTCCCTCTGTGAAACCCCACTGTGGGGGTCCTGTGTGGTACCCCCAGGGCTGAGGGCCAGAGGTGGCTGGTGTCTCCCCTCACTGAGGGGCCAGTGCAGAGTGATGGGATGCAGATAGTGGGACCATCCCTCCTGTGTCTTGCTTATGTTCTGGACCTGTTCCTCATCCCCACTGCAGCCCCCTGGCCACTCACCAGGTGTGGAGAGAGGAACCGCCCTTCGGCAGGAGAAGGGTTAACGGGTCTGCACCGAGCTGTGAGGAAGTGCTGCAGGAACCTCTGCTCTCTGTCAGGCCTCAAAAGGAAGCTGTGCAAGAGAGGAAACATGGTGCTCGGTTTTGCAGCTCCTTCCCCTTCAAGGGTGTCTGCCTCGTTTGTGGGGTGTCCACTGCTCTGGGCACCTCGCCGTGACACCAGTGGCTGCCACGGGCACACAGACATGATGGCACCTGTGAACCACCTGCTATTGCCATTGCTCGAGGGTTGGACTTGGCACTGGGTGTGCCAGGAAGCTCCTGATCCTGGTGGCCACTTGAGGTCGAGTGTCTGTGTCACCTGAGGGGTCTGGCTGATGCAGGGTATCCCAGTGCCCCATGGGTGCAGTGCTTGGGTGTGCAGTGGTAGTGGGATGTTTTCTACTATTGCACGGCAGGATTTTGGCTTTGGACCTGTAATGTTCTTTGGCTACATATCCATATGGGAAGTGTGCCTTGGTCTGCTACGGCCTAAACCTGTGGTGCTTCACAGCGCACGAGCCTTTGTTCCATCCCAAATTCCCCCACATCAGTTTATCACAAAGTCCTCTGAGCCCTTCCCTCAGTGGCAGATCCCAGGGCTGGGACGGTCTGGGGGAGAGGCAGCACTGTGAGCCAGGATGCTCCTGTCTCCCGTCCTCCAGCCCCACTGAGGGACTGCCCTTCATGGTTGGCAGCATGAGCAGCCACATTGTCCTGGCCGTATCAGAGGACAAGTGTGCCTCTGGCATGATCCCGTTGATGTTGACACCCTCCAGGTCTCCACTGGCACGGAGCTCTGCTGGGGCTGAGGGTCCCCAGCCGTGCTGTGCTGATGCTCCGCTGTGTCCCCTCCAGCCGTGCCCTGGCCACAGGCCTCACCACAAGCAACAGCTCGTGATGTCAGTTTTCCCTCTCCATCCCAGGCATGGATCGGGGGTATCCGAGCAGGCTCCATCACATCCTGTGGGAACCATGTGAAGGCCAGCTGCCGCTGGATCGCGTTCAACGCCGAGGGGGCAGGTGAGGCACAAGGGACCCCAGCATGGCTTAGGGAGTGGGATGGACTTGTCCCAGTGGTCCCTGTGGGGCCGAGTGGTGGGTCAGCCCCACCGACTCCAGAGGGGGGAGGGTGAGGGGAGGAGGCTTTTCCCAAGCCTCTTGGCTTGCATTGCGAAGCTGGCTGTCCCCTGCTGTGTCCCAGGCTGAGGCGGTTCCTGGGAACATCCCCTGGGTGATGGACAGGCTGGTGGGTGGCTGGTGACCTGCTCCTTGCCCTCTCCTGCAGGTGTGCTGGGCATCGTGCCACTGGAGTGTGAGGATGGGGGCAAGAGGACGGTGTCCCAGCTCTGCTGCCACTCAGGTGGGTGTCAGGTCCCACATCCACGGGAGGTGTTTGGCCCCACGTGAGCTATGCAAGGAGACTCTGGAGCTGAATCCCAGCCCAGGAGGCTGTGGTGGGCTGCCTGCCAGGCAAGGGGCACAGAGAACTGCTGGACTCCCAGGGACCCATGGGCAGGGTGATCCTCACAAGTCACCTGTGTGTAAGGCACAAGCTGCACTGACCATGGCTCTGCCAGGCTGGAGCTGAATCAATCCATGTTTTTATATCCCTCAAGCTGCAGCAAGGCCTGGACATGTAGCTCTTCCTTATGCCCTAGTAGCACAGTCTTTCCACATTTCTCATTGAATTTCCCAGTACACCCAGTGCCAGCCTGGGGATGGCATCACCGTGGCTGTACCTGGCTCCAGCGGTGAGAGAAACAGGCTGGACCAGCAGCTCTGATGTGGGCAGAGCAAGTGCTACAGGGGAGAGGCACTGGCAGCATCACTGCTGGCAGAGAAACAGGGCTCTGCCTCCTGCCCGGGCACAGGGAGGGGTGGTGGGAACCTCAGAGTGCCCCTCTCCTCGTGTCAGAGCAGCAGTGCCACTCTGGGGGGCACTGATCACCTGTTTCCCAAAAATTACACCAGAGCAGCAAGATGGGAGCCAGTCTCAGCACTGCCTTCCTTTGTGTGAGCCCTGGCATGGCTGCAGGACTGTGCAGCGTGCCCAGCCTGTGCCACCTCAGCCCCAGCACCAGGAGCTTCCTTGTGTTGGCAAAGTGGGCAGTGAGCTCTGCTGCTCCCCGGGGAGTGCCAGAGGGGTGCACAGGAGCCAGCCCAACATCTACGGCTTCCTGCTGGGATCAGCATGAGCGCTTTGAAGCCAGGCTGTGCCAGAGCAACGCCTCCATGGCACGGAAGGGATTTTCTCTCCTGGGTGGATGCAGCCGAGCGAGCTGCCTGCTCTTCGTGCCTCCGGGGCCTGTCTCCTGGAAGCGGAAAAGTACACAGTGACCTACTTTTCCGAGCGTGCCAAATGCATCCGAGGGGCTGCTGCTGCTGGTGCCAATGTTCCTCCCGCCGGGCCCTGCTGCCGGAGCCGTGAGGAGCCGTCCCTGCCGCCGGAATGCCGAGCCAGGGTGTTACAAAGGGAGCCTTGTTACCAGCATGGCTCCAGCAGGGCATGGCCTCCAGCATGTGGCCGGCACAGACACCCTTGAGCTGTCTGTGCTGCTCCCTGTGCCTCATGGGGATGTTCATCTGGAGGTCATAACCATGCGTGGGTGGTGGTGGGTTAGACAGGCAGGTGCATTCAGGGCCCCCATGCCCTGGAAAAGGGACCTGAGGGACACTGTGGAGGGGCTCAGGCACTCATGGCAAAGCTGAGATGCTCCAAAACACCTCAGTGGGGCTGGATCTGCCCCCGGCTGACCACACGTGTGGGCAGGAAGGAATCAGGCTGGGGAAGAGTGAAGGGGCAGCAGGGGGAAGGTGGGAACAAACCTCTGCCCCTCTTCTTCCAGATGTGGTCACAGACTTTGACTTCTCACCCTTTGATCAGCTCCTGCTGGCCACGGGCTCTGCTGATGAGACGGTGAGTGCTCAGTGACAGAGGTCCCAGGGGACGCCTCATGATCCCCAGTATATCTCCAGGATTCTCTGTAAATCCCGGGAGAGATGGAGCTGGAGTGGTGGGAGTAAGAGGAGCATGGGGAGGAGGATGCCAGCTTGGGGAGAGCGCAGTGGGACATCCCCAGGTTGTGGGGGATAGAGCAGATGGTGTCAGACAAGGATCAGCCTTCTCCCATCTGGGATCTGATCCTATTGAGCCGCAACAAGGGATCACCTGGTGACCTCAGCGACCACAGCCTGGAAAAGCAGCGAGCCCAGGTGGGGGGAGCACGGTCCTGCTCACCTCTGGGGACTGACCCACCTCTCCCTGGGGCTGCAGGTGAAGGTGTGGCACCTGCCCGAGAGCAGCCAGGACATTCCCAGTGGCGAGGGGCTGACCCTGGGGCCCGGAGGGGGCCCAGTGGATGTGCTGCAGTTCCACCCCACAGCAGACGGAGTCCTGGCCAGCGGCGCGGGGAGAGGAGTCACCATCTGGGACGTGGGGCAGCAGCAGCCCCTGACAGGTAGGCAAGGCCATGCCTGCCCGTGGCATGTTGTCTGCACCATGCTGGTGCCTGGGCTCAAGTCCTGTGTCACCAAACAGGCAGCTCAGGTAGCTTTTTGGGCCAGGAGCACCACCCCCTGTGCAGAGGCTCCCCTACACTGATGCAGTGGTGTAACAGACTCCAGTACCACCCATGATATCTGTAGCAGCTTTCCTGGGGACCCCCTGGGTGACAAGTCCCTCTCCCTGTGTATCCCAGGGCATGGGATGTGAGTACCAGGGGTGGTTGGTTGCCCAGACCCCAGCTAACCTGAGGGGCAGAGGAGGTGGGGAGCAGCACAGGCCAGTGGCTTTCCCAGGGCTCCTGCCCTTTGTATCCCGCTGCCAGCAGAGCAGCAATGCTCCCTGCACAGCCACAGCAGTGTCTCTTTGGGTCCTGGCTGCCACCAGCCTTTCATAAAGGCCAAACCATCTCCCCTGGGAAGTGTTCTGGGTGGGAGAACGATGGCTCCTGCCCTATCCTTGGAAGGGATGGTGCTTGGTCTTGGCCCTGATCCTACTTTTCTCCTGCAGCCCTGGACTCCCACGGGGACCAGCTGCAGAGCCTGACCTGGAAGCGAGACGGCCACCTCCTTGGCACCTCCTGCAAGGTGAGCAGCACCCATGGGTGACCTCACCTGTGACTGGACTGGCCACCAGCCGCACTCTGGTGCTGTGCTGGGGCGCACACGGTGACCTCATTTCATAGAATCTGACTGGTTTGAGATGAAAGGGACCTTAAAGCCCGTCTCGTTCCACAACCTCCCCCCGCCCCACCATGAGGGGCACTTTCCACTACACCGGGTCACTCAGGCTCCATTCGGCCTGGCCTTGAACACTTCCAGGGATGGGGAGCGCGGAGGGGCGGGAAGGTTTGGGGCAGAAATGGGCAGGACTGTGGTCAGCGATCCCATTTTGGGAGGCGAGGATGCAGCACTAGATGGCGCCGGCCGCTCGCTGCCCGCGGGACACGCCGGGAACGCGCTGGGCTCGCACGGCGAGCGTGCAAACCGAGCGTGCAAACCGAGCGTGCAAACCGAGCGTGCAAACCGAACCGAGCGTGCAAACCGGGCGTGCGAGACACGAGACGCCCAGGCCGTGGCCGGAGGCTGGGCAGGCAGCTCCGAGCGCACAGCCCCAGCCCCAGGCTGAGAGCGCAGCCCCCTCTCCGCGGGCGGAGCGTCCTGCGGAGCCTGGGGGAGGCTCCGGGTGTGCGGAGGAGGGAGTGCGGGCTCAGCCGGAGCCTCAGCTCCTGGTTGGAGCCCCGTGCCAGGAGTGCGGGCTGGGCACAGCGAGTACAACCCCAAGCTGTGGGGCAGCCCCCATGCTGTGCCGTGCGGGTCTGGCTGGCACGGTGTGTGCTCCCCTGGCAGCCAGGCTGGCAGGAAGAGACCTCCCGGCTGCCTTTATGCCCCGCCAGCCCTTGTGATGGGGGTGCCCTGCCCCTTTTGGCAGAGGGGTGTCAGGCAGAGGAGGGCTTGCTCACCTGCAGCACCATCAGGATGGCATCTGAGAGTCAGGCTCCAGCCCTGCCTCTACTTTAGGGGGCTCCCTCCTTCTCTGGGAGTAGTTTTGAGGGTGCTGGGGTTGCACCCCTGCCCGCAATGTGGGACAGGATTAGGAGGTCACAGTGCCAGCCATCCATAGAAACAGACACTTCAGGCAGGACAGTGATGGGCAGGAAGGAGGGGGGCTGCTCCTTCCAGCCTTCTGCCTAATATGTGCATCCTGACATCCCACTGGCCCCAGGGTCCTTAACCCTCCTCTGTTTTCTTTTATCTCACCAGGACAAGAAACTGCGGATCTTTGACCCCCGCTCCAGCCCAGCTGCCTCCCAGGTACTGCCCCCTCTGGGTGTGTTGCAGGCAGCCCTGCCTGACTGGGGTGCCCACTGAGGGGTGGGCTGTGGTCCCCCAAAATATCCCAGCCCTGTCACGACTTGGGAGAAGCAACGTGGAGGCAGGGACTGAAGGCAGGAGGAATAGGGCTGCCTCCCTTTCGGCACCAGTGGGGTTCAGCAGGGGGTGATTCCTGCCCTCCCACCCAGCTTGGTGATGTCCCCTGCTGCACTGGCACACTGCAGGCAGCAGTCCTGAGCCCCAGAGGTGTAGGGGCTCTGGGCCCCTGGGCTCATCCCTGCCCTGCAGGAGCTGGACCAAAGGCTCTTGGGGATGAGGACCTGCCAAGGGTGAGTGAGGGCTGGGCGGCTGGATCCGCACAGCTCAGCAAATAACAGCGATTAGGAAATAAGTAGAGAACTTAAGCCTTGACGTCAAGTTCAAACAGCCTCTTATTAGAGGTTTCCTGTGGCTTGGGGGCTCTGGCGGCTGGTGGCTGCTGGCCTGCTGCAGAAAGGGCTGGAAGCCTTTGGGAAGGGAGGGGTGCAGTGGAAAGCATGGCTGCAGGAGGCTCTGGCAGACCTGGTGCCTCTCCTGCTGCCCATGGGCCTGGGAAGCTGATGGCCCCCAGTGGCACTGCGGTAACTGTGGGCACTGACCAGAGGGAGCTGGTGCTCCAGTGCTGCACTGGAACATTCCATCTGCTCCTGTGTGTAACCAGTGTATGGAGCTCCTTTAAGGCCCTTGGGTGCATCCTGAGGGTACAAATGTTGGCCTGACCCTCCAGGCAGCCTTATAAACACCCCACCACAATATATAAACATAAACCCAGCGGTGACACGTGCAGGCGAGCCAGGGCAAAGTGATTCCAGCCCTCCAGCAGCTCCCCTGCTCCAGGTGCCACACGACATGGCCTGGAAGGTCCCACTCTCTGCTCACTAGTTCACCCTGCGCCTCTCCACCGCCGGCCCCAGTGCTCCCCTCCCTGCCTGCCCCCCCTTCTCCCCCTGCCAGACCCGTCGGATTCTCTAACAGCGTTTCTGCAGAGCTGTGAGTGCGATGGGCTCGAGCCAAGTCTCCTGGGGAGGGTGGACTCTGTCTCGCTGAGCTATTAAAAATAACGTGTGAATGATGGTGGCTGTTCAAAGCAGGCAGCTCACTTCCCTCCGCTGCCGTCTGATCCAGCCCAGGGCCGGCGCTCCGCGTTTGCCAAGAGAAATATGCACCTTCAGTGCCGCGGCCCTGCCCCGGCCAGCTCGGGAGGGATGGAGATGTTTAGTCTTGGAGAAGTGCTGTGCTGAAGGGGAAAACTTTAAAACGCCATAAATCCTCTGGAAGTTTGTGCAAGAGGAAGAGCCAAGAGGAATAACACTCCTGGGTTTTGTTGTTTCTTTTTTCCCCCATTGCTGGAGGGCTGGATAATTTGGAAAGGCTCCTTCTCCCCCCGGGGCCGGCGCGGTTACAGAACCGGGTGATGCCGGGGCCGCCGTGCCGTGCCAGCACCTCGCAAGCTCCTGGCTTTGAAGTTGTCTGTTTTTTTGCAGAGGTGAGCGGCGGGATGGGTTTTCCAGCTGGGCTGGGTTTCCCCCGCAGCAGGCTCACCCCATCCCTTCACAGCACGTGGTGCCGGGAGCCGGCCTCGGCCTCGGGCTGCTCCTCCGGCTGGTTTTCTTAATTTGCCAAGTGTGCCTCATTAAACATTCCTTTTTTTAGAGCAGGGGAAAAAGAATGAGGAGGAGCTCAAATACGAGCCTCAGGGAGGTGAGGTCGCTCCTCCTCATACCTGATTCTGCTCTGGGGTATTGTGGATGTGGCACACGTGGGGCTGGGGACAGAGGGTAGGTGACAAGGAGGATGGCTGGCAGCCTGCCCACACCCTGGCCATGCCCCTGCCAGGGCCTGACCCCCCATTCCCGGCTATGCCCGTGGCAGCTATTTTGAGCACGTCCCAGCAGCAGGCAGGAGCGAGTGACGCAGCGAGAGTGGCGTGGACGGGGTATGGCTGACCCCGCTGGGTGCCTGGTATGTACCCAGGGCCATGGTTTCCCTTGGGAGAGCAGTGGCCTCATCCTGCTGGACACTCAGCCCCTCATTGCAGACCCTTAATGAACATCAAGGCTGTGCTCACACCCTCTGAGCTCTCTGTGCCTTCTCGGTGCCCCCAGACGGGTAGTGGAGATGCCAGGACTGCAGTGGGTCCACGCTCAAGCATCACTGTCCTTTGGAAGAGCTCTGTGATTCCCATGCTCTGCCTTATCTCCTCCCAAGGCCGCGCTGCACTGGCTGCCTTCCCTGCCCTCCCACGGGTGCTGGTGGTCACCCTCCTCACCTTGACCCTCTCCCTGAAAGTGAGTCACATCCTATCCCTTGTGGCTTCAGCTCTGCCGGGGCTCAGCGCCACTGCTCCTGCCCTCACCCTCCTGCAATCCCTGTGCAAACCCCACCAAATGTCCCTCCCTCATTGCCCTGGGTTGTGCCCGTGGTTGCACAGGGGACACAGTGCTGAGCAGGGAGCTGGAGCACCAGGAAGGTGCCTAGATCCCAGCTGATGCTCCAGGTGGGTCACCAGCTCAGTGCAGGGCAGTGATTTGGGTATGGCATGAGCTTCTAAGGTGGCATTTCTGCTTGCCCACTGCCCTGGCCACCTTTTCCTGGGTACAGAGCCCATGAGCCACATCCTGCCCCAGACACACTCATGCCAGGGGCTGTGTGTGCATCTGACTGGCACCTGGCTCCCGGGGCAGGGCTGGGACAGGCGCTGTCCATGTCCGGCTGTGGAGCTGCTGCTGATCACGGCCAGTGTCGGATGGAGAGGAGCCGGCTCCGTTCTCATGAGAAACTTCCTCCGCCAGCGTTTCGGCAGGACCGGGGGCGAGGGAAGGGCTGCGCGCACCGGGCCGGCGCACGCTCCCGCTCACGTTGTAATGAGCTGTTTTAATGAGCAGGGCTGGGGCTGAGAGCGCCTGGGGACAGCTGGGAGAGTGTCCCTGTGGATTTGTCCCCAGCGCGGGTTTGTCCCCCCACCTCGTGGGCTGTGACGGGGAGCAGCTGGGGCGCACAGCCCAAGCACACCCACTGCTGTCCCAGCCCTGCTCAAGGTCCCCAGAGTGGGAGAAGGGTTCCAGCCCTTCTCTCAGACTGTGGTCACCATCCCATGGGCCACATCGTCCCCCACCATGATGGGAAATACCGCATGGAGGGGTGTCTCTGGGCAGCTGGTCTGTGGTGGCAGGGTGATGTTTCAGCAAGGCAGAGATCCAGGTTGGGGTGACCCAGCTGTGTCTGCAGCCAGGTCTCCATGGACCGCGACGTCACCTCTGCCCAGGGTCCAGCTATCGGCCTGGGGCCGACTGGACTTGTCATCATCAGGGGAAGGCTCATCAGGACCCAGAGAGACTTTCAGCCTTCTTCCCCCCACCCCATCATCACGGTATCCCACGCTGGGGTCACCCCGGGGGTACCTGACTCCCAGCCTCAGCAGCGGCTTCCTCCGGGCTGGGGGAAGGTCCGCAGCATCCCACATTCCCAAGGAGACCGTGGGAAGCTTTGAAAAAGTTGGCCTGACTCTGGGCTGCCTATTTATAGCAGCGCACACTCGGCGCTCTCATGCTTCTGTTCCCCAGCGTAGCTGCACAGGACTGTTTATATTTCCTCTGCTCCGCTTCCCCCTTGGCCGTCCTTCCCAGGAATGCCGCTTGGTATGGCAGACATGGGGAAGTTGAAGAGGATTCAGGATGAGCCAGAGGCATCTCAAGGGATGTGGGTGTGTGGCGGCACCAGATGGATAGGCCTGGATGCCCGTCCCTCCTGCTGGGAATGGCCTCTCCAGCTCAGCTCCACGCATGGGTTGGCATCTCCCTCACAGCATTTTGGGAGCCCCAGCGTGTGCCTGAACTGGTCCTCCTGGCAGGCTCCTACTCCAGAAGGCAAAGGCGTTTTGGGATCTGATAACAGCCTCATAGCAGGGCTGGTGAGGCCAGGAAGAGATGAGATGTGAGATAGGAAGGATGGATGGGTGCTGGGTGCTGAAGCTGCCCTCCCCACATGACAGGCAGGTTCCCCCTTGGGAACCCACTCACCTTCCTGTTTTTGGGAGCACCCTCCAGAACATGGCCTTGGCCTTGCCGAGGGCAGGAGGGGCTGGATGGAGGCAAGGGCTGTGCTGGCTGTGGGTTGGAGAGGCAGAGCCTGACAGTGCCCGGCTCCCTGGGGCACAGAGCCACCACCCTGGCCAGTGGGGTCAGGGAGGGGCATGGACAGGACAGGGCTCCCCCTGCTCCATCCCCCTGTGACACAAACTCCCCACACCCAGTGGTGGGTAAGGGCCAGTGATGGACTCTGGAGCATCCCTGCTGTTGTGCAGGGTCCCTGTGTTCCCCTGGGGCGGGTGGCAGCTCCTGGCCTCCCCAAGTGCCAGGCAGAGACCAGGAACTGGGCGGGCCTGGGAGAGGCTGCTCTGCTCTCCTGGCCACCTCTGAAGTAACTGGGATTTGGCAAGGAAGGCAGATCACTCACATTCTTGTTCAGAGAGGAGGGTTTGGTGTGTGTTTAACGCCCTCAGCTCCCTGGAAGCTGATCCTGGTGACCCCCACAGCCTCGCGGGATGTGGACAGGGGCCATGGCTTCCCCATATGTATGGACCCCATATGTCTGTTCCCAGAGCCCCCCACGGTGCCCTGGCCAGCTGAGACCTATCCTGCCCTGGCACCCGCTGGCAGAGGGATGGCTCAGCCTGGCTCTGATGCCTCCTGTGCCCACTCAGGTCCTCCTGGTGGGGTTGCTTCCCACGGGGATCAGATGCCTGTGGGCTTCTAGCCATGCTCCTGGGCTGTTAGCCACAGGCAGGGCTGAGCTGTCCCGAGCCCTGCCAGCCGCTGGGGCTCTGCCAAGGGCACAGCTGGGACATCCCCTCACCTCCTTCCCATCCAGCCCCACGGCTCTGCCCTGGGCTCCCACCTCTGGCTCTCCCTACCCTGCGTCTGGCTGAGGGTGATGGCTCCCGTGGAGACAGGGATCGCCTGGGAGCCGGGGCAGCCTTGGCTTTGTGTGGGGCTCTCCCAGGCAGCCGAGCAGCCGAAGGCGGCCGCTCCCTGCGGGCAGCTGTTACCAGCTCACCCGACCCGGCTGCCAACAGCTGCTTCCAACCCGCCAGCTCTGGCCCCCCCTCATTCCCCCGAGGCTGCACAGGCAGCAGGGCTGGGGACCCTCGTGGGTACCAGCACCTTACCCCAGCCTGTGCTGGCAGGGATGGGTGGGGACTGTGCTGGAAACTGCCCCCAGCCTGGGCTGCCCAAAGCCAGCTGGGCAATGCGGGGAGGAGGACTGGACTGCCTGGGCACTGGCAGGGAGCTGAGAGGCCTCCTTGGGTCCCCACAAGCTGGCCTGAAGCTTGTGGGCTCCTTGCAGCCTGCTGGGGGGACAAGTGGCTTGGGAGGGACGTCTGTTCCTCAGGTTGTGGCTGGTCCCTGCTGCAAGGATACGGGAGTTCCAGCATCACTCTAGGAAGGGTGCCAGGTCTCTGCCCAGCTCTGCCAGCCCCAGGGATCCACAGCAGTGCTACAGTCACCACAGGGCTCCATGCTGACCAAACCACACCGGTGTCCACCCTCAGAGCCAGGTCACACCACCCTGTCCCTGCACCAGGGGAGTGGACACAGGGCAGGGGGACCCCAGGACTGACTGCTATCCGCACACTCACCTCTGGCAACATCCGCACAGCCGGGTGCCTGAGCGAGCCCGGAGCAGCCCAGCCTCCCGCATACTTGCTGCCATACGTACTGCTCAGCCGGGATGGAACTAATGCAGAAAACATGGCCCTGCTCCGCAGCCGGCACACCACGGGCTGGGAGAGCCACGGCAGCGTCCTGCCCTCTGCCAGCCTGGCCACTGCCCCGGGGGCTGCCACCCGCCACCAGGAGCTCTGGGGGACCCGAGGGGCCCCGGGGCCATGGAGCCGGCTCCATCAGCTATGGGATCTCCAGATGTTGAGTCCTGGCTGCCACAGCCACCCAGCTCAGGTGCAGAAGTGCTCTCCTGGCTGACGCACTTGCTGGCCCCAGCTCCTGGAGTTTCCATCCCTCTTGGCACTGATCCTGGGATATGTTCCCTTCTCCAGGTCCTTTCCCTGCTGGGCGCTGGGTCCACTGCCAGCGTGCTGGCGGAGGGGGCCAGGCCCCTCCTGCCCCACATCCTGCCCTCACGGCTGGGAGCGCCGGGCTCGGCTCAGCCAGCGCTGCCTCTTCCAAGTGAGCCGTGTTTGTGCTGGCAGGGCGGCTGTGTGACACAGCCAGGGGAGGACGAAGTTGGCACCACGTGCCTGCTCCCACCCCAGCACTCTCCAGAGAGTGGCATCCCCCGGGCCAGAGGCTGGGACTGGAGGATTTCTCTGGCGGGGGAGTGGGAGATACAGCACCTTTGTGCCCCGTCTCTGGTTGCCCAGGTGACAGAGCCTCGCTTCTGGTCACTGCGTGGTCATGGCTGGTGCTCATGGTGCCCATGCTGAGGACACAGGTCATGGGCTCCTCCGTGGGCACCCTCAGTGTTCCCATCCCTCCTGCCCCTACGCCTGGTCCCCCTGCCCTGCACCGAGGTGCCAGAACTGCCGTGGCGGGCTTGGCTCTGGCAGAGCTCCCCGCTTTCCCTGCCAGCTCCAAACTCGTTAGCAGCCATTTATTGATGCTTCACAAGGAGAGCGAGGGGCTGCGAGCGCTGCGGGCGAGGGCTGGCTGCCGGATCCCGCTGGGCGCCGGGAACCGCAGGGCCCATCTGGGAGCCACATGGGAGCCGGGACGCACCCGCTGACAGCCCCCTGGAAACTCTGCCCCTCCCACCCTCGGCAGGACCGGGACGGGCTGGTGGCATGGGCTGTGTCCCAGCCCCACAGGGAGCCCAGGGGAGAGGTGGAGCAGGGTGCAGGGGATCACAACAGTGTGAGGAATGTGGCCAGGCTCAGTTTGCCCTGTGTTTCGGTAGTACCCGGACACAGACGGGGCATCCAGCTCCTGCAGCCGGGATTCAGCATGGATGGAGAGCCAGGGGATGCAGCTGGGGAAGTAAGTCCCTCTTGTCATCGTGGCCACAGCCAAGCCTCCTCTCGTGCTTGTGGCATGGAGCAGTTTCTTCACGGCGCTCTGACCCCCTCATCCCTCACCTGAGGACCCGAGGGCCATCCTGTCCCCCCCTCACGCTCATGTTACCAGCTGCCACCCCTTGCTCCTCACTGGGAGCCAGGCCAGCTGCTCCACAAGGCAACCAGGCTGGCACCAGCACAGGGTGGGGGGCTCAGGGCTGTCACCGCTTACAGGCTGTCCCCACTGCACTGTCCCCACAGCAGCTCTCAGCAGAGTTGGAAGCCAGCGCTCGGCTCCATGAGCTTGGCCCCAGGGCGGTTCACAGCCACGGCTGGCGCAGCACACGTCCCCTCAGCGTGCCCAGCAGGGCTGGCAGCAGTGCTGAGCTGTGTCTCCTGTGCTTTTCAGAGTGTCCCGGGACACGAGAACAACAAGGACTCCCGGCTGCTCTGGATGGGCTCCAGCGATTACCTCATCTCCGTCGGGTTCAGCCAGGTACAGCCGTCTCTGGGAAGGTGGCCCTGGCACTCCCAAGATGTCCCAGCCCCATTCCCTGTGGCTGCTGTGCAGGGGCCCCCAAGTGCTTTTTTGGGTGGCCTGTCCCCCATGAGAGCAGGGGTTCCCTCACCAGGTGCCCCAGCCCTTGCTGGGATGATGGGAGGGTGACTGGTGAAGGCTGGTCTGGGCAGTCCCGGTGCCCATCGATGCCATGTCTGTGTCCCTGCAGATGCGGGAGCGGGAGGTGAAGCTCTGGGACACGCGGCGATTCAGCGGAGCGATGCTCACCGTGGCCCTGGACACCTCACCCGGGTAGGGACAGGAACTCACCACAGGGCAGGAGGGCGGCCGGTGGGGATGTCATGGTCAGGGACCCACAGGGAGCGCGGTGGCAGAGCAGGAGGGGGCAGAGAGCTCCTGGCACTGGCAGCGCTTGGCCACAAAGCCACGTCCCTGCCTGGGTGGGATGGAAGGGTGGTGGCAGTGCTGAGGAGGGCACAGAGGTGCTCCGTGGTGCTGTGGTGTGTGGTGGCAGCGCTGGGGACAGTGTCTGAGGTGGCTGCTGGCTGGGTGGGCGGGTGCACTGGGGCACCCTCAATGCTGCGGGCGAGTGAATCCCTTTGGCGCTGCTGGAGCACTGGAGCAGCTCAGCCCGGACCTCCGCCCACAGCAGGGCAGCAGTGCTTTGTGCCTTGGTGCCGTGGCGACTGCCCAGCCAGCCGTGGCCAGCCCAGTGACGTGCGGATAAAAAGACCCCATAGCTCATTACAGTTACGAGATAGGTATGTTTATTAGCAGCGCCGCGAAGCAAGGGGGATAAATCCTTACCAGATTTGCCTACTGCTGTTTGGGCAGTGCCTTAAATGCAACAGGGTTATACTTATTCAGGAGGTGAGTTACAATATTCAACACGTGAGTTACATATGCATCCTAGTCCCCGCCTGCGGGTCCTTTATTGAAGGGCATTGGTTGACCATTACTTTTGATGATTGAGGTGATTATCTCAGCCCATTTCCAACATCCTGCTGGCAATCTTTGGTTTAAGGGCGCAGATCCTTTGCTAATTGGTGTAATATAGAGTCAACCTCAACCCCATAGTTCAGTCAGCTCCTTTTGTTCACAACTCACGGTGCTCACCAGGCGTCCCCTGGGGAAGTGGGAGAGGAGCTTTGGCGGAGTAAGGGATCGGTGCCCCTTGTCACGGCACGATGGAGCCGCCTCCTGTCTGCGGGGCACTGCCAAGGTTAGACCTGGCCTGGCCTCTCCCACGCTGCTCAGTGAGCTGGTCTGGCGTCACAGTGTGGGTGGGGGATTGGGCCACGCTTTTGGGGATGTGCTAGAGGCCACTGACTCTTCCCAGAGCCGCTGGCAAAGCACTGGGATGCCAGGACCCTCGCTGCATGCCAAGCTGGCTCCGTGGTGGGCTGGGATGTCTGGGCAGGCTGGACGGCTGGCAGCTGCCATATGCCAATATGAGGCCTCTGGCAAGGGGCTGAGTGAGCTGTGACAGCAGCTGTGACATCCCCTGTGCCGAGGTATCGGCTGTGAGCTGGTGCTGGCAGCACCTGGGACAGACAGGAGGGGAAGGGATCTGCTCTGGGCACGGTGGAGAGATGGGGACACGGTGGGAGCAGGTGGAGAGGCTTCTGGAGCGTCCCTTGCCCTCCTGCGAGCTCCTGGTGGGAGCAGCTCCCAGCTCTCCTGCTCCGCAGCTCTGCCAGCACCGAGGGAAGAGGCAGTCCGTGCGGTCCAGCCCCAGCCATCATTAGTGTCCAGAGTGAACACTCGTGAGGGAGGCCGTGGCACACAGTGGGCTGCGAGGGAACACTTCGGGGTCCATTATTGCTCCCGGCAGAGAATCCAGTGGGGAATCACCCGGAAGCCTGGCTGGGCCGGGGTGAGGCAGCCCGGCTAATTGGGATGCAGGCGCCGGGCCGCGGCTGCTCAGCCCCCTCCGCACAGGCTGCAGTTATTTTGGCTGCCGCGTTTATCGGCCCAGGAATGCGGCTGCCGGGCGCTGCCTGCGCGTCACACCGAGCCCTGCGGGCTGCGGCTGCGTGCGGGGCCATGCGAGAGGGGCTGGGGGCGAGCGGGGACCCCCCTCCCGGTGCTGGGGAGGTGCTTTTTTTAGGCAGCCGCGCCGGGGCCACCGCGCTTCCAGCGCCGGCCGCTCCCGCCTGTAAATCTGGCGGAGATGACAAATGGTGGAGGGGGATTTGGGCTGGCTCCCGGAGGAGGTGCCGAGCGGGGGCTGCGCTCTCCCTCCAGCAGAGCCGTCCCGAGCAGGGGCGAGACACTGGGGAGCCCCGGAGCTGTGGGTTGGAGGGACACCAGGTCCCCGTGGATCTCCGGAGTGGCTGTGGGTGGCCGGAGTGGGGCACAGCGGGGCCGGCCACGCCGGGAGCGAGGCACGGGGAGCTGGGTGCAGCAGCAGCAGCTCGTTGGAGCTCTTTGAGGAAGCAATCAGTGGGCGGGCAGGAAACTCATACCATTCATTACTGACGCCAGGCCGGCAGGAAGGGGAGCCCGCATCCCACCGCGTCCCCACCGCGCCCGCCGAGCCGGCACCACGTGTCCCTGTGGCACCCCAAAGCAGGGCCATGGCGTGCCCCCAAGGTGGGGGTCATCCCACTGTGCTCACCCCAGTGCCTACAGCCGCACCAAAGCCGACAGGGTGGCTGCACCCTGCCCAGCATCCAGGGGGGAGGAGGGCAGAGTGCTCTGTGCACCCCCCATGACAGCATGTGCTTTTGGGGGTCCCCCATCCCAAATGCTGAGCAGGTGAGATGTTTCTGACCACACAAACCTCATTTTCAAAGCACCCTGGCTGTGTCAGGGCTGATGGCCAGACTCCTGAGGGAGCAGGAGGTGGGAGGTGTGGGTGGCCCAGGCCCTTTGCCATGCCATGGTCCTCAATGTGCCGCCTCCAGGTACCTGCCATTCCTTCGGCTCAGGTTTTGTCTGCCCCTGGCCCCCTTTAATTAGATCAAGGAGCAGCAGGGCAGGAGCCAGGAAGGGGCCTCAATAGGTTATTGTTGCCCTAAATTGTAACCAGCACCGGTGGAGTTGGGTTACCGGCTCCAACTCGGGGTCACCGACCAGACCCCGGTGCCCTGCGCCTGGCAGCCAGCACAGCACTGCCCCAGGATGGTGCTGTCACCACGACGGTGACAGGAGAACAGCAGCTTCCTTGTGTCACCGCATTGTTTGGCGTCCCAAAAATGTCCCCAGGGAGGAGGCTGGGGGTGCCACGGCCAGCTCGGGGCTGTGGTGGGTCAATAGGGATGAGAGCCCAGGTCAGCAGAGGTCCCAAAGAGCCGTGTCCCTGTGGCATGTGCCAAGACAGGGCAAATCCCCCCAGGGCAGGACAGTGATGGGGAGGGATGGGGACAGCCAGATCTCCACCACCCTTCACAGTGCAAAATCCCTCAGAGCTGGGAGGTGCTGGAGCTGAGACCTGCCCACGGCAGAGTGCTGACAGAGCAGGATGTTTGTGGGGGGATTTGAGGCTCTTTATCCCCCCATGGCACTGGAGCATGACATGGAGGGGCCCAGGAGGTTCCCTGGGGATGCTGCCCAAGGGTGCTCAGCCCCCAGTGCCCATCTGCTACCCCTGCCCCAGCCTGTGGCTGAGCTGGTTTGTGGGGGCTGGGCTTGCAGCCCCGGCACCTACTGGCTCCAGGGCACATGTCCCCATTGTCACCTCTCCCCAAGCACCAACTGGCCAGTCCTGCCCCCATCCCACCTGGCCTCCACACCCTTTGCACTGCCTTTTCCTGGGGTTAGCAGCCCTCTTGGGTTGTGGTGGGTCTTTTGGGAGTTGCTGACAAGGGCAGAGCCCTGAACAGGACAGGTCCACCCTTGTCCCCATCCCTATCCTGGTCCCCCTGCAGAGCCCATAGGTGCCTGGGATGGCAGCTGCTTGCCATCCATGGGGAAGGGGCTTTTCCTGCCCCAGCTTGGCTGGCAACCTCAGACACAAGGAGGGGAGAGGCCACCTCACCAGATGCCACCCTAGTTGGGCTCTCCCCTCGGGGCTCCTGGGCAGACATACAAAGGGGTTAAGGCAGGAGTGGCCACCCAGCCCATCTCTGCCTGCCCTGTAATTCCACTGGGTAAAAATAGCCCAGTGCTGTTGACTGGAGCTGGACCGGGATGGCAGCACCAAAATTGTTCCCAGCTGGGCCACGGCCCCCGTGGCTGGCTGGTGTCCCCTGGCCTCAGCTTTCCAGGAAGCCAGCAGGATTTTTGTTTCTCCAAAACTCTTCCTGGCAGTACTGGAGGCTGTGGGATGGGCACATGCCTATCCTCACCCTGGGGACCCCTGG
Organism: Pitta sordida; assembly: GCA_013390025.1. NCBI lineage: Eukaryota > Metazoa > Chordata > Aves > Passeriformes > Pittidae > Pitta > Pitta sordida. The sequence goes on from WEKX01023113.1 coordinate 35,482, forward strand.
CACCAAGGCAGCATTGCCCTTTGGGGCTTTGCTCTGGCCATGGGCACCTGGGGGACCCAGGGGACCTGGATTTGGCTTCCATGGAGCCATGCCTGGGGCCAGGGGTGTTTTTTGGGACAGCAGATCCCTTCAGCCTTGCCACGTTGGGGCGCAGGCAGGATTTTCCCTGGTGAAGCTGGAGGTTCTTCCTGTTGTGGCTCCTCACTGAGCCCCCCCATCCTGCCAGTGGCTCTGGCCAGGGCTCTCCATTACCAGCCCTGGTGGATTGCTTAGCGAGAGGGATTTTTTTTGGGTCCATTTCAGGGGGTTTTGCAATCCTTCCCCAGCGCTGATTCAGCTTGCAGGAATTAGCAGCACCACACAATGTGTCGCTCGGAGCCGCTCTTGGAGCGACGCAGGGCTGGCAACGGCCAGGGGGAATTTTGTGCTGGGGTTCAGGAAGCCACAGGGGCTGGACAATCCCATTTTGGGCACTGCTGCTCTCCTGCAGAGCTGCCTGGGTACAGATGTGGGTGTAGGGCGGGGACCAAGTGTCCCCATTACCTCCGTGCCAAGGCTGAGCCGCGCTGCCCTCCTTGAGCTTGTTCTGACCCCCTGGGCTGACACCCCAAAGCTTTTAGCTGTCAAAACCAAGCCCCCGCTTTGCTTCTGCCATGCCAGCAGCTCCACTGTAGATCCTGTGGCTTTAGAGCTGCTGGAAGCCCCCCTGGAGCAATGGGACCTGCTGAGAGGTCACAGAGGTCCCCCAGCACCCACTTGGCTCGTGCAGGGATCCCCTGCAAACCTCCAGCAAATCACAAGTGGGGAAGTAAGCTTTGTTAGGGGAAAAGCATATCATTGAGGCAAAGGAGGGGAAAATTGAGGGGCCAGGAGGGGCTGAAGCGTCCCTGCAGCCTGTGCTGGTGTGGGGACACACCAGGGCCGGGCCGGGCTCGAAGGTTTGTGGTGGCAGCCGGTCAGGGGCACCCGGCGTGAGGCCGCGGCTCCGCCAGGGACTTTTCTCCTCTCCTCCTCGCGAGGCTGGAAAATACACAAAGCTCGCAGTGAAAATATTTACACAGCAGCAATTTTGGGAGGAATTTGGGATGTTAATTTGAAAAATCTGTGGGGAGAGGACCACAATGGGCCCTTTGAGCGGGCGAGCGTGGCCATCACAGCGAGCCACCCGCGCCGGCGAGGGGCCCCTGCTGCCGCTGCGCCGGCCCTAATGGGAGCCAGCCCTGCCGGAAGCCCACCTGGGAGCCGGGGGGCTGTGCCAGACGGCCCCCGCCGCCGCCCCGCGCCCCTAATTGCATCCAGAGCCTCCCCGTGCCCCGGGCGAGCGGGACCGGGGGGGCCATGGGGTCAGGGCCGTGTCCTGCGGCGGAGCGGCACGGCGGTGACCCCCGGCTTCGGCCCCGCGCTGCGCTCATTCTCTCCAAATCAAACATACCTCGGCGGGCAGGGCCCCAACCTGGAAAATTCCAGCCCGAAAGATAAAGGATTGGAAAACGATTAAAACCAGAGGGTTGGAGCAGAAAGCACTTGGCAGAGGGAAACCTGCCGAGCGCCGGCTCCCAGCTCTCCCCGCCAGGCCCAGCGCACAAAACCGGCTGTTCCCGGGGCCGGGCAAGGGGGGAGCGGCTCTGGCTGCGGCCCCCGGGGTTGGGGGGAACCACGCAGGGTGACACTTGTCACGGGCGCTTTGGGGGTCCCGGTGCCGCCGGGGGTGACGTCAAGAAGTTGGGCTGGGCTGTTTGTCCCGCAGCTGGCCCCGGAGCCATCTGGCAGGCGGGGAGGGATGAAGTAAGGCTGGATGATGTGCAGGGCAGGGGCCGATTTGAACCCCGTGGCCTGTGTTTTGGGAACACCGCCTCAGCGCCCGCGGTGGGGGGGACAGCGCCCTGGAGGTAAAAACGCCCAGAGTCGGGAGAACTCCCCCCCTCCCTCTCCCTGACTCATCCTGGCACTCGCCAACAACAACGGGAGGACACTGGGAGGACACTGGGAGGACACGGCTGACCTTCGCGCTCCTCCATAGGGGACACACCACACTGCCCACACCCCTGCCAGGGTGATCAGGCTCAGGGCTGCACAAAGCTCTTCGTTGTTATTTTAATTATTTTGGGGTTTTTGTTGGTTTTTTTTTTTTTACAAAAAGACACACTTCTGGTCTGTCTTACAAAAGAGATGTACACAAACCTGTACTAAAAAAAGTTTTCCCAGCAGAAATGGGAAATAACAACGTATAAATATTCTCTCTGAGTTCTTAAAGCTTCAATTCCCGGTTTGCCTGCTCGGCACTTCCTTTGGCCCGGGGGGTCCCGAGGGTCCCAGCACCTCGGCCGGGCCTTATTGCTCACATCAGCTTCCAGGGAGTCGAGTCACAGGCTCTGCTCTGCTAAAGGACGCTTGTTACCAGCACGTGGGCGTCCCTCAGCCACTCACGGCAGCTTTCTCTGGAGCAGGAGCTAAAACACAGCCCCCCCCAGCCCCCAAATTAAACCCCCTCTCTTCCGCTACCCACGTTCTACGTAGAGTCACAGAAACCAAGGCACCGAGCGGTAAAATTCACATCTCCTGCCGAAGCGTGGCAGCCTCTCAGAAATTGCACGTTGTGGGTTTGGGGGTTTTCTGCCTCAGTTCAGTCAGCTCCGTGGCGATCCGTATCCCAGAGGGACGCGGCCAGGTGCTGCTGCTGGAGCTCAGCCCTCCTGTGTCCAGGGCTCAGAAGTAGGACGGTTTGAGCCCCGGGGTGTTGTTGTTGCTGGGATAGTGCGACTGCATGAGCGGCACCTCGCACTCGGAGCCGCCGGAAAGCATCGCCGCCTCCGGCACTTTGCAGCCGTGGCTGCTCAAATCCCCATTTTCCAGGCAGGCTTTCACCCCTTCCAGCTCCAGCGGGCTGGCGTCCACCCCAGCGCCGGCGCGCGCCTTGGCCCGGCGGTGCCGGCAGTAGTACATGGTGGCGGTGACCACCACCACCAGCAGCAGTGTAGTGGCCACCACGGGGACGAGGATCAGGGCGAGGTTGGGGTCCTGGCTCTGGGTGACGGGGGAGTGCTGCTGCATGCTGAGGGGCAGGGTGTGTGCCTCGGCACAGTGCTCCTCCTTGGGGACTTCCCCCAGCGCCCCAATGCAGACGCGGTAGGTGCAGTTGGGTCTCAGCGCCCGCACCGTGTACTCAGAGAGCGACGCCGGCAAGCGCAGCATCACCGGCCGCTTGTCCGGCCCCGAGAGGTTCCGGTAGCTCAGGCGGATCCCCTTCAGCTGCGCCTTGGACTGGACGTAGTTGTGCAGGTCCACCTTGAGGGAGGTGCTGCCCACCTGCGCGATGCTGACCCGCTGGCCGGGCGGCACAGCTGGTGTGCCCGGGGATGGCGTTGTCCCCCTCACCTCCACCTCACAGTACACCCCGGCAAAGCCCACGGGGCACAGGCATTTCAGGAGGTTCTGAGCACCCAGGTGGCAGGTGCCACCGTTCAAACACGTGCGAGGGNTGGAGGAGTTTGCCAGAGTTTTTTGGGGGGAAGTGGCAGCGGGTCTCCTCGGGGCGCCGCAGGACCACGCTGCTGGCATTCACCCACTGCACCAGCCAGCTCATCTGGCAGATGCAGTTGAAGGGGTTGCCAGCAGCCGTCATGGCCCTCAGCCTGGGGAAGAAGCCGGAGAACTCCCGAGGGATGGTGTTGATGTTGAGGTTGCTGATGTCCAGCTCCTGGAGGTTGTGAAGGCTCTGGAAGTCCTCAGCTGGCAGCTGGGAGATGTGGGCATTGCCAGCCAGGCTGAGCCTGGTGAGGCTGCCCAGCCGCCGCAGCACCGCCGGCACGTGCTCCAGCAGGTTGTCAGAGACATCCAGCTCATGGAGGTTGTTCTGGACCTGGAAGAGCTCCTCGTTTAGGCTCGTCAGGCCCAGCCCTGCAATCTTCAGGGACTCGATGTTGACGGCATGGAAGGCCCCTGGTGCAATGGCAGGGATCTTGTTCCAGCTGATGTCCAGCAGCAGGAGGTTGGGCAGGTCGAGGGGGGGCACAGCCCTGAGCTGGTTGTTCTGCAGCTTCAGTTCCAGCAGATTCTCCAGCGTATCAAAGGCAGCAGCATGGATGTGCTGGATCCTGTTCCTCTGCAGGTACAGCCGCTCTAGCAGCCGCAGCCCATGGAAAGTCTCATTGGTGATCTCCTGCAGCTGGTTGGAGGACAGGTCCAAGTTGACAAGCTCCGTCAGGGGCTGGAAGACGTTCCTCTGGATGCTGGTGATCTTATTTTGTGAGAGGTCCAGGAGCTGGAGGGCAGGCAGGCCTGCAAAGCTGTCCTCTGCGAGCGTTGTGATGCCATTCTCAAAGACGTAGAGGGAGAGGGTGTTGGGGGGCAGCCCCTGGGGCACCGTGTGACCCCGCCTGGCTGCACACAGGATGGTCTTGGGGTCTTGGCACTGGCAGCCCATGGGACATGCCCTAGCCAGCTCCCCACAGGCCAAGAGGAGCAGTGTGCAAAGGATCAGCTGGTTCATGGTGTCAGCTCTGCAGAGAGAGAAATGCAGTCAGGGTTAGGGGCTGGGTCCTGCCAGGGGGCACCCAGGGCTGGCAGGGCTGTGGAACATCTCTCAACCCTGTTCTGCCTCCTGGGACAGAGCTGGTGAGAGTGAAGCAGCACGTGGGCTGCCCACCCTGGCTCCACGCTCTCCCCCTCCCCAGACCCCCAGGATTTAGGGATGTGGTACCTTTGCACACCCAGGCTCTACTGAGAGACACATCTCGCTGGTGTTGGGGGCACCAGGACTCCCCCACTACGCTCAAGGGCCCCAACCTCCCTGGCTGCTCAGCAGGGTGCAAATCAAACACCGGGGATGCCGAGAATCAGAGAAGGGATGGGAGCCCGGCCAGCCTTCCCTGCACTGAGCTCGGCTTAACCCTTTGCTTGTGCCATCCCGGCAGCTGCACCCACGGGGGCTGCTCCTGCCTGGATTGCCGGCGGCAGCAATCCCTCTCGGGGACAGGGGCACCCAGGGGTGGCCCGGGGACAGGCTGTGGGGCTGGAGGAGCCATTTGTGTCCCCACAGAGTCCAGGGGTCTGTACTCATCCCAGGCAGACCGTGTCCCCACAGGTCACCTTGCTGTTCCCCTGCTTGCTGCACACCAGGGACTCAGCACAGCACTGTGGGCTGTGTCCTGGTCTCTTGGGGATGGGAGCAGTGGGGATGGAGGGGAGGATACTCTGGGGTGAGTGAAGCTGTAACCACCCCTGCCCTTCATTGCCCTGGCTGATGAGGAAGCTGCTAGCTGTGTCCCACAGAGCTGGCTCCTCTCTCAGCCCCATCTATCAGCCCTTTTAATGACACTAGGCTGGCTATGTCCCATGGTCTCCTGCCACCTCGTTTCAGGGGTACAAGGAGGTGGCAGAGAGGTGTCCTCAGGCAGGGAAGAGGCGAATCCTGTCTCACCTCTTCCCTGCTCAGAGTCAGAGCTCCAGTCAAATGTCTCCCCACCCCATGGGGCCCCTGCCGTGTGCAGGGGGCTGTCAGGTCACACAGCAGCACGTGCCGCCCGCCCCGGCCCTGTCAGCGCTGCAGGGACACATCCTGTGCCAGGAGGGTCTGGACCCGTGCTGTGTCCCCTTGTCCAACTGCCAAGGTGTCAGCCAAGGTGACACAGTGGCTGACTCTGCCTCTTCCAGAGCAGGCCCCCCCCAGGGTGGGGTGCACCCACGGCTGGGCAGGGTCACCACAACTGCCTGAGTCACTTGGCCTGACCAGCCCTGCCCTGACATGACCTGTGCTGTCAGCCCCTGACGCTGGGGAAGAGCTGTGCTGCATCCAGAGCATCACTGTCACCCAGGGGGTCACAGTCACTCCAGCCCCTTCCCGTCAACCCCAGCTCAGCCCTCAGCCCCCTTGCCACTGCCAGATCCCTCCATATCACAGCCAGGCTGACAAGGACCAAGTAGAGCCAAAAACACATCGTGGGGACCTTGTGAAGGGCGTTTTTGTTGCTGGAGGCAGACCCAGCAGCCCTCGAGGTGGCTCTGGCAGCCTGAGCGTGCTGGCTGCCAGGACAGCCCTGGGCATGCCATGCCAACATGCCAGCGGTGCCACCGCCGTGCCAGGCCACCCGGGCGGGCAGCGCCAGAGCGGGGCCAGGCCCGCGGGATGCTGGCGAGGCCCGGGGCTGGTTTTGCAATGCCAGGGTCGGGTTTCGCTGACGTGTCCAGTGCTGCAACCAGCTGCTGACTCCAAGTCTCTCTCGTCCCTTTAATTACGCTGGCATTTCCTCCCCGCCTGCCAGGCTCCCCGCTCCGGGCAGGTTCGGCCAGCCGGGCCATCGCCACGAGTGCCGGGCAGGCTGGCACAGCCTCGGCCACCGCCCCCTCGGCCGGCACACGCCGGCACCCCGCCCGCACCCCGCCTCCACGGCTGATGCTATTTCAAGGCGGAGAGGGTTAAGCCGGCCCAGGACAACCCCCCGAGAATGGGAGGCAGGGGAACAGCATCCCCAGGTCCTGGCAAGGTCCCCAAGGGTGGAGAGGGGGCCCCGGTTCTGCTGGAGGTGTTGGGGCCGCCCTGCCAGCGGCCTGCTGCTGCCTTGGCTGGGCTCCCCCGCGCCTGCACCGCAGATATTTGCCGAATTATTCATATTTTCCGGCTGCGGGGAGGATCTGGGCTCAGATTCCCCCACTCCCGGCTAAGCCCTTCCCTGCCAGCCTGTTGGGGGTGGGAGTGCTGTGTCCCCCCTCCCGGGCTGCAGCCCCCCAGGCTGGGTCATCCCTCTCCTGCCCAGGGCAGGGACTTGGCAGGGGACACCCCCCTTTGCATCCACCATGTGTTTTGAGGACAAGGATGATGCTGTCCCCGTGCCACAGGGTGATGATAGCTGTGCAGGACAGGCTGGAGGAGCCTTCCTGGGGGTTCCTGCCCTTCCCTGCTTTTTGGGGACCTTAGGGAAGCAGGGACAGGCGGGATGTCCCTTCCCGCACTGGCGAACAAGGCCCCGAGGCCAAACAAAGCCAGCGTTGTTGCCGGCCGGTGGGCTGCCACCTCAGCTGGTGGCACCAGAGCAGGAAGGACAGGGGCCCTGCTCAAAGCTGGGCCCTAAACTCTCTCCCTGTCCCGACAGGGCGGGACACGGTGCCTTTGCCGGGCGGGATGCAGACACTGCTCCCCTCCCCTACACCCCCCCCCAAAAACAAGCTGATGTCAGCACGTGTCCCCTCCCGGGAGCCAGCTGGGGGGATGCAGGATTAAACCCTTAATCCTCCTCCCCTTCAACCCACCCTGCGCCGCCGCAGCTCCCACCTCCTCCCGGCTCCCCTCCCTATTTAATTAAAGTTTCCGCAGCAGCCCCGCAGGAATGCAGGCCTGGTTATTGCATTCCCGGGAGCACTCGCCAGCCCCTCCGTCCCGCTCCTGCCCCTTTGACCCGGCCGCGCTCCCCCGTCTCAGGTGCCCGGCAAGGAGGAAAAACCAGCAGAGCCGCTTCAGCGGCAGCCAAACCGCCTCGGGAGGGGCCGGAACGCCGGCGGAGGGTGGGAGGAGGCCGGCGCTGGTGCCACGCGTGGCCCGGGCGGCACGGGCAGATTCCTCTGCAGTGATGGGGCGGCCGCGGCTGTCCCCGAGCGCTTCCTGGTGCCGGCAGAGCCAGCCGGGCAGGCAGCGCTTGCGACAGGGCCACCCGGCCGGCCCTGGCGTGGTGCGGGGGAAAACAGTAATTAGTGTCATCCCTGACGGCGGCACTGCCCAGCTCCGTGTGGGCAGCGGCACGGCTGGGTCAGGGCAGCCCGGTTGCCCCGGTCCCAGCAGGATGAGACTTGTTGGTGTGGGGCACGTTGGCAGGAGTGAGTGTATGGGGCGGGGAGGGGGGGCATGATTGGGAGGTTTGAGTTGGGAAGAGGAGACTCGGAACTGCAGCATCTCTGCTGGGATACACTGGTTCCTGTGGCAACTGCCAGCCTGGGAGGGAGCCAGGCGTGGAAAGGGACGTTTACCCCACGGTGGCCCAAAGTCACACACCCAAAGAGGGGTGACAGGGCCAGCACCCTCCCGTCGCACGCTGGGAGCCGGCGGCAGGAGGAGTGGTGGGGTATCCCCCCCCGGCTGGCGGCCAGGCTGGACAGTGGCCCTGCTGGCACCTGCCCCTCTGTGCCAGCCGGAGGGAAACCCTTGCCGGCACCGCCTGGGGACCCCGCTTGGCCCCACAGCAGGTCATCGCTCCAGGACACCGGCCCCTAAGGCCAGGCAGGGTGAGGGCAGCCAAACCCCACCCCAGCCGAGCCCTGCACCGAGGAGGGTGGTGGCGGACACGGCTGCCAGCAGCTCCCACCTCTGCCTGACCCCAGCGGGAGGCCCCTGCCGCCGCATCTGCTGGCACTGGGTGAGCACGGCATGGGCCAAGGACCATGTGCGTCCTGGATCTCTTCTGCTGGCAGGATGGGTCACTGCCACCCAGCCGTGCTCCACATCAGCCCCAAACACACACCTCCCTTTCCCCATGATGGGAGAAGCACCAGGCCAAGGTCCCTGGGCCAGAGCCCAGCACATCCTATGGCAAGGCAGGCAAGGGCAGGGACAGGGGACCACAGCCCACCGCAGTGCCATCCCCAGCCCCCCAGGCTCTGCCACCAGCCCGGGCGGGGTCCAGCCGGCTGCCCGCGGCTCAGCCGAGGCCTCGCAGGGAGCATCGACCCCCGGCCGCGGTCCGGAGGAGGCGCTGGCCCCGGGTGTCCCGCCTGC
>WEKX01023113.1:44492-60133 GCA_013390025.1 Pitta sordida
CACCCTCCCGGAGTCACAGGGACCCCCCCGGGACCCCGCACCTGCAGGGATCCCTGGCACCGCAGCACCCTCCCGGAGTCACAGGGACCCCTGGGGACTCCATGGGACCTCTGAGACCCCCAGACTCCCCACAATTAGAGGGAACTCCTGGACTCCCAGGACTCCAGGAACACCCAGAGGGGGCTCCTCCTCAGTGGGACCTCTGGGACATCAGGGAGTCACAGGGACCTGCAGGATTCCTAGGGACCCCAGGGGCACCCAGAGTCACAGGGACCTTTGGGACACCTTGGAGACTCGATGGGACAACAGCCCCCCCACCCCACCCCGAACCTGAGGGACCCCCAAGACACCTGAGGAGTCAATGAGACCTCCAGGATCCCTAGACCCCTCAGAGTCACGGGGACCNCTCCATGGGACCTCTGAGACCCCCAGACTCCCCACAATTAGAGGGAACTCCTGGACTCCCAGGACTCCAGGAACACCCAGAGGGGGCTCCTCCTCAGTGGGACCTCTGGGACATCAGGGAGTCACAGGGACCTGCAGGATTCCTAGGGACCCCAGGGGCACCCAGAGTCACAGGGACCTTTGGGACACCTTGGAGACTCGATGGGACAACAGCCCCCCCACCCCACCCCGAACCACAGGGACCCCCAAGACACCTGAGGAGTGAATGAGACCTCCAGGATCCCCAGACCCCTCAGAGTCACGGGGACCCCCTGGGGCCCAGGAACCTCAGAGCCCCCCCAGAGTCACAGGGATCCCCAAGATCCTTGAGGACTCAGTGAGACTCCAGGACCACCGGACCCACAGAATCACAAGGATCCGTGGGACCCGCAGGACCTCTGGCAGCTCCAGGACTCTCCAAAACCTCCAGGGCCCCTCCAGCATCCCTGGGGCTGGGATCCCTGGGATGCCAGCACCCCTGATGTGTGGCAACAGACAGGGATAGGTGCAGCTGTAGGTATGTCCCACATATCCCCAGCACCCACAGGACCCCTGGCACTACATCCCCAGGACGAGTGAGCATCCCTGGCATTCTCAGGAAGTCCCATATCCAGTGTGCCCAGGGTAACCAGGGTCCCTGGCACCCACGGGCCCAAGTGCCCTGGGATTCTTGTCCCCCCGTGCCCCTGGCATCCACAGAGCCCCTGCCACCGTCTGCTGGGGGACACAGAGGGGCAGTGGGTGGCCCACACAGGGCTGCCTCCATGCCCTGGTGGTGGCAGGACTATGCCCGGTGCCACAGGCAACACTCCCTGTTTGGCATGGTGAGGATGGCACAGTCTGGGTTGTAACAACCCAGGAGCCAGGGTCCCCTTGTCCCAAACGGGTGCCTTTGTCCTAGCCCTGTGCCCCTGCAGTGATGGCAGCGCTGGTGACAGTGGTGACAGCAGGGCAGGGGACCTTGGTGCCTGCACGGGCATTCTGTCAGCGATTGCCTGAGTTGTGCCAATAGTCCTGGGTCAGGACAGTGCCATACCAGCCACACCTGTCCTTCATTGCATGGCCTGGCATGGAACAGCTCCCTGCCCTTGGCACAGCCACGGAAATGTCAACTGAAAGTAATAGATTGTCCCTTCGGTCTCTGCCCGCGGCACTCCCTCCTCCGCTCCTGCCGAGGGAAGGCACAGAGGTGGCTCCGTGCTCCTGTCACCACTGTCCCCTCAGGACACTGAATATTCCCTGTCACAGACCCTTCTGCTTCCCTCTCGCCACCAAGCGTCCCCCCAGCCATGGTCCCCTCTGACCGCCCTGGCACGAGCATCCCCCCAGCCCTGGTGCAGGACAGGGAGCAGGGACACGCTCCAGCGGTCACAGCCCGGCCGCAGGGCACTCCCGGGGCTGGCTGACACCGCAGGTGCCGGGGTGTGCCACACACCCGCCCCGAACTGGCCGAGCCGGCCCTGCCGGCCCGGGGGCTCCCCTGCAGCTGCTGGTGGCTTCCCCAGCAAGGCGGGGTGCCACGGCTGGGGGCTGGCAGCAGGGCTGGCAGCAGGGCTGGCAGCACGATGCCCCACGGCTGAGCACAGCTTCACAACAGGTGCTGGAAGCACCCAATAGTGCCATCCCGCTGCCAACCTGTCACCCCAGAGTGGGACAGTGAGGGTCAAGCTGTAAGCTGGGGACCAGCCCAGCACCCCCTGGCACTGGCACTGCTCTCCCACCATTGGCAGTGCCTGATCCTGCCTTGCACATCCCCAGGACGAGACTTGGGGTGTGCACCAGCCAGGATCCAGCCCCACAGCCATTGGGGTGCTGAGTTGAGGGGTGTCCCCGGCTCAGCACCCTGGCTCAGCACACACCTTCCCTTGCAGGGTGACAATCCCACTGTACGATGCAGACACGGGGCTGCTGGTGTTGGCAGGGAAGGTGAGGTCCATGGCAGCAGGGTGCGGGGGGCTACAGGGGGGCACAGGAATTTGCAGGGGAGTGCAGTGAGGTGCAGGAGGGTGGATGTGGGGTGCAGGAGGGTGCAGTGGGATGTAGGAGGATGCAAGGGAGTGCAGTGAGGTGCATGTGGGTACAGCAGGTACAGCATGGAGCAGAGGGGTGCAGGGGAGGGTATTGAAGTGCATGTGGGTGCAAAAGGGTGGATGTGGGTTCTGTGGGGTACAGGAAGGTGCATGTGGGTGCAGTGGAGTGTTTCCTACAGCCCTGCTCATTCCCTTCCCATTCCATCTCTGTTCCAGGGAGAAAACGTCCTGTACTGCTTCGAGGTGGCCCCTGCACAGCCAGCAGTCACCCAGGGTAAGCAGATCCCATCCTGGGGTGGGGTGGGGGCCTGGCAGCCATGGGGGGCTCACCCCTGCCTGCACTGCCCACCCAACGGCCACCCACCCTGTCCCTCAGTGACGCAGTGCCGGACGGAGGGCAGCACGCGGGGCTTGGCGGCTGTGCCACACCTGGCCCTGGACGTCATGGCCTGCGAGGTGCTCCGTGTCCTGCAGCTCACAGACACTGCCCTTGTCCCCGTCAGCTACGTGGTGCCACGCAAGGTAAGGGGGAGCTGCAGGTGGCACTGTGTCGTGGGTGCCTGGTGTCATCTCATGGGTGACAAGTCACCAGTGCTGGGTGACAAAAGGCACCAGGGTGTAGTGGGATCCCAATCCTCAGCCTGGGGAGATCAGGGGAGGTCAAACCTGAGTGCTGATGGTGGTTCGTGAAGTCTGGGTTTGCTGGATTTGGGAAGCCGGGTGCTTTGTGCAGGATTGGGGTGCTGGGGAGTGGATGCTGACAGCTGGGTGCCACCTGCTGGGTGCTGTTGTGCAATAGGTGCTGGGTGCTTGAAGTGGATTAAATTTGGGTCTGAATGTGGAGTCTGGGTGCTGGAAGTTTTTCTCAGTATCCAAGGGTGCCCCAGCTGCTGCAGGGTGGAGGCTGTGGGATTTCAGGAGCACCCACCTTGCCTGTCCCTTCTCCCACAGTCTGTCCAGGACTTCCATGAGGATCTGTTCCCTGACTGCACTGGGACAGTGCCAGCCACCGAGGCCCGAGGCTGGTGGGCAGGAGACAGCCAGCAGGTCAGTGTCAGCCGGGGGTGTCCTTGCTGGTGGAATTGCCACTGCCCCATGCCCACCGCTGTGCCTGCTGCAGGTGGGGAAGGTGAGCCTGCACCCCGCACGGAGACCCACGGAGACCTTCACCTCTCCCGTCATCGCCTTCACCCGCCACACTGACCCCAACACTGGCCACACCAACACAGACACCGGCCACTCTGACGCTGACCGGAGCGTGAGCATGGGGCAGATGCTGAAGGGATGGGGCTCCCTGCCACCCTGATCCCACAGGGAAAGGCTGGGGTGCCAACACCCCCTGCCCACCCACTCTCTCTCCCTTAGGAAGCCAGTGGCTACTCCTCGCCATCCTCTCTGGCCTCACCGGGCAGTGCAGCCACTTCACTCTCGGCCAGCACCGGCCCCTCCAGCGGCTTTGCTAGCAGCCCCAGCCAGAAGTCCCTGCAGAGCATTTTGGGTGAGCGAGTGGCAGGGTGGGCTCAGGGTCCTCCACTGAGGGGGCATTCGGGGCACTCACCCATCCCATTCCTGCTCCAGGGCCCAGCTCCCGCTTCCGGCACGCGCAGGGCCGGGTGCTGCACCGCGACTCCCACCTCACCAACCTGCGGGGGCTCAGCCTCACCACGCCGGGCGAGTGCGACGGCTTCTGCGCCAACCACCAGCGCGTCGCCCTGCCCCTGCTCTCCGCTGGCGGCCAGATCGCCATCCTCGAGGTGCCCCAGTGTGGCTGGAAACCGGCACGGTGCCATGGGTGCCATGGCGGTGCATGACCCCCATCTCCATCCCACAGCTCTCCAAGCCCGGCCGTCTCCCCGACACAGCCGTGCCCACCATCCAGAACGGCGTGGCTGTGGCCGATCTCTCCTGGGATCCCTTTGACCCGCAGCGCCTCGCTGTCGGTACGTGTGTCACCCCGAAACAGCATGCCAGGATAGTCCCCCAGCTCCAGGCATGCTGGATCACCACATTAACCACTTTTGCTGCCACAGCCGGTGAAGACGCCAAGATCCGGCTGTGGCGTGTCCCCGAGGGAGGGATGCAGGAAACGCTGCAGGAGCCTGAAGCGGTTCTCCGAGGTGAGCCAGGCACACTGGGCACTCCACACTGGAAACAAACCATCCTGGTGGTGTCCACAGCTGAGGACAACCACTCACCGCACAACCTTACCAGGTCACACGGAGAAGATTTACTCCATCCGCTTCCACCCTGTGGCATCTGATCTCCTGGTGTCCTCCTCCTACGACATGACCGTGCGGATCTGGGAGCTGAGCGCTGGGCGGGAAGTCTTGTGCCTGCAGGGACACACGGATCAGGTAAGGGGTGACAAATCTGGGGATACCTGAGGGACAACCTGGGGACATTGCAGAGACACATCTGTCTCCCCAGATCTTCAGCATGGCCTGGAGCCCGGACGGGAAGAAGCTGGCGACGGTGAGCAAAGACGGACGGATACGGCTCTATGAGCCACGGCACAGCCCTCAGCCTCAACAGGTACAATCCTAATGCTGGGGACGGCTGGAGAGCTGGGGATGTGGGCAGGAAGCTCCCCTCGTGGGCACCTGTCCGCACCCCCCGCTGTCCCTGAGCAGGCAAGGGGACCTTCTCCCCACACAGGAGGGTCCAGGTCCTGAGGGGGGACGCGGAGCACGCCTGGTTTGGGTTTGCGGTGGTGACTACCTCCTGGTGTCTGGCTTTGATAGGTAAAGAGGGGGACACACACTGGGGCAAGGGTCCCCAAGGGACACTGTGCTCCCCCTCATTGTCACCTCCCCACAGCCGCAGCGAGAGGAGGATCCTCCTGTACCGGGCACAGGCTCTGTCCGAGGGACCCTTGTCTGTCCTTGGGCTTGATGTGGCCCCTTCCACCCTCCTGCCCTTCTATGATGAGGATACCAGTGTTGTCTTCCTCACGGGCAAGGTGAGGGCTTGCCTTCCAAAAAACTGAGGGGGTTACCTATCTACAGCACCCCAATGATGTGGTGGGACCCTCCATGCACCCTGAGAGTCCCTGTCTTGCTCCATCCCCAGGGTGACACCAGGGTCTTCCTCTACGAGGTGACACCAGAGCCCCCTTATTTCCTCGAGTGCAACAGCTTCACCTCCCACGAACCCCACAAGGTAAAGGGTGGCTGTGCTGCCTGTCCTTGACCCCCTGCCTGCAGTGCCAGACCTCACTCGCACCCTCACCCCACCAGGGCTTCGTCTTCCTGCCCAAAACGGCGTGTGAGGTGCGGGAGGTGGAGTTTGCCCGGGCGCTGCGCCTGGGGCAGAGCACCCTGGAGCCGGTGGCTTTCCACGTGCCACGCGTCAGGGTAGGTGTGGAAGGGGACTGGCTGTGTTTGGGGAGGGGGACAGGAGGCAGGGGACCCCCCTCAATGCCTCTTGCCCCTGCAGAAGGAGTATTTCCAGGACGATCTCTACCCACCGACCCGTGTCTGGTGGGAGCCAGCCCTGGGTGCTGAAGCCTGGCTGGCAGGGCAGGACGGGCACCAGCGCCGCGCCAGCCTGTGCCCCACAGACATGGTGCCAGGTGGGTGAGGGGCAGGGCAGGACCCCCAGCCCGCGGGGATGGTGTGTGGGGTATCAGCCTCGGGGCAAAGCCCTCCTGCCCCATGGTCATGCTCCTCTCCAGTGAGCGAGGCCCCGAAAGAGGCTCCGGCTCGGAAGTTTGTCCCCGCGTCCGTGTACCTGGAGGAGAAGTCTGATGAGCAGAAGAAGGAGGAGGTGGGTGCTGGGGTGGGGTGACCACCCTGTGGCAGAGCTGGGGATGGATGTCCTGTGCCCCACGGCTCTGCCCTGCTGCCCCACAGCTCCTGAATGCCATGGTGGCCCGGCTGGGCAATCGGGACGACCCGCTGCCCCAGGACTCCTTCGAGGGGGTGGATGAGGACGAGTGGGTAAGTGCCGGGGGGGTCGGACACACAAGACCCCCGGGCGGGTCTCACCTGTCCCACTGCGCCCCTCACACACACTGGGCTTCCCCGCAGGACTAGGCTGGACCCGTCACCCCGAGGGACACCCGGGACACCCCGCACCCGCGGGGCCGGCGGGGAAGGAGGAGGAGGAGGAGGCGCAGGGCCCACCGCAGGCAGGACCCGCTATTAAAGCCGCTGCACCAGCACCGTGTCCTGCCCTTATTCCGGGACACGGGGACCGGCATCGGTGGGGACACTGGGAGCAGGGAGGGGGGATACGGGGGCTGGCACCGGGGGGGACACTGGGACAGGTAGACAACGACATGGGGACTGAGTCCAGGGGGACAGAGGGACCAGGTGGGACACGGGGACTGAGTCTGGGGGCAACACAGCGACTGACACCAGTAGGACTCGGGGACCAGGGTGACACACAGATTACCAGGATGACACAGTGACTGACATCGAAGGGACACAGGCACCGGTGTGATACAGGGACTGGGGCTGACACAGGGACAGGCACTAGAGGGAACACAGGCACCGATGGGACACCAGCAACGATGGGACACAGGGACGGAGGGTGACACAGAGACCAGTGGGACACAGGCGTGTCACAGGGCCCGGTGGGACACAGGGGTGACACAGAGACCAGTGGGACATAGAGGTGACACAGGGCCCGGGGCAGTTGGTGCCCCCCCGCTCACGCCACCAGCCCGGCCTCCCGCGCGGTGCGGCCGCCAGGGTGCGCTGTGGGGCCGAGGGGACGCNAATGCCTCTTGCCCCTGCAGAAGGAGTATTTCCAGGACGATCTCTACCCACCGACCCGTGTCTGGTGGGAGCCAGCCCTGGGTGCTGAAGCCTGGCTGGCAGGGCAGGACGGGCACCAGCGCCGCGCCAGCCTGTGCCCCACAGACATGGTGCCAGGTGGGTGAGGGGCAGGGCAGGACCCCCAGCCCACGGGGATGGTGTGTGGGGTATCAGCCTCGGGGCAAAGCCCTCCTGCCCCATGGTCATGCTCCTCTCCAGTGAGCGAGGCCCCGAAAGAGGCTCCGGCTCGGAAGTTTGTCCCCGCGTCCGTGTACCTGGAGGAGAAGTCTGATGAGCAGAAGAAGGAGGAGGTGGGTGCTGGGGTGGGGTGACCACCCTGTGGCAGAGCTGGGGATGGATGTCCTGTGCCCCACGGCTCTGCCCTGCTGCCCCACAGCTCCTGAATGCCATGGTGGCCCGGCTGGGCAATCGGGACGACCCGCTGCCCCAGGACTCCTTCGAGGGGGTGGATGAGGACGAGTGGGTAAGTGCCGGGGGGGGACGGACACACAAGACCCCCGGGCGGGTCTCACCTGTCCCACTGCGCCCCTCACACACACTGGGCTTCCCCGCAGGACTAGGCTGGACCCGTCACCCCGAGGGACACCCGGGACACCCCGCACCCGCGGGGCCGGCGGGGAAGGAGGAGGAGGAGGAGGCGCAGGGCCCACCGCAGGCAGGACCCGCTATTAAAGCCGCTGCACCAGCACCGTGTCCTGCCCTTATTCCGGGACACGGGGACCGGCATCGGTGGGGACACTGGGAGCAGGGAGGGGGGATACGGGGGCTGGCACCGGGGGGGACACTGGGACAGGTAGACAACGACATGGGGACTGAGTCCAGGGGGACAGAGGGACCAGGTGGGACACGGGGACTGAGTCTGGGGGCAACACAGCGACTGACACCAGTAGGACTCGGGGACCAGGGTGACACACAGATTACCAGGATGACACAGTGACTGACATCGAAGGGACACAGGCACCGGTGGGACACAGGGACCGGTGTGATACAGGGACTGGGGCTGACACAGGGACAGGCACTAGAGGGAACACAGGCACCGATGGGACACCAGCAACGATGGGACACAGGGACGGAGGGTGACACAGAGACCAGTGGGACACAGGCGTGTCACAGGGCCCGGTGGGACACAGGGGTGACACAGAGACCAGTGGGACATAGAGGTGACACAGGGCCCGGGGCAGTTGGTGCCCCCCCGCTCACGCCACCAGCCCGGCCTCCCGCGCGGTGCGGNCAGGGTTTGGGAAGGGACTCAGAGGGCCTGGGGAGGGGCAGCAGGGAGAGGGAGGGAGGGACAGGGGAGCGGGGACAGGGTCGGGGGAGAGGGAATAGGGGGAACAGGATCGGGCCGCGACATGACAGAGGCCAGGGAGGGTCAGGGCAGGGCCGCGGGGGTGGGAGAGGTGACAGGACCGGGGATGTGACAGGGCACAGGAGCCTTGTGGGGACGGGCCCGTGGCGGCTGTGACAGAAGGGTGTCCCCGCAGGCCAAGTACCTGGCACAGATCATCCTGGTGGGGGCCCAGGTGGTGGGACGGGCCTTTATGCGGGCGCTGCGCCAGGAGTTCGCAGGTAGGAGCTGCTCCCTGTGCCTGGGCACTGCCCTGCATCCCCACCCGGTGCCCACAGGGGACCCCTGCCAGGGTGCCACAGGGTCACAGTCATCACCCGCATCCCAGGCTGGGCTCCCAAAAGCCTTTCCAGGCTCAGCCTGGCGCCAGCACCACAGCCAGGCTCCCAGGGATCCCGGCACCACCAAGGGCAGAGCAGGATGACACCCCGGATGTGCAGCCCCAGCCCTGCCCTGCCTGCAGCAAACCATGTCCCCCCTTTCCCCGCACCAGGATCACATCCAGGGGTGGCTGGAGGGGGGCAGAGGGGACACTGGGGTCTGAGCACCTCAGAGCCCATGGGCTTTGCTGCCTGGCCCCCCTGAAGGCTGGGGGGCAGTGGGAGGGTCTCTCACACTCGGTGTCTCCAGCGAGCCGAGCGGCGGCCGATGCACGGGGACGCTCCGAGAGGCCTCAGTCTGCTGCCGCCTCCAGGATCATCGGCATCAGCCTCCAGGAAGCCCAGCAGATCCTCAACGTCTCCAGCCTCAATCCTGAGGAGATCCAGAAGGTAGAGCCTCCCTCTGAGCCGGGGAGGGGCGGTGCTGGCAGGGCCCTGCTCGCCCTGAGGGTGCTGCCTGGCATGGGGGTGACAGCTGGTCCCCAGTGCTGTCCTGGGCCCAGTTAATCCCAGCTTGAGGATTCCCTGCCCCAGCTGGAGCGCCCCTCAGAGCTTGGCCCTCGCATCTGCCCATCAGGGCTGCTCAGGGAGGGGCACATGGGATCCCCAGAGGTGTCCAACTGGGAGCGTGGGGACTCGCAAGGGCGTCAGGCGGAGCCAGTGTGTCCCCAGGATCACGCTTGTCACCTCCGGCAATGCTGCAAGGAGTATGAGGCCCCTGGGGTTTGGGAATGGGGAGGATGGAGATGAATCTGACCCAGAGCTTCTCTTGGCAGAACTACGACCACTTGTTCAAGGTGAACGACAAGTCGGTGGGAGGCTCCTTCTACCTGCAGTCCAAGGTGAGCAAGGGAGGAGCAGGGGCTGCTCCTGCCAAGGCACCTTCCCCTGCCTGGGATTCGGGACAGGCAGAGCCTGAACGTCCCCCAAGATGAGGCAGGAAGGGGAGATGTCACCTTGCCCTCTGTGTCACCCCGTGTCCCGCAGGTGGTGAGAGCCAAGGAGCGGCTGGACGAGGAGCTGCGCATCCAGGCCAAGGGTGACAAGGAGAAGGAGCGGAAAGCTGAGACGTGACTCCTGCCACCCCTGGACCCCGTGTCCCTCACCCTTAACTTATAGGTAGCCAATAAACACCGTGTCCTCCAGCACCTGGCCTGGCTGCTCCACGGGGACTCGCCCACCGCTGCCCCCAGGGATCGGCCCCTGCGAGGGGCTGGGTTTGCGCTGGGGAGGAAGAGGAAGAGGGAAGCAGCTGGGGAAGAAGGGGTGTCCCCAGGGCATTAAGGGCTGCCAGGGCTCAAATGGCACCAGGAAAGGCTGTGGGAGCTGGTTTTGGGGGAGGGGTTGGATGCTCTTGGACTGAGTGCACGGATACCTCTGGCTCCGTATCCCTGGAGTTCTGTGCCATTATTCTCCTCCCACTGGATGACTGCTGCATTGAGGGAGGAGACATGCCGTGGCTGTCCCCACCTGTAGCTCACCCTGCAGACACTGGCAGGGCTTCACTAGTGCCAAGGCTACCTGAGTGTGAGTGTGGGGACACAGATGGGGGCCAGGCAGAGCCGTCAGAGATCACACCCATCCCCTCCAGCACCCCTCTGTCCCCAGTGTGGGCTCCTCGCCGCTGTCACCACGGCCAAGGGACTGAAACAGGAACTTACTTCAACTTTATTGTTTTCTTAATAAACTTCCTCTCCCCTGGACGAATATAGTGTTACAGTCGTTAGCTTATCTCGTACTTGTGCAGTCCTTAACACGCTACGCTAACAGCGATGGAGCCCAACAGGAGGAAAATAAAAACAACCCAGAAACTACGATAGAAAGGCACTTCGAGACCGTTAAAATACTGATGTCCTGGAATGTGCAACAACAAACCGACGAGGAACGAGGAGACGTTACACCGGCCGGGGCGGCCTGGTCGATGGCCCGCGGCCATGCTGGGCTGGGGCAGCGCCGGGCGGCCGCCGGTGAGGGCAGGAAGACCAGCTCCCTGCGTGGCCAGGGCTCCTCAGCACAGAGGGGCAGCACTGGGGAGACCCCCGTGGTTCAGAGTGAGCCGTGGGTGGGGGTCCTGCCCATCAGTGGGACGTGACCCCGGGGGAGGCTCTGAGCTGTGCCTGTGCCGGGGGCTCACCTGGGAGCATCCCACCGGTGCATCCCGAGGAGCGGGTGCCTCACCAGCTGGTGCCGGCGGCACCTGGAGCCGTGCCCGCGCTGCCCGCATGCGCTCGCAGTGCGTGGTTAGGTATGAATGTAGCTAGAGAGGGGCTGTGCCCGGCGCGGAGAGCGGCACACGCGGCCATGTGCCTTGTCACGGGAGGGCCGGGGAGGCGGTGGGAGGATGTGGGCAGGCGCCAGGCCAGCGAGTGCCCAGCCAGCTGGGCCCAGCACGAGGTGCCATGGCCACGGCACTGCCCGTGGCGGTGCCGGCCGTGCAGGGTGGGATGGCACAGCCGGACACAGCTGGGGGACGCAACCCCGAGCTGTCACCTTGCTGCCCGTGCAGAGGGACCCCGACAGCATCGAGGCCTTGGGCAGGGAGACGCCGTGTCAGCAGAAGCAGGAGAGCCCAAGCAGGACCCTGTCAGAGCAGGGGGCTGGTCAAGAAATAAATAGCGGCGTATCCGGCTGTCCAGGCCCGGGAGGGCACGGGGCCCCCCTTGTGCCCTCAGCGCGGTGTCGCAGCCAGCTCTGGCCGCCGAGGGATTATTGCTTTTCTCAGAAGAGTCTGTTCTTCTTTCGTGACAGTTAAAAGCACGAGCGAGGCCCCGCCGGGGCTGCAGGGAGGAGGAGGGGGCAATGCCCCCCATTCCCGGGGAGTGGGATCTGCCCACGGGGCCGGTGGCGGGCCCTGGGCATCGTCGAGCTCCTCAGTTGACGGCGGCGGGTTTGAGCAGCAGGGAGCCGGGGGGAATGAGCACCCAGCCGGGGGGCAGCGCCTCGGGGCTGCCCCCCGAGCTGACACCGGCCGAGAGGTCGAGCACGGCCCCCGGCAGCAGTGCCAGGCTCTCNGGGGCCAAAGGGATGGGCAGCGCCGGCAGCCCTGGCGGAGCGAAGAGGGCGGCGGGGTTGGGGATGACGAGCTGCGCCCCATTAACGTAGGGCACCTCCGGTGAGCCCAGGGGCGTTTTGGGAGGCGGGTGGACCTTGAGCATCTCCGGGTGCTCGGGGGAGACAAAATGCCCATGGGCTTTGATGTGCTTGCGGAGGGAGCTGGGGTCGGTGTAGCGCTTGTGGCAGCCCGGCATCTTGCAGGAGTAGGGCTTCTCCACGTAGTGGGTGCGGGTGTGCTTGAAGCGGTCACTGGAGTTGGAGTAACGCTTGTTGCAGCCTTCATAGGGGCAGATGTAGGGCTTCTCACCTGTGGGACAGCACTGGGTCTGCCAGGGGGCACCAGCCCTGCAGGGTCCTGTGTCCCCCCGAGCCCTCCCTGCACCCCTGGAGAGCGCAGTGCAGGGGCTGCACTGACCTGTGTGTGAGCGGTTGTGGATTTTCAGGTTCTCCAGGCGGGAGAAGCTCTTGTTGCAGGTGGGGCAGCGGTGTGGCTTCTCATTGGTGTGTGTCCGGATGTGGATCAGCATCTTGTACCTGCCGGGATCGGGGACAATCACAGAATCACGGAATGGTCTGGGCTGGAAGGGAAATTAAAGCTTGCCGTGTTCCAAAGCGCCTGCTGTGGACGGGGACATCTTCCACTATCCCAGGTTGCTCCAAGCCCCATCCAACCTGATCTTGGACACTTCCAGGGATGGAACAGCTACAGCTTCTCTGGGCAACCCGTGCCAGGGCCTCAGCACCCTCACAGGAAGAGCTTCTTCCCAACATCTACTCCAAATCTTTTAATTTAAAACTGTTCCCCCTTGTCTTGTCATCATCTGCCTGTGGAAGTATCAGGAAGGAAATACTGAGCAGGGAGTCAGCCTTGACATACAGGGCATGTCCTTGTCCCTGTGCCCTGGCTATGGGATGTGGGAACAGGGACATTCAGGCAGGCACAGTCATCCAGCCCCTGAGGACCTCACAACCTGCACCAGAGAGATGGAGGGAGGGAGGGAGGGAGGGAGGGAGGGATGGAGGCTGTCCCTGAATAGTGGCAGTGCTGGGCTCCTGCCTCTCCGCAGCTACACCCCAGGGACCCCAGAGTCCCCCTGGAGCCCCCCATGCCCACCTGGCATTGAAGCCCCTGCCGTGGCGGGCACAGCCCTCCCAGTGGCAGCAGTACCCCGCGTCCTTCTCGGGTTTGACGTGGAAGTCATTGACATGGTCCACGAGGTCTTGCAGGAGGTCAAAGAACTGGTTGCACTGTGGGCAGGAGTCTCAGGGTGAGGGGGCCTGGTGGGTACCAGGGGGGCCCACCTCACTCCAGCTCCCACCCACACCCCGTGTGTGGCAGCATTTGGGGAGATGGAAATGGCCCTTTGCATGATCCTCCCAGGCCTGTATCACCCACTCAGCATCTCTGCACAACCCCCAGTTCCCCATCACCCCCCCAGCCTTACCACTTGCCCCCTCAGCTCCATAGATCTCTGGCATGACCTTCCAGCCCCACATCCTCTGCCCGGTCCCAAATGCCATTTGTCCCCCACTCATGCAAGGTGGTCTCCCAGCCCCCTATCACCACCCCCAGCCCTTCAAAGCTCCCACACCAGCCCCATAACCCCCAAAATGCCCTCCCACCCCTCCCTGCTGACCTTGGACCAGCGGCAGACGAGCTGCTTGGGCAGGGGCAGCTCGGGGGGGAGCCGTTTCTCCTTGCTGGGGGGCAGGAAGGCGGCAGGGGGCAGGTGCAGGGCCCCCCCAGCCCCCAGTGGCAGGAAGAACTGAAAAGAGCTGGGAAGGCCATCAATGTAGCGCAGGGACTGGAAATCCTGGAGCAGAGCCCGGATGAGGAGATTGTGAGGATGGGGTCAAGCTGGATGGAGACCCCAAGAGACCCCCGAGCCCTCCAGGGACTGCTAGAGAGATCCCCCAACACCTAGGGCACCCTCAAACCTCCCAAAGTCCCTGTAAGATTGCCCCATAGCCNGCCGGGGGCTGGAGGGGCCCCGCTTCTCCCGGGCAGCTCGCAGCTTGGAGATGCTCAGCTTGAGGTCCAGGGGCTCCTCCAGGGAATGCATGGCGCCGGGATGGACTCTGGGGGGGACAAGCGGGGTGTCACCGCAGGGGTGGGGGGTACCGCTGTCACCCGGAGCATCACCCCAGCCCGGCCCCACAGCGATGCCTGGTTCCGCTCCTGGCCAGAGGCCACGGTGCTGGTACAGGGACGGTGCCGTCCCTTCTGACCACCCTGCCACGGCCCCCTCCCTCAGCGGGCAANCAACCCCCAGTTCCCCATCACCCCCCCAGCCTTACCACTTGCCCCCTCAGCTCCATAGATCTCTGGCATGACCTTCCAGCCCCACATCCTCTGCCCGGTCCCAAATGCCATTTGTCCCCCACTCATGCAAGGTGGTCTCCCAGCCCCCTATCACCACCCCCAGCCCTTCAAAGCTCCCACACCAGCCCCATAACCCCCAAAATGCCCTCCCACCCCTCCCTGCTGACCTTGGACCAGCGGCAGACGAGCTGCTTGGGCAGGGGCAGCTCGGGGGGGAGCCGTTTCTCCTTGCTGGGGGGCAGGAAGGCAGCAGGGGGCAGGTGCAGGGCCCCCCCAGCCCCCAGTGGCAGGAAGAACTGAAAAGAGCTGGGGAGGCCATCGATGTAGCGCAGGGACTGGAAATCCTGGAGCAGAGCCCGGATGAGGAGATTGTGAGGATGGGGTCAAGCTGGATGGAGACCCCAAGAGACCCCCGAGCCCTCCAGGGACTGCTAGAGAGATCCCCCAACACCTAGGGCACCCTCAAACCTCCCAAAGTCCCTGTAAGATTGCCCCATAGCCTCCGTGAGATTTCTCCATACTCCCCAGAAACACCTCGAGGCCTCCCACCCCCTCAGGGACCCGAAAACTTCACAGAGACCCCCCCCTCCAACACCTCCCACAAGGCATTCTGGGGATGCCACTGGAGTCAAGGGGCAAGGGGTGGCCAGGCAGGACATTGACCCCGGGGTGTGTGTACACCGGCAGCACCGGGAACGCTGCCAAGGTTGGGAATGTTGTCCAGGCACAGTCCCCATCGCAGGGAACACCTCGGGGAGGGGTCAAGGCCGTACTTACGTGGGGGGTGAGGGGGCCGGGCAGGTCCCCGCTGCCCTGGCGTTCGGGGGACAGCGAGGCACTGCCAGCTGGAGACTCCCCCCCGGAGCGGGGCGAGAGGCTGAGGTCCACCACGGGCACGGCGGCCGGGAAGCGTCCATCCCGCGGCTCCACCAGTCTGGAGTGTGCCAGGAGCCCGGGGGACGGGGAGGCCGGCACGGCCCGGNGTCCCCAGCGTGTCCTCTCCGTGTCTTCGGCACAGCCCCTTGGCCCACGACCAAACCTTGCCGGGGATTGCCAAACCCCTCGGGCACCCGCGGCGCTGGAGCTGTGGTGTCCCCATTCTGCCTCCCCCCCTCCTCCGCCCCGTCCGTCCGTCCGTCCATCCGTCCGTCCCCGCGGTCCTGCCCCAGCGAGGCCTTTCCCAGCGGCAGAGGAGGGCGGTGGCGGCCACCAGCCCGGCGGTGACCCGGGCGGCCGAGCCCGCTGGCCCCAGCCCCGGAGGCGGCAGAGCTTCCTCCCTCG
>WEKX01023113.1:66144-219610 GCA_013390025.1 Pitta sordida
CCCCCCCGGGCCATGAGCCTTCCCCGGGGGATCTGAGCCTTCCCCGGGGGATCTGAGCCTTCCCCGGGGGATCTGAGCCCTCCCGGGCCCAGCCCCGCCGTGGGGCGGCCCGAGCCGGAGGGCCCCTGAAGCCCCTCTGGGTCAGCCCGGGCCCCACGGCACGTGTTGGGAGTCCGGCCCCTCGGGGTGCTGCGCCTGCCCCACGGCGTGGGGGGCTCCGTCCCGGTGATCTCGGGGGATGCCCACACCTGAGCCCCCCCCCCGGGGGTGCAGCGGTGGGGCAGGGACCCAGGGAGTGTGAATTGGGCCACTGAGGTTCCCCCTCCCCCCCGTTAGTCACCGCGGGCCCGTGGGGCTCTGCATGTGCAGAGGGATGCGGCCATCCCGCCCGGGGATGGGGGGCTGCGTGGCCTCACACTGACCCCGGCACGGGGCAGAGCTCGGGGAGCTGCACAACCCTCTCACTGCTCCGAGATCTGGGAGGCTTTGCGTGGAGCTTGGGGTGCTGGGGCACCCTGTGCCTGCAAGCTTGAGGCGTTAGGAGCCCCTTGCCTGTGGGCTTGGGGTGCTGGCGGATGCTCTGCCTGGAGCTCCAGAAGCTGGGGAACACCCTTCCTGCGAGCTCAGGGTGTTGGGTGACTGACTGAATGGAGCTTGGGGTGCTGGGGATCCCCTGCCTGCAAGCTCAGGGTGATGGGGGAACCCCTACCTGGAAGCTCAGGGTGCTGGGGGATGCCCTGCCTGCAAGCTCAGGGACACCTTACCTGCCACCTCAGGGAGCTCAGGGACACCCTGCCTGCAAGGTTAGGGTGCTGGGGGATGCCCTGCCTGTGAACTCGGGGTGCTGGGGGACATCTTGCCTGTGAGGCTGACTACACACAGCTTGCACACTTGGGTACGCCCTCACCCTGAGCTCAGTGAGCGTGGGGGTGCCCTGCCTGTGAATTTGGGGATACTCTGCCTGCAAGCTCAGGCACATGGTACCTGTGATCCCAAGGAGCTCAGGAACACCCTGTCCACACAGCCATGCCTCCCCTACCCACTACTAGCACGACCCACCACATGAGTCATGAGTGGTGGTGGACACCTTGAGTGAGCAGTGGGAGGCATTTGCCATAGGCCACGTGCCCTGCTCTGACACCCTCATGGGTTTGTTGCCCTGGAGGTTCAGGCAAGTGGGATGTTCTCATCAGGTCAAGAAGGCCCAAGTCCTGCTTGCTTGACCCAAACCCCACTCCACCAGCACCAAGCTGGGGACACTTGAGGGACTCTGGTGGGTGCCACCTGCTCCCCTTGGCTCTGTCCTGCCCCTTCCCTGCCCATCCTGGTTGGCTGGCTGGCTTCTGAATCCATGAGTTTTTGCCCTTTCCATAGCTCACTGTCACTTCTCGGGTCTCTTCCCAGGAAGAGCAGCTGGGGCAGGTTGCGGGAGGTCTGCCGGTGAGGAAGCAGGCTCTTCCTCCTTCCCCGCTATTTAAGAAAGTGCTTCCGTGCTGCCCACTCCTGTCCCTCTCCGTCCAGTTCCCTGCACGTGTCTGGTGGTCCAACATCCCGGAGCAGCACTCCAGCCACCTCCTGATCCCAACAGGGACAATGTCCCCAAGACCTGCAGGGTTTAGCGTGTTTGGGGACAAGTTTGGGGCTGGTTTCGGCAGGAGCAGGGAGGTAGGTGACAGCCACCACCAGATGGGAGCCCTGTGCCATGATCCTGCCGCAAGCAGCTCTTGGTCCACGCAGGAGACGGCTGCTCCCAGTGAGAGGGGCAGACCCAGGGCACCTGTCCCCGATCCTCAACCTCAGGACATCCAATGGGAACTGCATGCAAAGGAACCAGTGCAGGGGGTGCTTGACACCCAGTGTCAGCTTGTGCTAGGCTGCTGCCTCACAGGCAGGGGACAAATGTCTTCTCAGACCCATGGGCTGAGCTGGGATGCTTCCCCACTCACCTTCCCTCTATGCTAATCTCAGATCCTTCACTGTGTGCTTGAGATGAGCTGTAATTCTTCTCTATCTTGTTGGGCTGAGCTGGGACCCTTCTCCCCCTCTCTGGGATGAGCTGGGTCTTTCCCCATCCCTGTGTATCTTGGAGAAGTTGTAGTGCATTCCCCGGTCAGAAGAGGCAATGATGGGTGTCCTGGGAGCCTCCAGGCACTGTCTGGGTACACGGTGGTGCTGCAAGTATCGCTTAGATCCCTGTGCTCCCAAACCCCCGTGGCCTCACCAGGAGGGCAGTGAGGGCAGGATGCCAGGCTTTCCTTCCCAGCCTGGCATTGACAAGGCTCTGGGTGCAATGCTCCCATTTCCGTTGCCCAGAGCCACCGGGCACCTGGACGGGTGACTGGAGCCTGTCTTATCTCCCCTTGTGCCAGCAGCCCCGCTCCTGTGTTTAGTCTTTGGTGCCTCACAGCATCCCTGGCGCCAGTGGGTGCTGGGTGTGTGTGTGTACCCCAGGCAAAGCAGCTGCCAGTGACATTGGCATGGTGGGATGGGCAACTGGTGCCACTGCCCCATGATCCAGATCCCCTCCCCGCTTCCCTCCGGGAGGAAATGGGATGTGGGTGAGGAAGCTGGACTCCCCAGCTGTGGGCTGGTGGCCCGGTGCCCTGGGCCCGTCAGTGCTGTCTGTCCGGAGCCCTCCGTGCCGGTGACGCCGGCTGCAGGAGTCATTTCCCAGCCCATCTGCAGGGTGAGGGTGTGGGGGGTGAGGAGGCAGCGGCAGGAAGCAGGCAGGAGCTGTGGCTTGGGGTGGGACGGGGGCTTCTCTGCTGGGAGCTGTCATCTGGAAGCCATCAGCGGGGCGGGAGGGAGGGAGCCGCCTTCCCGGGGCCACACACGCCGGCCGGCCCCGCGGGGACACAGCCGGCTGGCCCGCAGCCTCCCTCGCCCACCCCGGGGGTCCCCAGCTCCCCTGGCCTGGGTTTGACACTGGCCAGCATGTCCAAGGCCAGTGGAGCCGGAGGGGCTGCAGTGAGGCCACCGTTTGGTCAACACATCCCCCAGAGCTTTGGATACAGGCCTGGAGAAACCACCCACCTGCTTTGGTGATCCCAGCGTCGCAGCCGTCGTCCCCTCCGTGTTTCCAGTCCCGTTGATGGCTTGGAATCATCATTGCGAAGCAACAGGGGACACAGGAGGGTGAGCTGGCAGCAGGGCTGCAGCCCCCTGTCCCTAACCCCACACATCTCTTGCAGCTTGGCCAACATCCCGTTGACTCCAGAGACCCAGCGGGACCAGGAGCGGCGGATACGCAGGGAAATCGCCAACAGCAACGAGAGGCGGCGGATGCAGAGCATCAATGCTGGCTTCCAGTCCCTGAAAACCCTCATCCCACACACAGACGGGGAGAAGCTCAGCAAGGTGAGCAGGACGTCACCAGGGCTGCGGTGGCACGAGATGCGGATGTTAGTCCCGCGTGGGGCTGGGTTTTGGGGTTCTTGTTGGGCAGAGCAGGGCTGTAAGAGCAATTTGGAGTATTTGCACTTGTTAATTCAGCAATGGAGGGCTCTCCTGGGGAGGTTCCCCTGTGGGGTGAGTGTGCACCACCAGCCTGCTGTCCTGTGTGTGACAGTGCCCTGGGAGGAGGGTGACATGCCTGGGTGAGGAGGGGACCCTACTGTGGAGAGAAATGGGGTGAGGAGGCACTGGGCAGCCTCCTCAGGTTCCTGAGATGGGTGAATTGGAGGATTTCACCATGGTGGAAATCCCAAGGGGGGCCAGGAGGTGAAGCAGACCCCGAATGGAGATGCTGGGGCTGGGGCTGGAGCAGTGCTGGTGCCTCCCAGGCAGGGAGGGAGCTCAGCCAGAGGAGGTTTGGAGGGATGCCGTGGTCTCCTGCCTCAGCGTGCCCCTCCTGGCTCTCCCACAGGCAGCCATCCTCCAGCAGACAGCCGAGTACATCTTCTCCCTGGAGCAGGAAAAAACTCGGCTACTGCAGCAGAACACCCAGCTCAAGCGGTTCATCCAGGTACTGCCCCAGGGGTGGGATGGGAAGGGGACAAGCTGGCTGGGGAGGGGACATCATTGCGGTTTTTTGGGGTCAAGGTGAAACCCTCTACCCTAATCACCCGGGAAATGGAGATGTTTCCACCTTCCTGGCAGGGCAGGGATCCCTGATCAACTCGGCATCCCACTGGGGTCCCACTTTCCATTTGTGGTGCTGGGGTACATCCTGGTGGCAGTTCTGGTGCTGGGGTGGCCCATTTGAACTGTCCTGGGTGTCACATGGAAAAATCAGATTTGTACGAGACTGGAGGGGTGAGGACCAGGATGGGGGTCACATGCAGGAGCCCATCTATCCCCAAACATTAACTCTGTTCCCAGGGAGACCTTTCCCAGCAGGGAGTTGTGCTGGGGGGTGGCATTACCCAGTTGTCCAGATGGTGGGGAGAACACCCAGGCTGGTCCTTGTCCCCTGACACCACATTCCCACGGCAGGAATTCAGTGGCTCCTCCCCGAAACGGCGACGGGCGGAGGACAAAGACGAGGGGATCGGCTCGCCGGACATCTGGGAAGATGAGAAGGCCGAGGATCTGCGGCGGGAGATGATCGAGCTCCGGCAGCAGCTGGACAAGGAGCGCTCGGTCCGCATGATGCTGGAGGAGCAGGTGAGGCTGGGTACCCTCTTATGGGCTCTGCCAGGGCTCAGTGACTCCCCAGGACACCGGCACTGCTGTGGCATCACCAGACACCCGCTCAGAACATCTGCTCTGGCTGCTGCCACTCAGCCAGGGCTCCCTGACTTGGCTGTGCTCAGCCCAGGCTGTGCTGGGCTCCCGACTCATGTTGGGTTCTCCTGCCCGCAGGTTCGCTCCCTGGAGGCCCACATGTACCCCGAGAAGCTGAAGGTGATCGCTCAGCAGGTGCAGCTCCAGCAGCAGCAGGAGCAGGTGAGGTTGCTGCACCAGGAGAAGCTCGAGCGCGAGCAGCAGATCCGAACCCAGGTGAGCCCCAGCCCATCCTGCCTGTAGCCCACCTGTGGGGACACCCTGAGATCCACCCCCAGGAGGAGAAATACAGCGAGGGGGGCAGTTTGTTGATGGACTTGGCACCTCCTGTGGGCAGCGATGTCCCAGCAAAGCTCTAACCTTTGGTGAATTGGGGTCGGCCCAAAGCCCCCCCGAGTGCTCAGGGGGCTGTGTTTTTGTGCACCCCTTGTTTCATGGTGGGATTATGGCTTAGACCACCCGTCTGGGCTTCCAGGCAGCTCCACTCCCCATCACGGAGGGATTTGTATGGGGCAGTCACTTGCTGGCAGGCAGGGATTCACCTCTCACTGAGCCGTAGGGACCCCCACGCCACTCCCTGCCACCCACCAGGCTGGGAAACGGGAGCTGCAAGCTGGGGATGGGAACCTTCAGCCTTTCCCCTGACACATTTTGCCAATGGTGCAGGGAGGAGGTGAGTGCTGTGCTGGCACCTGTCCCTGTGCGCTGCCACCCCCGAGCCCAGCCCGCAGGCACACTGCTCTGGGAGCTTGAAAGGGCGGGAGGAACACCAGCTTCCCCTGCCCTCGGGCTTCTGCAGAGCCATGTCCCCACGGAGTCCCTGCCAGCCACCTCCCGGGGAAGTTCAGCCTATTTTTAGGTGAACTCTCCATAGCCTTCTGCCTGGGCGGATCTTCCCATCCACTGCTCAAGCGAGGATCTCCAGGGCTGTCGGGAGTTCCTGGTCATGCAGGTTGGGGTGATGGGGTGGGCTGGCGCTTGCCTCTCCCAGCTTCAAAGTGCAAATCATTTTCCCCTGGGTACGGGGAATACTCACATTCCATTCTGCCAAAGCTGAGGTGGCAGCAGCTTCCAGCCGCATCCACAGGGATGGAGGACTGGAGTGATGCTTCAGCTTTTATGGAGTTTGGGCTCTGATCAAGTGATGCTCTTCCCAAGGCCACCATGCCCAGGTCCCTGCTCACCAGGGGTGTTCCCTTCTCTCCCCAGCTCCTGCCATCACATGCTCCCCCAGCGCCCACCCACCACCCCACCGTGATCGTTCCAGCGCCGCCTCCCTCCCATCACGTCACCGTGGTCACCATGGGCCCGTCCTCGGTCATCAACACAGTCTCCACGTCCCGGCAAAACCTGGACACCATCGTTCAGGTGAGTTGGGGGCCGGGTAGGGCGGCAGCAGGGGCTGTGTCAGAGGGCACACAGACAATGTCCTGACGGCCTGTGCTTGCCCTCGACAGGCCATCCAGCACATCGAGGGGACGCAGGAGAAGCAGCTGCAGGAAGAGGAGCAGAGACGCGCTGTCATCGTGACGCCGGCGCGCGCCTGCCCCGAGCCCTCCGCCTCCGACACCGCCTCCGACACCGAGGGCAACGACAGCGACTCCATGGACCAGAGCAAAGAAGAGCCTTCGGGGGACGGGGAGCTGCCCTGACACCCCCCTGGCTGACAGCCGGGGAGGGAAGCCGGGGTGGGGCGGGGAGGGGGGGAAACGTCAGAGAATATGCTGAAATTTTTAAAAAATACAACGCGATTTGGGTCTCTTTTATGACCTTTTTCCAATACTGTAAAGCAGAGCGCTAGAGGCAGGCAAAGGTCACCCTTCAGCTCCTGGGGGGCGGCCACAGCGGGATGTGGGGGCTTGGGACACGGCCGGGGGGGGGCTTTTGGGATGGGGGTCACAGTCCCCACCCTGTTTTATCACCCCTCCCGCCAACCCACAGGGAATCCTGCCAAGCTGGCAGCAGCCCCACTGTTCTGATGGTGTTCCCTCGGGACAGGGCCTTTGGTTGGGATCTTAATTTGGTTTTATCCTTTCTCTTTTGTGTTTTGTTTTGTTTAATTAAATGTTCGTTTTTAAGCAGGGGGGAGATGCCAAGTGACACGGCAGCAAAGGTGGGACAGGGACCCCCAGCTCTGGGGGTACATCCAGCCCCACCATGGCTCCTGCACCCCACTGGGGCAGGAAAAACCCCTTTGGAGAGTAAAATAACCCCAGCATGATGCCATCAGAGCGCAGGCAGGAGGTGGCACGTGCCACCCCTCCCTGGCATTTCCAACACTCATTTCCTCGGCACAGGGATGGCGGCTTGGGGGCTGATTAGACACCCCCACCCCTATTCCTGTGCCCATCCCTGTCCCCCCACTCTGCTCCCATCCCTCCTTTAAGCACTTAATCTGGTTCGTGGGGTCCGTCAGCTCTGAAGAGCTTTTCTATTTCGTGATTGTGTCGCTTGGGTCTGTCGTGGGGGGTGGGGGAGGTCCCTGTTTTGTGTGTCCCCCCCTCACCCTGCCACCCCCTGCCCGGCTGTAGGGTTTTAGGCCAGTCGTGTGTAGAGCCTCGGTGGTATTTGGTAGGTTCCCCCCAGCCACAGCTGTTCCTTTCCCTTTTTTTTTTTTTTTTTTGGTTCTGTTTCTGTTTTGGGGTTTTGTTTTGTTTTGTATTTTTTTTACGATTTTCAGGTCTTTGTGTTGATTGAGAAGCTATTCTATTTTGTTAAGAAAGTTGAAAAAAAAAAAAGAGGCTCGTGCCTTTGTAAAGAAACAAAATAAAGTTTGTACTTGGTTTTTTAGAAGCTCGGTCCCGGTGTTAGCCTTTGTGGTGGATCTGGGGACAGGGATGGAACCCACCCTGATGGACACTGGTCCCTCTGGGGGGGGTTGGGGCTGGCAGGGAGGGCAGGGGAGCGTTGCCTGCCTTGGGAATCACGGGCAGGAGGCAGAGGATGTGAGCCCTGGCGAGGTTTCCCGCTGAGCAGTTGAGCTATATTTAAAGGCTCAGCTCTGCCAGCACTGCCCACATGTGCGATGAGCACATCAGGGCCCAGCTCACTGCTGAGGTGGAATGAGGGCGTCTGGGACTGGTTTGAATGAGGCCAGGGAAGGATGGGGTCAGACCCTGTGTCCCCCTGCCCTGGGGATGTCCCTGTACCTGGAGGGTACCCATCTCTCCATGGCTCTCTGGAGCTGCCTCATGACTGTTGGGAAGGGAGTGCCCATCTTTCTCCATGACATTTTGGGGGAGGCACCCACTTGTCCCACAGGGCATCCACCTCTTTGCATCCCTCCATGGCTGTGGGTCTCTCTCCCTTCTCCACCCCATGGTCATCCAGTGTCCAGTCCTTCCCCACCATCCTCTGCTCCTGGCCATCACCCCCTTCCCACCACCCCCATCTCGGGGTTGGGGGCTTCCTCTGCTCCCACAATTGGGGGATGGTTATTTTCCTCCTAGTCTGGCCCCTTTCCCCCCCAAAAAAATCTGGGTCACGGCCCTCCAACAAAGTGGCTCCTGCCATGATGGAGCCCCAGGGCCACTCTGCCATGGCCAGGCTTTGGGGACAGCACTTGGTGGCTGTTCCCTACAAGTGAGGGTGCAGGAGCTGGTGACTCCTGCTGTGGTGAGAGGACACTGGCTCCCGTGCCATGCTGCCAGCACAGTACCTGTGACAGTGGGGACACCATCAGGGGGGAAGGGACATGTCCCCATGGCTGTGGAGTGCATGGCATTGCCTGGAGTTGGGAACCTGTGGTCGAATCAGCCCTGGGGGCACCCACCCTTGGGGACACTATCGTGCTGTGATGTTCAGCTCTTCCCCTCCATAAAATCCTGCTCCAGCCCAACAGGAGCTGTAGCAATCAGCCCAAGCAGCTCCATAACCCCACACTGAGACAGGCAGTGACCCCGCTCGGGTACAGTGGCCACCCACTGCCCACATGGGTAATGCCACCCCAGAGACCCCGGAGGTGTCCCATGCCATCACATCTGTGACACGAGCTGTTCCCAGAGCTGCCCCATCCCTGTCCCCGTTCCCAGGGCCCCCGGGAGTGAAAGAGCAGCAGCGGCAGCATCTGTGCGGGCAGCTGCCTGCCCTGCCTGCCCTGCCCCGCGCCGCCGCCGTATAAATAGAGGCAGCGAGCGGCAGGGAGCTCCTGGCAGCCACCATGAAGCGCCTCAACCTGCTCTGCTGCTGCGTGGCCTCGCTCCTGCTCCTCAGCACCGCAGGTACGGCCACACGCCAGGCTGGGGGGCTCCTGGGGGCACCTCAGGGGGCTGTGGGTGCTGGCAGGGCTATGGGGGCCCCACGGGACTGTGGGTGCCCTTGAGGCTGTGGGGACCCCGTGGGGCTGTGGAGATCCCACGAGGCTGTGGGTACCAAGTGGATTTATGGGGTCCCTGTGGGGCTGTTGGGTGCCCACTGTGCCATGGGACTCTACAGAGCTGTGGGTCTCCATGAGGCTGTGGGTCCCTGCAGGGCTGTGGGGTCCCCACGGGGCTGTTGGTGTCTGTGGGACCATGGGGTTCCCATGGAGCTGTGGGTCCTCCGTGGATCTCTGGGTCCCAGTGGGACTGTGAGTGTCTGCAGGGCGATGGGGTCCTCATGGGGACATGGGGTCTCCATGGGGCTGTTGGAGCCCATGAGGCTGTGGAGGTCCCACAGGGCTGTGGGGCTGCAGGTGCCTGTGGAGCTGTGGGTCCCCAAGGAGGCTGTGGGGTGCCCATGGGGCTGTGGGTGCTCACTGGGGCTGTGGGGTGTCCATGGGGCTGTGGGTGCTCACTGGTGCTGTGGGTGCTCTGTGGGTGCCCTGCAGAGTTGCGGGTACATGTGAGGCTGCAGGTGCTCTTAGAACTGTGGGTGCCTGTGGGGCTGAGGCTGCTGGTGAGGCTTTGGGGTGCCCGGTGAGCCCGGTCTGTGTCCCAGGGCTGGGAGCAGGACCGGGTGGCAGGGGCACAGCCGGTTTGGCTCCCCAGCAGCTCTGCCGGGGCTGCAGAATCACCCCGAAATGTGCAGGGAAACATGCCGGGGGGCTGTGGACAGGAGCGGGGGCAGGGGGTGCAGGTTGGGGTCGCTCTTGGGGAGTCACGGTGGGCGCAGGGGCTGTGCTGCCGCTCACACGCCCAGGGTCGGTGTCACCTGTGGGTGCCGTGATTTTGGACTGTGAGAGCCTGGGGAGGGAGGGGGGGCTTCCAGGGGATCTCTGATCACCCCGGCCCCCCCTTCCCCAGCCTGTCCCATCCCCGCTGAACACCCCGATCCCCTGCCGGGTGTCGCCGGGGCCGCGCGGTGGGGCGGCATCGCCGGTACCCTTGTTTGCCCTTGAGTTAATTTGGGCTGGTTCTGTGGCTGGCCGGGCTCCGGCGGCCGCACGGCCGGGAGGGGGGTGGCTAAGTATGGAAACAGCCGTGTAAGGGGACACTGCGCTCCCCGCAGCCCCCCCGGCCACCGCGGCCCCGCGCTCGAGCACCCGCAGCTGCCGCCTTCCAGCACCCGGCACCCCCGGCCCCGCCGAGTTTTGGCCTTTTAAGGGCATCTTGGGCCATTCTCGGGAATGAATGGGCTTGGGGGCCAGTGACACACCCCGACAGTGATGGGGTGACCCCCATGGGGCCGCGGGTCGGGTGTGCGGATGGGGGTGGGAAGGGTTCTCTGCGGGCACGGCCGGTGGCTGGTGCCACCCCAGGCTGTGCTGGTGGCCCGGTGGAACATCAGGAGCTTGTCACCATGGCAGGTGACAAGCAGCCCAGGTCTTGGTTGTGCTGGCACAGAGACTGGCACAGCCCAGCCCTGGGATCCACCATTTCAGAGGAGCCTCTGGGGCCAGTTGGCATGTTGGGGTCTCTGAGGGGTGGTTGACACCCTTCGAGTCCCCACTCTTGGAACATCTTGTTTATTGAGGGTCTCATATTTTATTTCAATCCTGTAAATTTGGGAAAAAGCTCTAAGCAGTGGCAGCTGCCCGTGGTTCTGCTCCACAGGAACTGGTGGGATTTGCAGGATGAGTTTTGAATTTCTGTCGATGCCTAGCCAGGCTCTTGGACCCAGCTCCTTTGGGGTGCAGGAAGTGGCTTGGGGAGGCAGGTTCATTTTTGGGTGAAGAGAAGGAGGTGGGAGTCCAGTGGAGGACCAGTGATCTTCACTGAGGCATCATGAAAGGTGTGGTCCTTGGGATTGGTGACACCTGGCGCTGCTGGGACCCTGTCAGCATTCCCAGAGGCCAGGGGTGGGAATTGCCCTGCGCCTGCGCTCTTACAGCCCCAACCAAAATGACCCATGGCCCACGTGGCTGGGGCTGGCAAAGCTCCCCAGTGTGACCAGGAGCCCCAGTGGTGACAGGCAACCGCTGCTGGGCTGGGCAATAGTTCATTATGGAGCCACACATCCACTACTCCATCCACGCCTGCCCGGGGGAAGGGCTCCTTTCCCTGTACCCACACCTCAGGCAGGGCCCAGCCATCCCTTCCAGGCTGGGTGGCCCCTGTGGCCACCAGGAATGGGGCACAGGGACGCTGGCAGGGCAGTGCCCACACACTGTGCTCAGCCCTGCGGAGCCTTTGGCCCCGCAGCCATCACCAGCTGGATGAGGAGTTAGAGAAAGCCCTGGCATGCTGGAATCCTCCTGCAGGGCTGGAACAGACCCCTCCTGGTGACAGCAAGTGTGGGTCACCACCCCACCACCCACCACCTCATCCTGCCTCAGCCTGGGAGGTGTCATCTCGGGATGAGCTCCACCTCCATGTCCTCATGGCATCCTGGGATGTTCTCCATTACCCAGGATGTCACCTTGGGGTGTGCTGCATCACCTGGAATGTGACACTTTAGGGTGGGCTTCATCTCCCAAGGCAGAACATCTTGGGAGTGGGATTGTGTCACCTCGTGTGAGCTCAGGGACCAGGCTCACAGCACCCATGGGCACTCCCCACCCTGATCATCCCAGGCCAATGCCTCCCAGAATAATCAGCCTCCCCAGAGGTGGAGACTGCCCTGTCCCTACTGGAGTCACTCCACCCTGCAGCATCAGCACAGTCATGGGCATCAGGGAGGAAACCCACTCCTGTTGGGTGGCTGCAGTGAGACAAGGGGCTTGGAGTGCCCCAGGCACCCACAGATCTTGGGTGCCAATGTCACTTACACGCCAGTGCCTCACCTGGAGGAGACCCTGGTCCCTGTGGGTGCCCTATCTCCCTCCCAAGCTGTTGGCTGAGAAAAGCAAGGCAGATGTTGGGCAGTTTGGCTCTGCTATGACACCCTCTCCATCAGCCATCCTTGTCCCAGTGTGTGTCATCCAGCCAGTCAGAAAGGCCAGGACACATCACCTGTGCACAGCCTTGGTGGCACAGGGGCACCAGCAGGTCTCTCTGAGATGGCACTGGGGTGGGAGGGCTGTGCCATGTTCCCACCGTGTCCCACTCGCCAATCCAGGGTGTCAAAACCCCAGCCCGGCGGCAGGTCAGGGTGACCAAATCTCTCATGCAATCGCCTGTTCCCTGGGCTCTGCAGGAACAGCAGCAGCCCCAGGGCTGCACAGGGCTCCACTGGGCTATTTTCAGCCCTGGGGGACATTTCCCTAGTAAGTGATAGCTGGAGGAAGCCGTGAGCTCCTGGGCCGGCGGGGGCTGCCGGAGGGGCCAAGGAGGCTCCAGGCGGGCACCCCGAGCCAGGATGGGGTGCTGGCCATGGCAGCACGGCCCCAGTGCCAGCTGAGCATGTGGCTCAACCCTCCTCACACATGGGACACACCATGGGAAAGGGCTCGGAGCTGTGTGGCCCTGTCCCTGTGCTGCCAGGTCAGACCCTCAGGGCTGGGTATCCCTGCTTGACATGTCCAGCCAGTGCCTGCCTGGACATCCCCATGGGTTTGAGGATCCTGTGTGGCAACAGGTCACCAGGCATTAGAATCCAGGCTGGCAAGTCCAAGGGCTGCCAGGGTGACCAAGAATGCTTGGGATGACCCAAGGAGGGCTGGGGAACCTTCCTTCACCCAGAAAGGCTTGCCCTGAGTGCATGAAGGATGTCCCATGGGGAACACCCCTGGGGTGGATTGGTGAAGCTTCCTGCAGCTGGAGGCCAGAGGACAGGGCCAGTGTGACCTCTTGGAATTCCCTCTTCTGGAGGAAGGGGCTCCTCCAGTCCCAGCCATGCCACAGGATGTCCCTCAGGTCCCTTGGCGTTTCCCTGGGCTGTGGACTCTGCAAGGGACACCACGGGTCGATGTTCCTGGATGCACAGTGTGACATCTGCCTGTGCCAAAATACCTGGTGTTTCCCTGCTGTCTTCTCACTAACAGACCCAGATCTCCCTGCCCAGGGAGCAGCAGAGGCTTCATCTCCCACCTCCCTCCTTCATCTCTGCTGCAAGTCAGGAGTTCACGGTTCTTTCCAGATTTTTAGGGTGGGGAGACAGTGGAAAAAACACACAGCAGTGATTCCCCATTTTCATTTCTGTATTTAGAAAGCTCCAAGCCTGTTTTTAATACCTTTGGTAGACACTGGTGAGGTTTCTTTACCATTTCTTAATCAAAATGTCATGTGGTTCTATCCAGCTATTCATAGAAATCAAATCAACCTATAACTTTTTTTCAACTAAATTTAAAATCTCCGGCACAGATGAGGCCAATTAGTCTGACAAAGCTGTTTCCTAGGCCTCTCTCTGCGTTGAGATAGATTTGCTTTATGCAGGTGTTTGGGGATCATGAAACCTCTGGGACGTGATGATGTGTCTGGGCATCCTGGATTTTTGGGTGCACGAGGGTCTGGAGAGCCAACTTCATCCTCAGCCACCCCTGTGCTTGTGTCCTCTGCTCGAGCCCTGAGGGGACACGTCCCTCTGAAGTGTTGGCCTGGCTGGCTCCAAAGCGGTGCTGGAATTGAGCTTCCACCTGCCCTGGCAGCCTGCCCTGCAGGAGCTGGAGCAGCACCGGGGGTATGGACCCAAGTGGAGGTCATGGGCACCCCCCAGAGCCCAGTGGGAAGGGGCATCACCATGAAATGGGGTGTCTCAGGAAAGGGAGGGTCTGCAGCATGTCCAGCTGGAAAATCCCGGGAAGACCCAGGCAGCTCCTCTGTTTCCAGTCATTCTCCATGAGGTTTTAAAGAGCTTCATCAGAACAAAGGCAGGGATGGACGTTTGGGATGCCAGGTCTCCCCCAGGGAGGCCGTGGGGAGTGCAGGACTGGCAGGAGCCAGTGGATAATGCCCCAGGGCCGCAGGGGCCGGGATCCGGGCAGGGGAAGGGGGCGTGTGAAAAGCCGGCCCCTGCCATCGCCGGCCCCACGCTCGGGGCTCCGGTTTCTGCTGGAGGGGGAGAGTGTCCCTCCAGGGCCACCTGTGCCCATCTGTCCCTCCTCACTGTTCTCCTGGAGGACTCGTTTTGGTGCCAGGTCGTTCTGTGTGTCCCCGTGCAGGGATGGAGGGGACACCGTGACGTTCCTCCCCCAGGGCTTTTCCTGGGTGCCGACCGGCCATGGCATCCTGTGGCACAGGGAGCCCTGCCGTGCGCCTCCAGCCCCGCTGTCAGTGCCAGGGAAAGCATCTGACCCCCCCCCACCCTCCCAGCATGAGACTGGGGGTGGCAGGGGCTGTGCAAGCCGGGGACCCTCCGAGAGGTCAAGCCCCTGAGGCGAGCAGGGCGAGGGCTCCTCTGCGATGCCACCCGTCTGTTTGGCACAATGCAAGGTGTGAACACGGGGAGCCCCGGTGTCACTTTACACCGCGGCTGTCCCCTCCCGGAGCCCCACGGGGGCCCCCAGGTGCGGACGTCACCCTCGGCTGGCAGCGGGGTGAGGGGCTGGGGCCGAGGGGGCTGCGCCACTGCTCCTCCTCATCCCCCGTACAGTTGCTGTGCCCTATTTTTAGCCCCTGGAGGGTGCACGGAGGGTGTTAAGCCCGTAACCTTCGGCCCATTTCACGCTCACGGCCCGGTCATCTGCAGGTCAGCACAACTGGCCCCACGGTGGACTGGGAGACCATGTAGGGGAAACGGGAGGGGGATGGAGGCGCAGAGGGGACAGGGACTCGGGGTGAGACATTGAAGGTCACAGGAAATAAAGCCCGTGACCAGCACACCAGCAGAACATCCCAGCTGGAGCGCTTGGGGGATGCTTCCCTTACCCTGCCAGGGATTGCTGGTGGTGGGCACTGGGGTTGCCTGGGGGGTATTTGGCTTTCCCTGCAAGAGATGGTTTGTGATGGCTGCTGGGACTGCTGGTGTGCCTGGCCCCCTGGGTCAGAGGGAACACACAGACCCCAGACAAAGCCCTCAGGGTCCTCTCTGCCTGGTTCTGTCTCCTTCCTCCACTTTGACCCTCACTCACCTGCCGGTCCCCCAGGTCACCAGCTACTTTGGGGCCAAACTGAGAATATCCCTGTTTCCGTTGAATGAGGGGACCCCCTGGAGGTTCAGCCTGGTTCTCAGGCCACCAGGGTTGGTCCCCAGCCACCCAAGGGTTTGCAGGTCAAACGTAGATTCCCTTTCAAGTGGCTCCTGAAGGGTCCCAGGGGCTCCATGGGAAGGTGACCTGAAGGACAGAGCTGGGAGGGAGGAGGGTGAGAGCTGCTCACTGCCCATCTTCCTCCATCTGGACGCAGAGCTGGGAGCTGGTGAGCCCTGTGCCAGCACAGGACAGGGTTGGTCAGCGAGGGCAGAGTGAAGGTGACCCACAACAGCTGGTTTGGGCAGGGTGAAGGGCCGTGCCGGGGAGCCAAGAGCCACTGGGAATGCAGGCAGGCTGGGGTGCAGCCTGTCCTTCCCAGTGCCCGCTGCTGGTGTGGCACAAGCCTCCCAGTGTGACCTGATCCCAGCTAACAGCCCCACTGGCACGATGGAGATACAACCACCCAGCATCCCAGCCCCGGCAAATGGGTTGAATGGTCTGGGGCTGGCACTGCGCTGATCCCTGCCCAGCTCCTCCTGTGCTCGGCCACCACTGTCCCCACGGCCGAGCCCAGCCAGTCCCAGCTTTGCCGAGGTCCTGCTGATGCTCCACTGGACACCATCCCATGTCTCCCACATGGACATGGTGCAGGGGCAGGAGCAGAGGGCTGCCCATGCCCAGCACTGCCTGCTCTCCCTCTGCAGCCTGGGTGGAGGTGGCATTTTTTCCTGCTTGGCATCTGCTTGCCAGCTGGAGTACAAAGGAATTATTTTCCTCTCAAACGCTCCCCTGGCATCAGGCTTTGGGGGGATTATTTAGACTAGCAGCAACTGTTTGTAACAGAGACAGTAGAGCCGTGATCTTTTATTTTTGGCACCCGTTGACTAATGTGAAATTGCAGTCGGAGCCTATGGAAAATACGGATGGATTCTCCTGGGCCGCAGAACAAACTCATTGTGTCCCCGCCAGGCACACACGCCAGGCAGATGCTTTCCTAGTGAAGGGACGCTCACAATAAATAGCTCCCAAGCCCTGCAGCCAGGGTCAGGCCCCGCCTGCAGGAAGGCAGGACCCTGGCTGTGCCAGGAAGCCCCTCATGCCAGGAACCCCCTTCCTCCTCCTCCTCCCTCTCACCCCAACACCCGTCGTGGCCAGTATGATGCTCCTCTGATTCAGGGCTGGGGAAGGACCCTTTTAACCTGCCAAGTGCCCACGTCCCCCACCAAATTTGCTATTCTTACTCCTTTCCCCTCGTTTTTTAGGGCTGCTTTGCCGCCTTCCTGCAGTGCTTTGTGGTGGGTGGCAGCCACGGCCGGCACAGCCCCCGCTAGCTCAGCTTTGCCCCCCCCAAACACATCTTGGCCCCCCGAGTCTTGCAACAGGGACAGAAAATTGAGCTGGAACTAGAGGAGGTTTAGGGAAGAGTTTAAACTTCTTGGTAAGAGCCACGACTCATCCCTCAGGGCCCCGTGGGTGTCCCGGTAGCCGCGTGCCAGCGCGGGTGACACTGACCGAGCTGTTCTCATCGTTTAGAGCCGCGTGGCCCCGGCACGGACCACGGTGCTGCTGAAAGCCCCCTGCCAGCCACCGAGCCACGGCTGGAGGAGAAGGTGGCTGATGGCAGCCCTGAGGAGGAGCAAGACAGTGGCACTGCCAACACCTCCTCGCCCGCCGCCGCTGAGGAGGGACGTGGAGAAGGGGAGGAAGAGCCGGCGGGTGGCCTGAGCGGGGGCCTGGGGTCAGGGGACAGCCAGACAGAGGAGGCCACCAAGGAGCAGGGCCCAGGGGAGGATGCCATTTCAGAGCACCATGGAGGGAACCATGGGCCTGGCACACAAGTTGGCATCCATGCCCGGGAGGATGAGGAGCCCAGCACCATGAAAGAAGGCCCTGAGGAGCAAGGGCAGCCTGGGGAAGAGAAAACAGAGGAGCCAAGAGCAGTGTCTGATCCAGAGGGGGGAGAAGAAGGGGATGAGCAGAGCCTGGAGGAAGACGACAAGCAGGGAGAGTCTGAGGAAGGTGAGCACGGGGACTCCGAGGAAGATGGAGACGAGGTAGATTCTGAGGAGGAGCGAGACTCTAAGGAGGAGAAAGAGTCTGAGGAAGATGGTGACAGGCCAGAGAACAAAGCTGAAGGGAGTGACAAGGAAGCTGCCAGCACTTCTGACAAAAAAAGCCATGGCAAACCAGCAGCTGCTGGCACAGGGGAAGCCAGGGATGCCCCTGCCAGCTGCCATCACCCACCCTGCGGGGACACAGCAGAAGACCCGCCAGCAGCAGTGGAAGACCCACCAGCAGCAGCAGCAAAAGATCCACCAGCAGCAGCAGAAGATCCACCAGCAGCAGCAGAAGATCCACCAGCAGCAGCAGAAGATCCACCAGCAGCAGCAGAAGATCCACCAGCAGCAGCAGATCCACCAGCTGCAGTGGAAGATCCACCAGCTGCAGAAGATCCACCAGCAGTGTCAGGAACCCCCCCTGCAGACCAGCCCCCAGTGGCAGGCACAGAGGTCCCCAGCACCCCCACAGCTGCCACTGAGCCCCGGCACAGCCAAATAGGTTGGAGTCTTTTCTTGTGGGTGTGCTGTAGCAGCGAGAGTGACCTGCTGTCAACTCCGGCGGAGCTGAGCTTGGCACATTAAACCTCGCCTAGTGCATGGCCTCTCCTAACGCTTGTGCTTCCCTGCCTGCCCCTAACACGGCCGTAGGCAGCGAGGGTGCAGCAGGAGCTCGTGGATGCTCATCGCAGCGATACCAAAACTGGCTGATATTCCCCTTGCTCCACTTTAAGTCCATGATTTCTCCTCAGGGATGTGGACATGGATAAGATTTTTAAACCCCAGGCCCCTTTCAGCACCTGCAGACATCTGAAAGGCTCTTTATCCTCCACCTGCAGAGATCTACGGACTCTCAGCTCGGTGCAGGAGCAGGATGCTCCCAGGATGGTGGGTCTCCTGTCCACCAGCTCTTGGCTTGTAGGGAACATGTGAAGAGCTAATCCAGGCCAATAAATTGCCACACTCAATCAGTGAAATGCTAAATCAGAAAAAGGGATGTCCCCCACCATGATTCCCTAGATGTTCTTGTAGACTTTGGCCCATGGGTTGGGCAGTGGCCTTTGGCCCAGACTGGTATTTTTTTCACTTTCATCTATAATGTCCCAGATCAAAAAACCCCTCCCATTTTCCCCCAAAGGCAAACCCAGTTTGGTCTCTGTGGGTTCACTTGGCAAGTCAAAAGGTCTTCCTCAGCCCAATGCTCGGTAGATGCTCAACAAAACCCCAGGGCTTGGAGGTGCCCCCCTTGATGTCCCCAGACCCGCCCCCAAACCCTTGCTCCAGTCCAACCCAGCTCTCCATGTCAAAAAGCTCTTGGAGGGTCTTGTTGTACCAGCACCTCCACGATGAGGACACCTCTGTCTCCCTGTTCTGGGGACACTGGGGTGCCTTCCCCAGGTGGAGGCAGTTGCCTCAGACTCCCCACACCTGGTGTGGAGCCACGAGGGCCACCATGCAGAGGGCTCCAGGGTGATATGGAGGCAGAGGAGGGAGAACTGGGAGGGAATGGCCCCACTGGCAAAGGTGAGGCAGCCAGGATGGGCTGGCTTGTCCTCCAAGAGCCAGAGCCAGCCCCAGCCTCACTCGTCCATGGCTCTGGCTCAGTGTGAGTTTTAGGGGAATGGGAAGGCAGAGAGGCAGCAGTGCAGCTCCTGCACTCGAGGCTGAGCCCCCACGGAGCTGCAGCTGCCAGGGGAAGTGCCAGGGCCCCATCGGGCAGCAGCTGCCACACGCTCGTGCTACACCCCAAGCCCGGGAGCCCCTTCCAGGCACGTCCCTCACATTCCCCACGAGCAGCCAGCCCCTCCTTGGAGCCAAGCAGTTGCCCATGACGCTTCCCCCAGCAGCCACAGCCCTGGCAGCCCCCAGGGGCCTGTGCAAAGGGAAAGCTCATGGCAT
This sequence comes from Pitta sordida, assembly GCA_013390025.1. Classification (NCBI taxonomy): domain Eukaryota; kingdom Metazoa; phylum Chordata; class Aves; order Passeriformes; family Pittidae; genus Pitta; species Pitta sordida. The sequence continues at coordinate 85,192 of WEKX01023113.1, forward strand.
GCCGAGGGTGACAGCAGTGGCCGAGGCGCACGGCGTGTCCGCAGGCTCGGGGGGGTGTGTGAGCTCCGCGCCCTCTCCCTGGCGGTCGCTTGCGTGAGCTCCTGTGTGGATTCCCCCCTCCAGCAGTAACAGGGCTCCTTGCTTTTCTCCTCCAGAAGAGGTTGAAGATGCCAGCGAGCCGACCAAGCGTGACCGGTCCCACTTGGAGAGCACCCTCAAGCTCAACGAGGATAAACCTGCCGATGATGTCTCAGGTGAGGGGGCCATGCACACCCTGCCCCTTTAGCCCACACCATCCCTGCAGGACAGGCTTCTCACCGTCCCGCACTAAGAGCATGGATGGGATTTTCCTTCCCTAGAGTTCTGATTTTAACCTTCCTTCTCGTAGGTCTAGTAATGTCCCATCTTCAATAACTTCCCTTTGGCTGCTCTCAGGTTAACTTATTTTTTGTATTTTATAGACAACGCCAAGAGCATATTTGTGGTATTTTATAGATAACCCCAAGAATTAGGAGGGTAGAGAGGTTGGAAGATGCAGCTGGTGAATCAGGCACACCCCTGTTCAGAGAAACATGGAGAACCTCATAACAAAGGGTTGGGATTTTTATTCCAATTATTTATGGGTTTTTGCTGCTCTAAGGATTTCTTCTGCTGGCCCCATGGGGAGTTTGGGCTGGACAGGCAGTGATAAGAGATCCTGTGGAAAAAGCTCCTCCTTTTTTCTAACAAGCAGCTTAAGGGCCATACCAGGGGGCCTTGGCACATTGGCAGAGGGGTTTTGGGGATTGTGGGTGTTGCATGTTAAACAGCACTGCAAGTGTTCCTTCCATCAGATGGGGACAGTGCCCAGAAGGAAACTTTAGCAGGGGAGGGGCATCAAAATCACACAATCCTCAAATGGTTTGCGTTGGGAGAGACCCAGAATACCACCTCATCCCACCCCCTGCCATGGGCAGGGGCACCTTCCACTATCCCAGGCTGCTCCAAGCTCCATCCAACCTGGTCTTGGACACTTGGAGCAGCCATCACCCCTCTGCGATCAGTTTGGCCAAGATTTCAGCTGTGAGCCAAGTCTCTTGATCTGCGGCTGATCCACCCTCAGGGCCTTCAGGGAGTGTCCCTCCTGCAGGGAATGTCCCTCCTGCAGGGAATGTCCCTCCTGCAGGGAATGCCCCAAGGAGGGGCTCCCCCAGGGCAGTGGGGTTTGCCTTTCACCTGCCCACCTGCTTTTCCCCTCCCAGGAGTACTGCAGAGGCTGAGGAAGATCTACCACTCCTCCATCAAGCCCCTGGAACACTCCTACAGATACAACGAGCTGAGGCAGCACGAGATCACAGGTAATGCCACGGGCACCGGGGTCCCAGGCACCACCAGGTCCTTGGGATGTGGATAACAGCACAGGCAGCAGATCATGGAAAGCCTCAGATAGTGTGTCTTCCTTTGCAGCTTCCTAAGAAGTCCAAGAGCACACTGGGCTTAGAGGCCATGCCCTAGTGAACCCAGAGGCAGGGATTCCTGCATCTGCCTGAGCCCATCTGCTGTCAGGGCCATCTGTGTGGGCTGAGCACTGAGTCCTGCCTGCTTCGGGTCCCCCACCTGCTCAGCATCAATGCCCTGTCCTCCTGCCAAGCAGAGATCATGGCCCAACGCAACAGCCTTGGCAAGGCAGCTCAGGACCTCTCAAGGCTGGAGATGAGCTTCCTGGGGGTGGCTGGAGCTGGCGTCCTTCCTGCTGGGTACAGGACACGGCCACAAGGGCAGGGTATTCCTCAAGCTCTGCTGACATCACTCATCCTGAGAGTTGGAGTTTCCTGCCCTTGGCAGTCCCAGACACGTTGGGTGGGTGAGCAGGTCCCCGTGGCCCCTGGTGTGGGCTGGGCCCAGCCATGCACGTGTCCCTCAACAAGAGGAAAGTACAGCCCTGCCCCAAGATGCTCACAAGCTGTTAGAAGCTCTGGTGACTACAGAGCAGCCCCATTTTCCAAGCACAGATGGCTCAATCCTGTCTGAGGTCCATGTTCACTGGGGTAACTCTCTGTGAGGCCTGTCCTGAGCCAGGGGCAGATATTCCCTGAGCATCCAGGGGACACTGGGGTCCCTGCTGTCCGTGTCCCAGCTTTTCATGCTCATTAGCCTCCTGCCAAGGTCCTGAAGTTGCCCTTGTCCTGCAGCTCTGTCTGCATCCCCAGGTTTCCAGTCCACCCCACCCTGGAGCCATGCCCTCCCTCCTGGTGAGGCAGGACTAGGGTTAGTAATTGGGTAACTGCTGCAGCCAGACTGACCCCTCAGGGTTGCTGACCTGCCACCACAGCAGTGCCACACACCTGGGAAATGAGCACAAGGAGCACAGGGCAGTGTGTTTCCCCACCTGTTCCTGCCTCAGTCCTGGAGCTCACAGGTCCAGCAACATCCCAACCTCCTTTTCAAACTGCTCTGGTCTGTGTTGGTGACATTTGCTGTCAACTCAGCATGAGACACAGTTTAGGAGGACGTTTGGGGTGACAGGGGCGGCTGTTGGGCTCTAACCCTCCCTTTGCTGTTCACAGACAGAGGACGCAGCCCTCAGCCTCAGTTCCCAGCCCTCAGGACACCCCACCCTGCCCTTCATCCATCCCATGCTCAAGCACCCACCTCCCTGCCCCATTTTGGGGAGGACGGAAGTGTTTCCCAGGCTCCTGCTGGCTTCCTCCCTCTCAGCCCCTGAGGAAACAACCACTAACCCTTGTCTTTTCCCAGCCCCTCTCAAACCCAGCTCTTGAGCAGCACTCACCTCAGACAGTGAGTCCTGGAGTTCCTCACGGCCTCACCTCAAAGCCCCGGGGTCTGTCCCACCTCACCATGAGGAACAGCCACAGTCCCCAGGTCAGCTGCCAGCACACCCCGCTGTGTCCTGCACCCTCATGGTGCAGATGCAACCCCAGTGCTGGTGACCCACAGTCCCCTCCTGGCCCTCAGGGAAGGGCACAGGGACACTGCATTGCCACCCTGGCCATGCTCCCCTCCAAAATGTTTCTATGGCCACCAAACTCCTTGAAGGATCTCCGACAGCCCAACCATACCCTGGCACGCACAGCCCCATCCTGAAAAACCTCCAGCTCAGCAGTTTGCCTTTCATACCCACAGACCCGGCTTGTCCCAGTCCCTCACTAGCAGTGTAATTAGAGAAACCTGCACATTAGTTACAGGGTTGATCCAGGGAGCTCTTTTGACCTTGCAGGGCAGGTGAGGACACCGTGGCTCTGGGAGCCTTCTCAGCACTTCCCCTGCACGGTGCCCCTGTCCCGAGGGGGTTCATTCCACCACTAGTGTCCCTGCAGGGTGGGAGATGCCCCCAAACCCTCCCTGTCCCCCCCCACCGTGGCAGGGGGGAGGCTGGAGGGTGCAGAGCTGTCGGCTGGGCTGGCTGGGAAGAGCAGGACAGCTGGGAGAGCAGCGAGGCAGGACTGTCATGGAATATGTGTGACCTTTGGAGCTGTAAGCCAATATAGAGGGGTGCTGCCGCAGGCACCCTCGCCCCTCCATTACACAGCAGCCTTCCATTTTGTGTCCCTTCCCCATTCACAGCACTGTAATCCAAGGAGCCCCCTCTGCTCCCCACAGCGTGTGAAAACACCCATGGAGTGGAGTGCCACCTGTCCCAGGGGAGATGTGGCTGTCACCAGCAATTCTGAATTGTCAGGGTGCATCCCAGAAGGCTCCCACACACCCTCTGCTTAAGCCTGGCAGATGCCATCTCCTTCTCCCTGCCTGCCACCCTCCTGCCTCTCCGCTCTGCCATCCCACGTGGATGCAGGCACGCTCCAGCTGGGTCCAACCCTGTGCTGAGGGTCAGGGATTCTCCCAGTCCGGCGACGGGAAGCTTGCTGCGAGGTCACGCCAGGTTGTGGTGCATGCTGGTGACCCTAATTACTGATATGTGCTAATTAGCAAGTGTCCCTGTGCAGGGAATGACCTCCCAGTTGCCATCACCAGACACAGGGGTGGGGTACAGGTGAGGTACAGGACACGTGCCGGGTTGGTGGCTGTCCTAACCCCGGCTTGTCGGGCTCCATGTGCTCGGTGAACGTCACTGGGGAAGGCAACAACCCTCTGGGCAGCGCAGGGTTGGGGTACAGGGCACCCTGAGCCACATCCCTGCTGTGCAGGGAGACTGGGGTTCAGAGCTTGTCCTGGGAGCTGCGAGTCGCTCCCAGGCTGTAACTCCATCTCTCCTGCTGGGAATGTGGCCATCAGCTCCCTCCTTGCCCTGGGCCAGTCCCAGGCAGTCCCTCCTTGGACTCACGGTTCCTTTTCTCTCTCCCCGTGTCCCCTGCTAACAGCTTACCCCGGACGCACCCTGGGCTCCTCGGCCACAGGTTGGTATCGCTGCCTGCTCCCTGCATGCTGCCAGCGCTGCCTCAGCTCTCGCTGCCCTCTGGCTGCCCGAGGCGCCTGTGCCAGCACAGCCACGCTTCCCAGGCACGGAGCAGACCTGGTACCCGCCATGCCCTGCCATGCCCAGCCCTTCCAGAGCCCAGCACGTGTCCAGCCTGACCCTGTGCATCCCAACAGCCCCCTCCTTCCTGCAGCCACCACCTCGCCCAGGCCCTTGGGGGTCCCCCTTGGGTTAAGACTGAGAGGCTGCGTATTCCTCTGGCCATGGTAGTTTGTGGCTGTCCCGTGGGAGCAGCTGAGGGAGCTGGGGGGGCTCAGCCTGGAGAAAAGGAGGCTCAAGGGGGACCTTCTGGCTCTCTGCAACTCCCTGACAGGAGGGGGGAGCCAGGTGACGGCTGGACTCTGCTCCCGGGAATAAGTGATGGGACGAGAGGGAACAGCCTCAAGTTGCACCAGGTGAGGTTTAGGTTGAGTATTAGGAAAAATTTCTTCACTGAAAGGGTTGTAAAGCACTGGCACAGGCTGCCCAGAGCAGCGGTGGAGTCCCCATCCCTGGACGGATTTAAAAGACACATGGATGTGGCACTTGGGGACGTGGGTTAGTGGTGGCCTTGGCAGTGCTGGGGGAGTGGTTGGACTTGAGCATCTCGGAGGTCTTTTCCAGTCTAAACGATTCCATGATTCCATGTGTTAGACCTGTAAGCTGATCTCTCACCCACTGCATAACTGGAGTAGCCCAGCCAACATCCCACCCTATGGAGGGGACCTCTCTCCACCCTTCACCCCCCTACATGCAGAAACTTTCCTGAATGTCCACCCTTGATCCCCCCTGGCTGCAGTTTAAGCCGCAGCTGTCCCAGTAACACGGGCTGGCCCCTGCTGGGCGGCCTCAGCTCCCTCGGGAGCCCGAGCTGGCTCCTCTCCCTGCCTGTCCTGCTCAGGGTGTGCTGCCAGGTCCCCCCAGAGGAGCAGGAGATGGGAGAATGGCCAAGAAATGCCAGTCAACACCCAGCCCTTCCCCCTGGGCCTGGTTCAGGGCTATGGGGACAGTGTCCCTGCTGTCATACATGCAGGAAATCCTGTCTTCTGTCCCTCCTGTCCTACCGCACTGCCATGCTGCCAGACCGTGCCCAACCAGGCTCCTCTGGACATGGCCGTGGCTCTGGTAGAGCCCTGACAGTGCCTGGAGCGCCTCTGGCTCCCTGTGCCAGTGTGCCAGCAGTGGAGAGGGCTGTGGGTATTTATAGCAGATTCCAACGCTGCCTTATCTGCATCGCTGGCTCAGGCGCTCTCAGGCTGCCTGGGTGGGTGTGGGCACGTGTGGGGCACGGTGTGGAGGAGGCACAGGCCATGTGCAGCCACGTGGGCTCATCCTTCCATCTGTGGGCACACGTGCCTTGAGGATACACATGGGTTTTGAAGCTTTGGGAGCGACCTGCCTGGCCCTCCAGGGGCTGCTGGGTCTGAGCTGTGGGCAGGGTGGGGGCAGCGTGGGTTTGGTGTCTGTCCTGGGTGGTTTGAGGACAGAGAAGACCATCGTGTCCATGGCTCAGTCTGAACCAGGAGAGGAAGGAGGTTCTGCTGCATCCTCTGCTTTGCCCAGCATCCTTGGGACAGATTTGCACACAGGGGGAGAGTTGGCACCAGGCTTGAGGACAGAGAGGGAACACCTGACCCAGGATTAATCGTGGAATCATGGAATAGTTTGGGTTGTAAGGGACCTTAAAGATCATCTTGTTCCACCCCCTGCCATAGGCAGGGATACCTTCCACTATCCCAGGTTGCTCCAAGCCCCATCCAACCTGGCCTTGGACACTTCCAGGGATCCAGGGGCAGCCACAGCTTCTCTGGGCACCCTGTGCCAGGGCCTCCCCACCCTCACAGGGAAGAATTTTTTCTTAATGTCTCATTTCCCTGTGTCAAGTTTGAAGCCATTCCTCCTTGTTCTGTCCCTCCAGGCTCTTGCCCAGAGTCCCTTTAGGCACTGGCAGGGACTCTAAGGTCTCCCTGGAGCCTTCTCTTCTCCAGCCCCAGAGCAGCGGAGCTTCCATCCAAGGGCAGCCTGGCATTGCCACGTGGAAAAACCTCCCAGAAAGCCACAGCTATAGGAAACAAAGACAATCTGGACATACAAATTGCTCCTATCCCCAGAGCTGAGCGGCCCAAGGCAGACACGGGCTCTGTGGACGGATGAGCTGGAGGCTCGTCTGAGCTTGAGCTGGGCGGGAACAGCCACAGGGTGGCTGGAGAGAGCTGCCGTGATGGAGCTGCCGCCGTCCCTGCCCGGCCGCCGCCAGCTCTGGCTCTTTTCCGCTGCCTGGACCATCAAGGTGACCCAAAGGGCTGCTGACAGACAGGGCACGGGGACATAGCAGGGACAGATGCCAGGCCAGCACCCTCCTGGGTGGAAGATGCTCCCTGTTCTAGATCTGGGCAGCAGCAGGAGAATCCATACATGGCCTCACGTCCTTGGAGCCGCTGCGCTCCCTGCAGAGCTGCAAGGATCCGGTGCCTGGCACTGCCCGCACAGCCCATGGGGGGTAGAGGTGGGCTCCAGGAGCTGTGGGTGACCTGGCAGGAAGGCTGCCTGTGTCACTGCCCACCTTGGCTCAGCAGGGCAGAGGGGGGACGTGCAGTGGAGCCAGAGCTCACAGGTGCCCACATTCGCAGAGCCACACCTGGCCAGGGACATGTTATGAAAGAGCACACAGGGACCCAGCCCAAACCTCTGGCACAACATCACAGGGATGATAATAATAATAACAACCATCTGAAACCAAATTACAGCCAGCAAGTGAGCAGAGCAGCAGCGACAGCAGCGGAGGAATGATTAATAGTCAAAGTCTGAGGTTTCGACATTTGTTTTGGTCCTGTGTGAGAAGACAAGGTTGGATCCCCGTGGCTCACAGGCAGGGAGTGTGCAGTGGGAAGGGCCATCCATTACCTGCTTCGGAGGTGCTGTCCTGCTTTGGGGAGGAGGGCTGAGCTGCATGGATACAGCTATGCCCTGTGAGGAGCTATCCTATCCTATCCTATCCTATCCTATCCTATCCTATCCTATCCTATCCTATCCTATCCTATCCTATCCTATCCTATCCTATCCTATCCTATCCTATCCTATCCTATCCCCAGTCCATTCCCTTCCCCTGCAGTGACATGGTGGCCCTGCTGTGGGCAGGAGGAGGCAGGAATGCTCTGCCCAGCTCCTGCACTCATGGTTGGATGGGTTTGGTGTGGAGCTGCCATGCAGTGCCCTCTGGTGCCCTCGGGGCAGGAGCTCAGCACCACGGGGGCTTTACAGTTTTCCTCACCTTAGAGATGGATCCCTGGCCTGCTGGAAAGCTGCTGGCTCCTGTGTGGGCAGCAGCCATGGAGCAGCAGGGTCTCAGCTACTTCAGGGAAAATAGCTCTGCCTTAGGCATGGGGATGAGGAGAACCTGCCGAGGGCAGCACAGCCCAAGGGCATCTCCTTGCCTTGGGCCAGGGGGGAAGGCTCAGCTCTGGCTTCCAGCTCCTCTGGTGTCATCCAGCCCATTGCCTGGCTGGAGTCCTGCTGGCAGCAGTGGGATGGACCCTTTCCCACCCTGAGTGTAGGATGAGGTTGGTTCCCACCAGTAGGAACTCGCCCATTCCTGGCCTTATTTGTGCCCGAGCCGACCAGAGGGTTCCTGGCCGCTCTTGGCACAGCTTGGGGGCTGGCACAGGCTAAGGGCTCCTCCAGCTCCACCAGCTGCCTACTCAGTGTCCTGGGGGCTGGGGGGTCGAGTGGTGTGAGCATAGGTCTGATTGCACGAGTCCCATTTGAGCAGGGAATGCTCCTGGGGGCACTGGCTGTGTATCTCCAGGGACCTCTGTGCTCCTGGACTGATGGCGTGGCATGGGCACAGGTCCTCACTGGTGCATCACAAGCTTCCTGGACCATCTGCTGGACTTGAAGAGCATTGGATGTGGACTACGGTTCACTCTCCTCCTGCCTTTCCCCAGTTCCAAAATGGGACTGTTTCCCCAGCCTGCCTTCCCCGTGCTCAGCTGGAGCCTCACACCCCCCCTCACACCTGGGTGCGACCTCCTGCTCACTGGAGGGTTGGGAGCCACTTCCCAGGGGCAGATCCCTGTGAGGGTACAGTGGAAAGGCTTGCAGGCAGCTGGCACGAGGCTCTCCCCGCACTCACCAAGCCCCGCTGCTCCTGAACCCACGGCAGCTCCCTCTGCACAAGGCCTGCTCCCGGCTCCGACTTGGCCTCCTTGGCACGTCCCGTGCTTTGCGGCGGCTGCCTTCAGCAACACCCCCAGCCTGCAGCCAGCCCCACACTGACCTGGGCTAAACCAGAACCGAGCCAAGACAAGGCCTAAGAGACCTTCCAGTCCTCCATAGTCTAAGAAGAGCCAAAGCTCAGAGAAGGTTGGGCAGCGAGGTGGGCTCTGCCGCAGAGCACAGGGACGTCCCACGGCGACGCCTTGGCTGGTGAATGGCTGGTGGCCCTCCAGGGCGGCTGGTGGCCCTCCAGGGTGGCTCTTTGCCCGGCAGCATCACCGCGCCGCTCACATGGGATGCTCGTTACAGCCGGGAGTTAATCGCGCGGCGGCGACAGCTATTGTTCCCTCACTTCCTCTTGTTATTTCCCCTCTCCGCAGATGGGGAGATCACTTCCAAGCCCATGGTGCTATTCCTGGGACCGTGGAGTGTCGGCAAGTCCTCCATGATAAACTACCTCCTGGGGCTGGACAACACTCCCTACCAGCTCTACACAGGTACCACACTCGCTGCTCTGCAGTTCCACACCCGTGCAGTCAGTGACTGCCTGTTACAGCAGGGAGGTTGGGATCTGGTCTGAGCCACCCAGCTGCGGTGCCATGTCGAGGGAGAAGTTCCCAATCAGACCCCAGGGACTGTTCCCCTCCCTGGGGGTGTGGAGGGTGTCGCTCCCACAGCACATCATCCCGCAGTACAGGGATGAGGCTCCCAACCCCAACCACAAAAGCACCAGTTACATCACAAAGGCAACTCATCTTTGTCTTCTCCCCATCCCTCCTCACATGCAGCCAGCTAATCTGCCCTCCCCCAAAAAGCAATTCCCTGCTCCCACTGATGTCCATGGCCAGCTCAGTGCTGTAGGACTGAGGGCTCTCAGGAGGTGGTTCCCCAGGGTGCCTTGTGTGGTCAGGCCCCTTCCAGAGCAACCAGCCCTCCCAGAAAACAGCTCTGCTGGCGTTTCCCCAGAGTTTTGGGCAGGAATTTCATCGCCCCACGACTTACCCTGCCCCACCTCTTGGGAAGCACATGACACTCCTGATGCTCCCGATGCTCCCAGTCTCAGGCCAGTCCTGTCGTGTCCATAGCCTGGCATGGATTTCACGCCTCTGCTGCTCCTCTCGTTGCTGCACAGGGGCAGAACCCACCACCTCTGAATTCACCGTCATCATGCATGGCCCCAAGCTGAAGACCATCGAGGGCATCGTGATGGCTGCTGACAGCGCCCGCTCCTTCTCGCCCCTGGAGAAGTTTGGGCAGAACTTCTTGGAGAAGCTGATAGGGATCGAGGTGCCCCACAAACTGCTGGAGCGAGTCACCTTCGTGGACACGCCGGGCATCATTGAAAACCGCAAGCAGCAAGAACGAGGTAGGGGCTCACTGGGTTCATCTAAGGGACCCCAGGAAAGACGCCGTAACTATCTGAGGAGACAGAGGTAGCTAAAGCACAACAGGAAAGAGCCACAAAAAGGGTCTTGCACTGGAGGAGACGGTGACATTAGCATGCCCATGGCTATGACAGCAGCAGTTGGGACTTGGGGAACATGCCCAGGGCAGATACGTATTTCTGCTGTGTTTTCCTGAGGACTCCTCAGGTTGCTGATTGTCTTCCTCAGCTCAGCAGTCAGTGCCCTGTTTGTCATCCTTGACCTGGGTGTGGCGGATGAACATGTCCAGAGAAGGGACCGAACTGTGGAAGGGGCTGGAGAACAAACCTGAGGAGGAGGAGCTGAGGGAGCTGGGGGGGCTCAGCCTGGAGAAAAGGAGGCTCAGGGGGGACCTTTTGGCTCTCTGCAACTCCCTGACGGGAGGGGGGAGCTCGGGGGGCTCAGGCTCTGCTCTCAGGAAATAAGTGACAGGATGAGTGGAAATGTCCTCCAATTGTGCCAGGGGAGATTTAAATTGGATATTGGGGAAAATTTCTTCATGGAAAGTGTGGTCAGGCCCTGGCACAGCTGCCCAGGGCAGTGGTGGAGTCACCATTCCTGGAAGGATTTAAAAGCCTTGTGGATGTGGCGCTTATGGACATGTTTTAGTGGTGGCCTTGGCAGTGCTGCATTAATGGCTGCACTCAGGGGGCTTTCCCAGCTTTAATGATTCTCTGATCTTGTGATTAGACATCTGCTCCCAGGAGCAGCAGGAACTGTGGCCAACAGCAGGGAGAATGGTTTGGAGGTGGGGCTGAGGAGACAGATAGTCAGAGGCTCATACACCCTGGGGTGGGGTTTTATGTCTCTGAAGTGTTTTTAGCACACGAGAAACAGATTCAAGGCTGCAGGAGAAGTTTCCATGCCTCACACTCCGTCCAGCACAGATAGGGCATGAGGCACAGCAGGCTCGAGGTTTATCTATTGCTTGATGAAGCGACTCATCCTGTGCTGGCCACTTCTGCTGGATTTCTCTTTCCTCCCCTCCAGGTTACCCGTTCAACGACGTGTGCCAGTGGTTCATTGACAGAGCCGATCTCATCTTTGTTGTCTTCGACCCTACAAAGCTGGACGTGGGCTTGGAGCTGGAGATGCTGTTCCGCCAGCTGAAGGGCCGGGAGTCTCAGATCCGAATCATCCTGAACAAAGCCGACAGCCTGGCTACCCAGGAGCTGATGAGAGTCTACGGAGCCTTGTTCTGGAGCTTGGCTCCTCTCATCAACGTCACGGAGCCGCCCAGGGTGTACGTTAGCTCCTTCTGGCCCCACGACTACCATCCAGAAACCCACAGAGACCTGTTCCTCAAAGAAGAGATATCGCTCCTGGAGGATCTCAACCAGGTGATTGAGAACAGGATGGAAAACAAGATCGCCTTCATCCGGCAGCACGCCATCCGGGTGCGCATCCACGCCCTCCTGGTCGATCGCTACCTACAGACCTACAAGGACAAAATGACCTTCTTTAGCGATGGAGAACTGGTGTTCAGGGACATTGTGGAGGATCCTGACAGGTTCTTTATCTTTAAGTCCATTCTGGCAAAGACCAATGTCAGCAAATTTGACCTCCCCAACCGCGAGGCTTACAAGGACTTCTTTGGCATCAACCCCATCACCAGCTTTAAGCTGCTGTCTCAGCAGTGCTCCTACATGGGAGGGTGTTTCCTGGAGAAGATCGAGAAGGCCATCACCCGCGAGCTTCCCGATCTCCTGGGAAGCATCGGCCTGGGGAAGAAGCCCAGTGTCCTCTCCTGCGACGTCACCGGCTGTGGCGAGACCCCAAAGAATCGCTACAGGAAGCCCTAAGGTGACCCATAACCCAACCGTCCACGTGTTCCTACTGGTGAATGAGCTTATGTCTTATCTGTCCAAGAAGCCGTGGTTTGTTAACCCTTTGAGTGCCACGCTGGCAAAGGCCACCGTACGATGAGGACTTTGAGTCATTGACATCGATGGCAGGGGAAGATGGGTGGGCATAAGAAAGAGAATAAAAACTGTGAATTCCTGACATTTAATCTTTGTTCTTTCGAGTAGAAGGCAATGTTTAAGCTGTAAGTATGAGCAATGCACGGGGAGCTAGAACTGCAGCCGCTTTTCCACTGGTGCCGAGAGTGCATGAAGAGGAATTTCAACCTCTGCATCCCCAAAGCCACGAGGGACCGAGAAGGAGGGCACGGCGTGAGAGCATAGGGGAGAGCAGTGACACACTAACCCAGGCATCACCGGGAGCCCTGGGCCAAAGCGCTGGTCAAGGAAAGAGAGGCCAGGTCCCAGCTGCTGTTTTCAGGCACAAAAGTGCTACAAATCTCAGCAAATATTGATCTTGTTTTTCTTTCCAAGACTTCTAGGTCACCTGGTGAGTTCTCCTCTCGTTTAACAGCTGAGTTGGTCTTCTGCAGCCTTCACCTGGGTGTTCGCCTTAAGGAGGAGCATTTGTAGCCCCAGACAGGTAGCTGGGATGGGATCTGCAAGTCCATGACAAAGGAGGAAGTGAGCTGGAAAGGAGTGGCCAGCACTGGCTGAGCTGTGGTGGAGGAGGAGGGCCAGCACCCCAAATCAGATGGTCCCACAATGAACTGTGAGCAGGGTTTCCTCCCCCTGGGTCAGCATAGGAGAGGGCACTTTGTGCCTCTGTGTGTCATTAACCCCAAAACCCAAGCTGGCAAGTCCCACCTCTGGATCAGCCGGGCTCTGAGGGTTGAGGGTTTGGCAGTTTGACCTTGTTCAAGTCCACGTTGCCCATTTCTCAGTCAGCCCCCCATGTCTTTGTGCTCTGTGAAGGAAGTCAGGAACGGGGGGGTCGTCAGCTGTGAAGCGAAAAAGGTCCCATCCTTTTTGCCCACCTGCTGCTCTCTCCTCCCCAGGACAGTCCAGGCAGGTTTCGGGGGCTTGTTTTCCAAACTCCTCCCATTTTAGCCACTTGTTGGCTCGTCTCTGAGCATCGGTGCTCAGTCCTGGAGGAGTAATGCTTTGGAAGCACCCGGGCAGGGTAACGTTCCCCATGGACAGCTGGCCTTGAAACTTGGCCCTCATGGACAGCACGGCTGGCTGCAAAGCTGAGCCCAAACCAGGAGGTAGAGGTTGTCCTGGATGGAGATTGGCACCTTTGAGCCCACCAAGAACCTGCTGAACGTCCTTTGTTCTCCCTCCTGCCAAACGCCCACAACAAGCGTTGCTCTCCAGGAAACCCCTGGGGCAGAGGGACTCACCTGCTACAGAAACAAGGGGACGTGGAGGTGCTGGCTGAGGCAAGAAAAAGGCAAAAGGAATGAAAGAAGGAAAGAGCAAGCTAGGAATGGAAGGCTGTGCTGGGATGGGAGGGGTGTGAAGGGCAGCACCCCACGTCTCCACACGTTCAACGGGATGTGAGCTAAAGCAGGAGGCCTGTGGGAGCTCCCCATCCCCCAGATGCTGCAAAGAAAGAGTCCGGGTGAGTTTCAGGGGACGCTGATCCAGGGACTTTCATGCTCTTGATCTGCTTTGAGGTGGGACTTTGCACTTGAACTAATGAAGCTGAGACCCAAACCACGGCTTATGCCATGGATTTTTCCTGCAGTGCAGAGGGACTGGAGGTGTGAAGGAAGGCAAGCAGAGTGTCAAAAAGAGCAACAGCCAGAGAAACCCAGAGAGAAGTGATGCCCTGTGATGCCTCAGACCTGCCCCAGCGCTGCTGACCCTCTGCTGCCATTCCTTCTTTCTTGTTCATGATCCCATCGCTCATCAGATTCCTCTCCATCCCACCACTCACTCTCCTCTGCCAGGCTGGTCTGCATGGTTTTCTCAAGAGCTTATGGAATAGAAACACTGACAGAAATGGGCTAATGCTGTCACTGTTCCTCTATCCCACTGTGTGTCACTGTCACAGTGAGCAAAGGCCATCAAACAGTTTGATTTATGAGTGCTTTATCTCACTGTCTCTTTCCTTGTTGTCCTGTCCCCCCAAAGCCTGTGGGGTATCCAGGGAAAGGCCTCCTGTTCCACAGGGAGCCTTGACCTGGAAGGAACTGTGGCTCTGCTCTCAGGCCATTGCCATCATTCTCCCCATCCCTTTTCTGGTTTCCTTTTCTCTTGCTTTATTTTCTAGGCCCTCACTGCCTCCTCTCCTCCCTTCCTTTCCCCTTTGGCACCTGCATACCCCGTGCAGAGCCCTGGTGCCTGTGTCCTTGGTGGGGCTCCTCCGTGACAGCCAAAACCTTCCCCCCCCAATATGGTACGTTTGGGTTCTCCTTCCAAAGCAATGGCTTCAGAAGTCGTGGTCTATTCCCTGCTCCCTGTCACACACACTCTGAGTCGCCTCTGTGCTGGCTGGGGAGACTCTTCCTCTCCTGTGGATCCAAGTGGCTGTCAGTCCCAAGAGGGTTGCAGTTCCCAGCCCAGTTCTCACTGAACTTTCTCAAGAGATCTCTGAGAATCTGGGAGTGGAAATGGGGAGCAAGGAGACCTTGACAGTCTGCTGAGAAACCCCAAGTGCCTGCAGAAGTGTGGGGGTGAGCATGGCAGGAGGGAGGGAGCTGGGACACAGGCCTGTGTAGATGCCCATGATTGTGTGCATTGGGATAAAACTGTCAGCTTGAACATCAGCCTGTCTAATAAAACCTGGTATTTTCCAAACACACTCCCTGGAGATGCTTGTTTTTGTTTCTCCTGATGGTGCAGGAGCAAGCACTGGGGCTGAGGGGGGTGAGGGGGTGCAGCTGCAGGGAGTGAGGCAGGAACATCCATCTCCTCCACACCTCAGCCTCATCCCCGTTCCTTGCATGGGACCTGTTGGCCATGACTGAGCCATTTCACTGTTTTCCCAGCCTGGCTTCCTGTGCCCAACAGGCAAAGTGAACCCCTACTCCTTTGCTTTGTGCCTCAGGGCAGTGTGATCCGCCCTGCTGGGACAGATCCCTGCTCCCACCCAGCCCAGGAGAATGGAGGGGCAGGGAGTCAGGGACCATGGAGGGGGGGGGAGAGGATCTGGGGCCAGAGAGGAGGGCAGAGATTTGGGGACCGTGGAGGAGAGCAGGGCTGGAGCCCCACAGAGAACAGCAGTGGCTCTCCCCAGCCTCGCAGCGAGGGGTGAATGGAGACACCCCCCCCCGAGACTGCTGCTCAAGCAAACTGCTCGTCATAACCCTTCCCCTGGCCTGTCTGCCTGTCTTTCCAACTATCTGTCTCGCTCGCTAATCAAAGAAGATTGTTCCAAGAAAGCTGGAAGAAGAGAAGGAATGTCTCACTTGGCCGTGGTTTCCTTTGGAAAGTCTGGAAAAACTGTGGCATCTCGACGTGCGCGAAGGTCTGCCTGGCGAGAAGCACATTTTCCTTCCAACGCTGCTGTAAAGATGTGAATCATGAGCCGGTAACGCTGCTGGCACAGCCAACACCGATTCCACTGAGACGTGGTGCTGGCAGCGGCTCCGCTGTATCTCTTGGACGGAAAAGACAAACATTTATCATCGTGACATTGCTGGGGAAGAGCTGCTGGTGCTGCCGAGAGCCCGGCGGCGGCCAGATCCTGCCTGCACCCAGGCTGCTCCCGCCAAGGGCATCGTCCAGCACGTTTTCCGAAGGTCTCCCAAAGCTCCTCAAACACCAGCCAAGGGGCTGACGGTCCCTTTTGGTTGTCCTCCACAAGGCTGAACCCCATGGGGGGACCTCTGCCTTTCAGGGATGAAACTAGCCTGTATCCAAACATCAGAAAAGGAGCAAAAATATTTGGAAAGGTCTGCTGGGAGCTGGGGGGAGCCCTGGTGCTCCGCCTGCTGCACGGAGGAGGTGTCCCTGTGCCACCAGCCCACCCAGCCTGACCTCTGCTGTCCCCATGCACTCAACGCTGGGGTCAGAACCCCCCCCCCACTTTGCCCCTAAAACATCCCACGCTGCAATTGCAAGACCCCAGTGGCCGTGGCATGTTTATGAAGGAACTCACTCCCTTCCCAGGTGGTCCCAGAAATCTGCCCACCCAGCTGCCCACCCTCCCTGCTGGCAGCAGACGCCTGACTGGCTCAAGCTGCCATTTACAGCTCCCAGGGCAAGCAAAACACCCCTTTCCCATGTAAATCCCTCCCTTTGGGGACTTAGGAGCTTTGTGCAGCCCCAAGAACTCCTGGCTCTCACTGCCCCCAGCCCTCCAGCATCCCTCCCAAGGCAGGGGCTGGGCCCAGTTCCATCCCCCCTTCACTGCTCAGAGTCAGAGTTTCAACACTAGGCGTGGATGTGCAGAGCGTGGCTTCAGGACACGTCTCACCTCAAACCAGAGCACTGCAGCCAGTGTCTGCAGAGAGCCCCAAAATCAGCACATTTTCCTAAGATGTGCATGAACCAGGGAGGTGAAATCAGGGGGGTAAATCAGCTGTGTCCTGAAGACAATGCCAGGGCTTTGGACCTCCTGCCCTCCTCCAAGATACCCACAGAAACACAGAATCATCGGTGCTGGAGAAGCCCTTCAAGGTCATCGAGTCCAACCCCCCAGCACTGCCAAGGCCAGCACGAACCCACGTCCCCTGGTGCCACACCCACACATCTCCATGGCAGGAGCATTTGCAGGCTGCAGAGGGCCCAGAATTGGGGTTTGCAGGTGACATCAGCACTTCCCGAAGGAGACAGGGTGAAGGATGGGGGAGTGAGCCCACTGCTTGGGGAATAGGGATGTCCCAAAGGATTGGTGGCTTGAGGAAGATGGGAAAAATCTGGATATCAGCCCCAAGGGGTCACCATTTGCTTTAACATGTCTTGGTGACATCCAGTGCAAGTGGCAGAGAGACCAGGGCAGCTCAGAGCCCTGGGAAGGGGATTTTCATCCTGGGGATTTTCACCCCTTGGAGTGTCCAGCAAATGTTATCCTTCCAAAATGAAAGGATGGAGGGCTGGTGAGCCGGGGCCTGGGGGATCCCTCGAAGCAGAGGACAGGCCAGAGGGATGGCAGGGCTCTGAGGGATGGCAGGGTGCTGCCACACTGCTGTCCCCATCCAGGAGTCTGTGCAGCCCTGGTGGCACCTTGATCCTGAACCACAGTGAATTCCCATCAGCTATTGTATGGATACCCAGCACTCCCACACGGGTTAGTGCATTTGGCAGCTCCTTTCCTGACAAATTCATTAGTGGTCATTTCATGACAGGAGGCACTGACGAGCCGTTATACCTATGGAAAACAGGCAACGAGCAATTAGTGCTGCTAATGAGGGAGGGAGCGGCTCTACCAACAACAGGAGCAATCCATCAGGATCCTGGCCAACCTGCCATCCACCCTAATGTACACAGGCTGCTCCAACCTGGAATTATCCCAGCTGCCTTTTGGGGCAGAGGGAGGGAAAACGGAATGGGGGTGGATGAGCTGGTGGTGAGTGGCCATTCCCTACCCATGGGAGGACATGGGGTGTCCAAACCCACCCGTATTCCCAGCAAAGGCTGGTGGGGGAATGGGAAGCCAGTGCCAGCGCTGCCACCACTTCAGCTCTGGATCAGAATTCAGCAGCACAGGGATGCCCCTTGTCTCCTTGTGGCTTTCCAGGGCCGTCGGCCTGGAGGTGGAAGTTACTGGGCTGGGTGTGTGAACCGAGCACTCCTGGAGCAGGGAATGCTGCCGGCTGCTTCCCGGTAGCTGTGATTAATTGTTGTTAATATTAAATTCAGCACTTTTATGCAGGACACAGAAGTGCTTAGGCAAAAGCCCAGCTCCTGTCCTACCTGTCATTAAAAAACATTGCAATTAAGCTGTAGTGGAAGGAAACACAAGTAAACGCACCCTCTGTAAGTGGCTTCAGCTTTCACGGACATCTGTGTCCCCCGTTTCCTCTTCGGCTGGCCGAGCTGCTTCTGTTTTCCCTCTTCCCATGACCTATACGTTGCTTTCTCTCCTTAATCCTGCCCACAGCTCCCAACAGCGAGGGCTGGAGCAGGGAGGAAAGGAGCCCCAGCTGCCTCTGACCCGTTGCCACCAGTGGAAAGTTCGTGTCAGCTGCAGCTGCAGCCCCAGCCCCGGCCAAAACCACGGCTGTGCTCCAGGTACCTGCTCACCTACTTGGACCCCGATGCTCTTTTTGCTCCTCTCCATGGGCAGAAATCCAAATACTTGGTGTTTTCTGCATGATGAAGGGGTGCTATTGCCCTGATACATATAATGAAATCCACTTTAGCCTAGTGGTGAGTGTCCCCACCTATCACGTGGGAGACCAGGGGTTCGATTCCCACCAGGGAGGCAGTAGTTCTGTTTAAGAGTTGGACTCGATGATCCTTGTGGGTCCCTTCCAACTCAGAATATTCTGTGATTCTGTAATAAAGTGTTTAACAAATTACATATTTCCACTTTGTAGTGGGTCTGGATGGGATTTTCAGCAGCTGAGATGGGTCAGGCTGAGCCAGAGGACGCTGAGAGGAGCTGGGGTGGTGGGGGCTGACCCTCCTCTGCCTCTCCCCATGGCCAGAAGCTGTGGTTAAAATTTAGGGAATGCCAGAAAGGGTGGGTGAGTGTGACAGCAACATACAGCCAGGTCTGCCAGGTCATGGCACGGCCAGTGTCCCCCATCCCTTCCACAGCTGGTCCTTAAAGCCCTGACATGGCCTGGGCAAAGGCAAAAAAGTAAACTAAGATTTAGGGAAAAGGAACTGGGGATAAAAAGCGGCAGTAAGGAAAACCAAACTGTCTCAGGGATGATTCTGGTGCCAGGAATGCTACATCAAAACTTTGGGGTGTGGTGGGATAAAGAACCAGGTGCCCTGAGTGTCAGAGCTGGCTTTCCAGTGCTGTGAAGGATGTGCACAGAAATACAGAGGGTCAGGGGGGTGGGGAGGGTGGAGGGGCACCAGGCCAGCCAAAATTTGGGGAGATCTGGGGCTCTGGCAGCTGAGAGCATGGCAGGTGGGGCTGGAACGTGAGGGCTGCAGGAATGCCCTGTTGTCACTCTGTGCTGGGTGGCACAGGGCAATGACACACCACGGGCAGCGATGCCCATCACATCCTCAGGCTCTGCCCAAGCAGCCAAGGAGTGAAACGCTTTCCAAGGACCACAGCGCTGAAGAACACAGGGGGGTTTCCCCCTTTTGTTTGGAAACATCGTCGTCCTGTATATAAACACGAAATGCCAAACTGTGAGTCAGCACAACGGCAGTTTGGCTCCTGTGCAGAAACAGCCCCACAAACGGTGCAAAGGGAGCTTGAGGAGGGGGTTTATTCCTGTGCTGGGGAGCTCATTCAACAAATTGTTTCATGGCAGGTACAGTATACATCCATGATAGAAAAGAAAAATATTTTTTAAAAATTTACAAACCACCCCAACGATTTTTTTTGTTCAATTAGTTGCTTCCTACTGATGAGGAGAAACCTTTCAGCCTCAGCTGCTGGCCAAACATATTTCTTTTAGCTTTGGTGTGCACCAGGGAGCAGAAAGAAATGCAGACAGTGTTTGCATGTGAGCAGTAGGTTCAAATTACATAAAGGTGAAGGTGAGTGGTTTTTTAATAGCTGCTGAAAAAGTTTGGTGGCCCAGCACTGTGATCCAGCACAACAAAAGATCCCATTCACACGCGGCAGCAGATCTGAGACCGCCTCAGGAATCTTAATTCCTGAATTTCTCAGCTTCCATAAAGGATTTCAATAAGCCAATTACAGAGATCTTGACATAATGTCAATTTTTTTTTTAATAGAAGTGCTGTAGTTTAATCTCTGCTCTGTAAAGGCTCTGGCCTTCACTTCTGTCTCCAGGTGTCAATAATCCCACACTGGTCAGCAAAACCAGCCATGGATATGAAGTTAAGCACGTGTGAAAAGTGTCTGCAGGACTGAGGCCAGCGATTGCAAAACAGTTTAAACCATAATCCTCCATTTTCATTAGATCCTTGAAAAAGTTCTGCTGTGGGCTTGAAATCCTTCCTGTTTTGTTGAGCCAAAGGTGATTTTTCTCCCCAGGCAGCCCGAGCACAAACCTTCCCAGGGGTTTTAAGTTTTAAGGCTTCAAAAATCGCATTTCCCACTAAGGACATTCTGCCCTTTCCATTGAGAGGGCTCGACATCAACATCTATTGTGTAAATAAAGCTAATTAAAGGCAGTTATTACTTGCTGGACATGAAAGTCTTCCAACTCCACAGTCCAGCAGATTTGGCTGCTTTTGCCAAGTGAAGCTTTGAGCTCTCCCTACGCTGCAGAAACACTAAATACAACAGTTTCTTCGGCCCTGCTTGTATTTTCTGTAAGACTTCAGGAAGGNTGCTGCAGAAACACTAAATACAACATTTTCAGCCTACTAAGAGGTTTCTTTGGCCCTGTTTGTATTTTCTGTAAGACTTCAGGAAGGGAGTTCTTTCAGCACACAGCCTTTGCCTTGAGATGATGGGGCAGCCCAGGACAACCCTGCTGTCAGCACCCATAGGCACCAGGGGCATCCTTCATTCCTACGTGTTTGTTTTTCAGCCTAAAATAACACTTCAATAAGACTTCTGCCCCCAAACCTCAATGTCTTCATCCTCTCCTAGGTTGCCGAGCAGAGCAGAGGTGGTGGCAGTGACCACCTGAAGCTCTGTGCTGTTGAGGAGAGGGACACCCTCCCTCTCAGCCATTGCTGCCATACGTTGCCTTGCTGGCAAAAATCAAGGCAGAGACTCCGTGTTGCTGAAGTTCCTGTGGTTAGTGCTCACCTGGGGGAAGAGGTGGGTTCTGGGCTGGTTTGCAGTCAGGCTGAGCTTAGGAAGGTGATAATCTCCCCCAGAAGCCTTGTCTAGGGTTCTGGCTTGGAGGAAGAAGTTTGAGGCTGCAGCAAAGTGACAGTGTCAGTGTGAGCAGCGTGGATGGAGGGGTAGGGCAGGGCAGGAGGAAAGGTCTGGTTAAAAACCAACACACCTCCACTCAGACTGTCTCTAAAGGAGGCCATGGGACTGGACTGAGAACTGAACACACTGCGAAAAGGAAGGAAGAGATCCAGATTAAGGGCAAATCCTTCATTAAGGGTTTAAATGGTCCAGATAAAAAATCAAACGTGGCAATCATTATTGGGGTTATAAAAGAATGAGATTTAGTGAATGTGTGTTACAACCGTGAAAGGGGAATGGAATATTTCCCCTGGCCATCCACAGAGCCAAAGCTGAGGAAGGAATGGAAACGAGGATGGTAGAAGAGCAGAAATGAGCAGCCAGGAAAAGGCCACTTGGAACAATTAACCTGCTTCTCAGCTCCCCCTTCCCTGGTGTGTGGCTTGAGCCTTTTCCTGTGACCACATGTCTCTGCCTCCCAAAATCACTCCAGGGGCTTACAGGAGCGTGGAACATCCTTCATCTGATGCTGGTGGCACATCCTACTTTAATATTTTCAGCCACACTCCAGCTTTGTGGCTTACACAGGAGTGGGTCCTCCAGGCACAGGAATTTAACATTAATAACTGAGATGTTTTGACTGGACGCATAAGAAACACAATCTGCCTGTTTGTTTGCACTGAAGAAATTGCAGCTCCTGGTTTTGTTTTCCAAGTGTTCTAGGAATTAATTTCCCAAATTAACAGACAAGATGAGGGACAGTTTCAGGCGTGAGGTCACACACAGTAGTGTGGTCTGCACCAAATTCCCTTTTTGAGATGTTCTTCAGTAAATAACCCATCTCTAACTCCACCAGAACAATCTCTGAGCAGTTTTCCCAGGTACAAGTCACACAGAGCCACTGGAAGCTGCAGCCTGGAGGAAACCTGAGGTGGGAAACTGCTGGAAAGCCTCTCGTGGGACTTGATTTTTACTTAGGGATGGTGATTGTTGGTGCTCCCTTTAACCCAATTCAAGGAGATTCCTGGTTTATAAAAGGATTAGGGCCCTGTTCCTAAATCTTGGGTACGTTTAGCTGATAAATGCTGGGTTGTAGCATTTCTGCCTCTCTGATCTTGCACTGTGTGCTCAGGTTTAACGGGGATTTTTGGGAGGTGTTTGCTTTCTCAGCCTGCTCTGGTGGAAGGTGTCACTGCGTGGCAGGGGATTGGAACCAGATGATCTTTAGGGTCCCTCCCAACCCAAACCATCCCGTGATTGGTCGATTCTATAAATTGAGCTGTACAATTATTTCTTGTTTCATCCACGTCTCAGTCCTACAATCACAGCAACAAATTGAACTAATTCCTGTGCTTAGAGACAGGAGAAGTGAACTTTTCCCAAGCTTAAGGACACAAGTGTGTAGAAATCATCTCAAATATGAACTAAAAATTGATGTAATAGTTCCTCCATGCCTTCCACTTCATGCCTGCCACGATATCACTGCTAAATTGCTCAGATGTATCTGCTCTGGTTGGAGTACTGAGGGTCATCCCTCCTCCTGGACAGCACCAGAGTTGCAGCCACACAGATGAAATCCTGGGTGCAAGTGCTCCCCAAAACACAAAAAATCCAGTATTACTGAGTTGGGTTTGTTTTTATTCTAATTTTTTAAAAAGTTCTGGCACCCACAGGGCAGAACGAGAGATTTGTGGTTAAAATAGAGGCAGGAAAAGAGCAAGTGAATCTATTCAGGGCTGCAGCTGGAACACTGTGCCCTGCTGGGACACTGATGGCTCTCACCAGATCCATTCCCAGCTCAGCCAGGCCCGGGGTCACCTTTCCATCGCGGATCAACCGAGACGAGGGATCAAGTCACAAAAATGCCACCGCAACTCTCTTCTTCCTAGAAACCTAAATTTAAAAAGGGCTTGGTGCACACATAGCAAATGTTTAATGAAGTTTTGGCACTGTGTAATTCCCTGCAATTCCATAGCTGGGCTTTTCTGTGGATTTGCAGGAGGTCTTTCTCCCAGACCTGCAGAGTGTGCACGAGGTGATTTCATAAGCTTGGAATTGTGCCTGTAAACTCACATTCCCACCTCTTTTCAGCTGAATAATCCAAAAAACTAGGTATAAAATGTGTTGCAATTGCAAAAATCAGAAATTGGTAAAATTTTGTGCTGCAACTTTCACACCCGTTGCAGAAAACCTAATTTTTCAAAATCTCTGTAGTTTCCTGCACAATGCTGCAGGGAAAATCCATTTCAAGGGTCACCCTAGGAGAAAACTTGCCAACAATTATTTAGAATAATTTACCTTTTAAGTTGTAATAATACAAATTCCTTTTGCTTCTCCTGCAAAAGACAACTCCCCTCTCCATCAGGATCTTCCCACACAAACTGCTGTGATCACAAGTTGACGAAATAATCAAGCTGTGAGAATAGAAAGGTTTTATTTTCTGTTCCTCCACAGTATTGTCCTCATAAACCTTCTTTTGCCAGACCACAGAAGTTGTGGTGTTACACAGAGAAAGCAAATTACAACTGGACTTCCCCTAAGGCAGAGGGTTGTTTTTCCTTAGCCCAGTAATGGTTGCAGCTCTCATCTGGCCAAGGTTTTACAGGGGTTACTGGTTTTTGTCTGCCCAAAGGAGCACTCATGGGAAGGGGACACAGCAAGTGCTGCTTCACCACCCCCTGAAACTTCAGCTGGAATGGGTGTCCTTTTGTAGGATGCCAAAAATTACCAACGCTCATCTGAAAAAGCTGCCGGGCTTGAGAGGGGCACGTGGGTGAATTTGCATTATTGTTATTCTTCTCCTTGTTGGCCTGACCTGGAGCCACGGAAACCCCTCCCTAATTTATATCACATACGGACTATTTTTATGTGCCTTTTCACCGCCTTCCACCTCGTCACGGAGTCCTGCTGATTTTAGTGACACTTCCCACCGTTTGACTGCAGCTCTTGGTCATTTCCACAGGTTTTTACAAAGTGGAATTACAGCCTGGCAGCTGGACTGGTTCCACTGCCCCCCGGGAATGCTGGATGAGCACCACTGCAGCTGATCTCCAGCCTGAGTCCCCAGTTCAGAGCTTCTGCCCCATCGTCTTGACATCATTTCCTAATGGCTTCAGACTTTGCTCCAGCCTGGTTGTTTCGCTAATTTGAATGTTCTGAGCAGCTTCAAGCAGATGGAGCAGGAGCTTGCTGCTGACTGGAGGTGACACCAATGAGTGCCACTTGCACAGCCCTTCTCCTGCTCTTCACTCCTCGGTGCTTCCACACCCCCACAGTCCCACTCACAGCGACACCAGCACTCCTGGTTTGAGTCAGAAAGCGCCTTCCTATTTCCCTTGCTTCTTATAAAGAATCAGAGTGTCACGCAAGCCCCTCCACTGAGTGTTTGTAGCTATAAAAGCCCCTTGGATGTGGCTGTATTTGCAGACAACAGTGGTACTTCCTCTCTTCGGAAACAGAGCGAGTTTCTATTTTGGGCACTGCTGACTCAAGGGTGAGGTACCCAAGCTGATTCAGCAGCTTGGCAACCCAGGAGAACTNTGTAGAAATCATCTCAAATATGAACTAAAAATTGATGTAATAGTTGCTCCATGCCTTCCACTTCATGCCTGCCACGATATCACTGCTAAATTGCTCAGATGTATCTGCTCTGGTTGGAGTACTGAGGGTCATCCCTCCTCCTGGACAGAACCAGAGTTGCAACCACACAGATGAAATCCCGGGTGCAGGTGCTCCCCAAGACACAAAAAATCCAATATTACTGAGTTGGGTTCGTTTTTATTTTAATTTTTAAAAGATTTCTGGCACCCACAGGGCAGAACGAGAGATTTGTGGTTAAAATAGAGGCAGGAAAAGAGCAAGTGAATCTATTCAGGGCTGCAGCTGGAACACTCTGCTCTGCTGGGACACTGATGGCTCTCACCAGATCCATTCCCAGCTCAGCCAGGCCCGGGGTCACCTTTCCATCGCGGATCAACCGAGACGAGGGATCAAGTCACAAAAATGCCACCGCAACTCTCTTCTTCCTAGAAACCTAAATTTAAAAAGGGCTTGGTGCACACATAGCAAATGTTTTGTGAAGTTTTGGCACTGTGTAATTCCCTGCAATTCTGTAGCCGGGCTTTTCTGTGGATTTGCAGGAGGTCTTTCTCCCAGACCTGCAGAGTGTGCACGAGGTGATTTCATAAGCTTGGAATTGTGCCTGTAAACTCACATTCCCACCTCTTTTCAGCTGAATAATCAAAAAAAATAGGTATAAAATGTGTTGCAATTGCTAAAATCAGAAATTGGTAAAATTTTGTGCTGCAACTTTCACACCCGTTGCAGAAAACCTAATTTTTCAAAATCTCTGTAGTTTCCTCCACAATATTGCAGGGAAAATTCACGTCAAGGGTCACCCTAGGAGAAAACTTGCCAACAATTATTTAGAATAATTTACCTTTTAAGTTGTAATAATACAAATTCCTTTTGCTTCTCCTGCAAAAGACAACTCCCCTCTCCATCAGGATCTTCCCACACAAACTGCTGTGATCACAAGTTGACGAAATAATCAAGCTGTGAGAATAGAAAGGTTTTATTTTCTGTTCCTCCACAGTATTGTCCTCATAAACCTTCTTTTGCCAGACCACAGAAGTTGTGGTGTTACACAGAGAAAGCAAATTACAACTGGACTTCCCCTAAGGCAGAGGGTTGTTTTTCCTTAGCCCAGTAATGGTTGCAGCTCTCATCTGGCCAAGGTTTTACAGGGGTTACTGGTTTTTGTCTGCCCAAAGGAGCACTCATGGGAAGGGGACACAGCAAGTGCTGCTTCACCACCCCCTGAAACTTCAGCTGGAATGGGTGTCCTTTTGTAGGATGCCAAAAATTACCAACGCTCATCTGAAAAAGCTGCCGGGCTTGAGAGGGGCACGTGGGTGAATTTGCATTATTGTTATTCTTCTCCTTGTTGGCCTGACCTGGAGCCACGGAAACCCCTCCCTAATTTATATCACATACAGACTATTTTTATGTGCCTTTTCACCGCCTTCCACCTCGTCACGGAGTCCTGCTGATTTTAGTGACACTTCCCACCGTTTGACTGCAGCTCTTGGTCATTTCCACAGGTTTTTACAAAGTGGAATTACAGCCTGGCAGCTGGACTGGTTCCACTGCCCCCCGGGAATGCTGGATGAGCACCACTGCAGCTGATCTCCAGCCTGAGTCCCCAGTTCAGAGCTTCTGCCCCATCGTCTTGACATCATTTCCTAATGGCTTCAGACTTTGCTCCAGCCTGGTTGTCTCCCTAATTTGAATGTTCTGAGCAGCTTCAAGCAGATGGAGCAGGAGCTTGCTGCTGACTGGAGGTGACACCAATGAGTGCCACTTGCACAGCCCTTCTCCTGCTCTTCACTCCTCGGTGCTTCCACACCCCCACAGTCCCACTCACAGCGACACCAGCACTCCTGGTTTGAGTCAGAAAGCGCCTTCCTATTTCCCTTGCTTCTTATAAAGAATCAGAGTGTCACGCAAGCCCCTCCACTGAGTGTTTGTAGCTATAAAAGCCCCTTGGATGTGGCTGTATTTGCAGACAACAGTGGTACTTCCTCTCTTCGGAAACAGAGCGAGTTTCTATTTTGGGCACTGCTGACTCAAGGGTGAGGTACCCAAGCTGATTCAGCAGCTTGGCAACCCAGGAGAACTCCTGGTTATGAATGGAATGAGCAATAAATTTTAAGTTTGTCTTCGTCTTACAGAAATGTATATTTGAGTGAAGCCACCTCCTGGTGGCAGACGTTTTGCCGAATAAGCAGAATATTGCTTTCAGCATAAAGGCCACGCCAGTGAGACAACCATAAAGCCTGCGAGGAAAATCCTGGTCCCAGGGGAGCCAGAAATTCCCACTCAGGTTTTATTCTCCCTCATAAAAAAGATCCAAGTCACACAAAGAGATCTTCTGCTGTTAACTCGCTTACTTTATCTGCGCATCTCATCTGAGATACGAAGTGCTCTCAAGTCACACGAATAAGCTGAACAGCAATTTCAGAAGGCTGAAAACACACAACACAAAACCAACCTGGCCACTGCAAGGAAGTGAGAAGAATGCACCACCCACTTACTCAGCTTCCGTGGCTTCGTGTGGAAAAGATGTCAAAGGTAATCCCTGTGCTGTGGAGAAACGAGATAAGCAGCACGACACTGCAGTGATTTTAAACACCACGAAGGAGTAATGACCTTTCCCAATATTTTTTGGAAGTTTACCTGTTAGACTGAACTAAGAGGTCAGAAAATGGGTTGGGTTTGGGGTTTGTTTTTTTGTTTTTAATGAGTGTTTTCACTCAGCGGTTACCAGGAATCAGAACAAATCCTGCAATGAATGCTGCTCATGTCAGCAAGGATGAAGATGCAGGTGGTTTGTCAGAAATGTTGCCATTAATTAAGGTAAGAAAGGAGGCAATGGGGTATCCAGGCTGTCTCCCTTGAGCCTTTCTGTCTGTGGATAGTCAAAACAGGGTTTAGCACATTTGCCTCCCATATTCACGTTGTTTCCAGGCAGGATCAGTAGTCCATGGTGCCTGTTCTTTCAGGCTCCAAGCTCTCCTCTAACAGCACACAATAAAAGCTGCAAACTCCTTAACAGCATTCCTCCCCTCAGCTCCACCAACCCCGCTGGCAGTGAGGCTGCTCCAGCCAGCCCTTCCCATGTCATCCTCTCCTGCCTCGGGAAGGCGGGTTGGGAAGGCTGAAGGAGCATCATGTGGGTTGTCACATTTCAGAAGCCCCTAAATAGCTCCGTGTGGCTCCATCAGATAAGCAGGGAAGTACAATATTATGAACGTCAAACAACAGCTCATCATCAGAGCTGACAAAGCTGCGCCTCTGAGAGGGGAAGGAAACTCAGCTCCCCAGAATAAATTATGTACATTTAGTGCCATGGAGTTAAAAGAGCTCGGCAAGGAGGATTTGCACTTGGCCAGCTATTGCTCCGTCAGATATCGCCTCTAACTCGGCCTCCCAGAAAGGAAACCAAGTTTAGGAGTATTTTGGAAGGGTGGTCAGAGATCTCTGCAGGAAACCAGAACAACTGAGACCAGAATGAAGCCAGGACTGGAAATGCAGACTGTGTGGAGGCTCCCAGCTCTACCAGGATGTGGTTGCTAGGAAAGTGATCCAGAGGAAGCATCTTCCTTGAAGGATGCTGCAGACATTACCCCTTCAGGCACTGCTTTAGAGGGGAATAAAATACTGGTTGTATTATATTCTGTGGGGTTAAACTTTTCCTGGATAAAAACAAACCAGAAGGAAACAATGGACACAACCTCAAATCACTTCTCGCCCTCTAAAACAAATCTTATCCACACTTGAAGTCAATCCAAGCATCACTGGCATCTCTTGTTTGCTGCTTATATGGATTTATTCTTGAATTCAACAGAGCAAAAAGAATCCACAATAAAAGCAAAGTGAAATGAAACATTCAGTCTGTCAGGAGACAGCACCAAGTGTGTCCCAGGCAGAGCAGAGCTGATAAAAGTGAAGACAAGGTAACTGCTCCCTGAAAGTGCTCACAGGGTGTTTCCATGGAACTCGATAACCACAGGGGAATCCATGGAATGTCTGCGCCGGTGAGGGCTGGGATAATGTTCCACCCAAAAGATCAAGAGGAGGAGCAGGATGGGAGTGTATGAGTTACCGATCTCATGGGAGCTTCCTCAGGGGAGCAGGGATTCTGACCAGCCTGGAAATCCTGACCCCAACTCACCAAAGGAGGGGCTGACAAGTCAGATGTTTCCTTCCATCCCATTTCACCCCTTCAAACCAGTAAACAAAAGCTGGGAAAGAGGAACAGCTTCATTAGCAGAGATCAAAAGCTGTCTCTGACTAGTAGCCAGACAAAATTTGGGATCATGTGGGTCACTCAGTGAAAGTTTGTATGTAGCCAGTATCTTTGATGTGATTCTGTTTATTTTAAGGACATACAAAGTCCCACTTTATTGAGTGCCCGAGGAACAAGACACACTTCTGCTTCCCAGGCAACTTTGCTCCTGCCTGTCCTCCTCCTCCTGCACACACACAGCACAAAGAATTTTGGGTTCTCCTAAGTGCACACGGGGAACTAGGCATGAGGACTGTGCTCAGACTGTGTGGGCACACATGCAGGACACACACACCTCATTTCAGGGGAAAAGTAGAGCCCAGCCAAGCAAGTTTCAGTAATTTGAAAGGCCTCACATTTCACTGGACTCCAGGCAAGCAATGTTTTACTTGCTGCTCAGGTACCCTTAATCACCCTGGACCAAAGGAACTGAATGAAGTCGTGGCTTTGTTGATACCAGAGGGAACACTCACATCTTCAGCTGGAGGCAAATGCACCCTGGGGCTCTTTTCAACAACGTCCTCACTTACTTAGAAATAATAACGGCTTAAACTATTTTCTGTCGTCCACCATATTTTAGCTCTTCTTAGTTCCTGCCTTTCACAGAGGATGTTTGGGAAATGCATCTGGTCCAGACTGGCAGTTGATCTCATAAGCAACAATAATGAGCCAAAATTACAATTAAAAAATCCCCTCAAAAAATCTCTGCTACAATTTCAGTACCTCTTAAATCTCAAAAGTTCAACTCACCCAATTTCTACAACAACATAAATCTTACAGCTTTACCTAACAAAGTTAAAAAGCACACACGGTTTTCCCTATGAGGTGACTTCTTCCACCACGTCTTTGAATCCTTGGAAAGTGTTGCACTTCTTTAATCCTCCAGATTGAATAAATTCGTCATCTTTTATGAAGTAAAAACGTAACTTAAAGTACCTTTAGATGGATCAATAAAAAGGCTGGAAAGAAGTTTTAGTAAATTTAGCAATTAATAGCCAAGCCCAGGAGGCCATCCTGCCTTTCTGCTCTGTCAGCTCAGGGATTTCTCTTTTCCCAACAGTGTTTATGTAAGAGCTGCATGGAAAGCAGCACTCCCTATAAAATATTGATCAGCTGAGCCATTAGCTGGCATTCGAGAGACAACTCTGTCACAGCAAAACCAGAGCAATTATTGCTATTGATTGGGGTATTCTTATTTATAATTTATGTTTACTTATAATTTTTAATTTAGAGATTATTTCGGTACTTGAGCATGGAAGGAAATACAAATTTCTCCATCATCATAATAACAAAATCGTACGTTAACATATGGTTAGGAAGTGGCATCTTTACAAAGGCAATGGAAAAAGAGGCATGTTTCAGTTTCAGTCACTGCGTGGCCACAGATTTTCTATTAGCACACTACGTACCTTTTTTAAAAGGTCATTATGGTTGGAAAGGACCTCCAAAACCAGAGCTCAACCTTTGATGAGTCCACTAAACCATATCCTGAAGCGCCACATCCCCTCGTTTTCTGAACATTTCCAGGGACAGGGACTCCACCACAGCCTGTTCTGATGCCTCACCACCCTTCCCATGAA
The DNA here is from genome assembly GCA_013390025.1 of Pitta sordida. Lineage (NCBI taxonomy): Eukaryota > Metazoa > Chordata > Aves > Passeriformes > Pittidae > Pitta > Pitta sordida. Next base: position 115,396 of record WEKX01023113.1, read on the forward strand.
GGAATTTCCCCAACATCCAAATTAATCTTCTCTGGGGCAACTTGGGGCCGTTCCCTCTCCTCCTGTCCCTTGTTCCCTGGGAGCAGAGCCCGACCCCCCCCAGCTCCCCCCTCCTGTCAGGGAGTTGCAGAGAGCCAGAAGGTCCCCCCTGAGCCTCCTTTTCTCCAGGCTGAGCCCCCCCAGCTCCCTCAGCTGCTCCTGCTGCTCCAGCCCCTTCCCCAGCTCCAGCCCCTCAGGGTCTCTCTTCTCCTGAAGGGCCCAAAACTTTTCCCGAGGCCTGAGGGCAGGACTGGACCCTCAGCAGCCCTGGCCCTGCTGCCGCACTCCCGCAGGTGCCACCGGGTTTTATTTCATGGAATGTCTCCGGGGAAGGGACTCGCTGTCGGGGAAGAGGCACCGCAGAGTGAAGTGCTCCGCTGGGAGAGGCTCACCTGGAAAACATTTAAATGGTGTTCAGGGGAGCAGGAGTCACAGGAACCGGGACTGGAGCTGAGGGGGTGAGAGGGACAGGCGGGACATGTCGGGAACATCACTGAGCAAGGGCGCGGGATGGAGCCGGGCTGAGGCGGAGCCGAAGCTCCAGCAGAGAAACCCCGCCAAGGAGGGACAGGCACGGCCCATCTGCCAGCACAGATAATGGAACCGAGGGAGCGGTGCGGGCGAGATAGCGTCAGCCATAAACAAGCCGAGAACGAGGAGAAAAATAGCCCGCCGAGTTTGTAGCGGGTCCCGGGCGGAATTGTTTGTTACGGTGCGTGTTGTCTGCGCATGGCAAGTGTCAGCCGGAGGGGAGGGCGGCGGCAGCCCGGGAACCCCCGCCCGGCCCCTCGCTGAGGGCTGCCCTGCTGAGCCGCCTGCCCGGCTCCTGTCACCTCCCGCTGTCCCGCCGCTCGCCCACGGCGGNGCGACTCCGCGAGGAGCCCGGTGGCTTCGGCAGCCCCAGAGACCCAACTCGGACGCGGGCTCTTGAGGAGGAATTGACAACATGGCTTCCCCACCGCACCAGCAGCTGCTGCATCACCACAGCACCGAGGTGAGCTGCGACTCCAGCGGGGACAGCAACAGCGTGACGGTGAAAATCAACCCCAAGCAGCACCAGGGCTGCTCCTCTTCGAAGCACTGCAAGTACAGCATCTCCTCCAGCTGCAGCTCGGGCGAGTCGGGGGGCACCCGCCGGGCCGGCGGAGCGGGCGGCGGTGGCTCCGGCCTCCGGCGGCAGAAGAAGCTGCCGCAGCTCTTCGAGAGGGCCTCTTCCAAGTGGTGGAACCCCAAGTTCGACTCCAACAACCTGGAGGAGGCGTGCATGGAGAGATGCTTCCCGCAGACCCAGCGCAGGTTCCGCTATGCCCTCTTCTACATCGGCGTGGCCTGCCTGCTCTGGGGCATCTACTTCGGCATACACATGAGAGAGAAACAGATTGTTTTCATGGTGCCGGCTCTGTGCTTCCTCCTGGTGTGTGTAGGGTTTTTTGTGTTCACTTTCACTAAGGCGTACGCCCGCCATTACGTCTGGACTTCGTTGGTCCTCACCCTCCTGGTGTTCGCCCTGACCCTCGCTCCGCAGTTCCAGGCTCTGAAGCCTGTCTCAGGAAGTGGTGACACGTCCAACCGGACTCCCCCGGCGGATCCCACGGACACTTGTCTTTCCCAAGTGGGCAGTTTTTCTATGTGTATTGAAGTGCTCTTGTTGCTTTACACAGTGATGCACTTACCCCTCTATTTAAGCTTGTTTCTGGGACTGTCGTACTCGGTCCTCTTCGAGACCTTTGGTTATCGCTTCCGCGACGAGAACTGTTTCACACCTCTGGGAGCCGGGGCGGTTTACTGGGAGCTCTTGAGTAAAGCCTTCCTGCACATCTGCATCCACGCCATCGGGATTCACTTATTTATCATGTCCGAAGTCAGATCGAGAAGCACATTCCTGAAAGTGGGGCAATCCATCATGCATGGAAAAGACTTGGAAGTGGAAAAAGCCCTGAAAGAGAGGATGATTCATTCTGTTATGCCAAGAATAATAGCCGATGACTTAATGAAGCAGGGCGATGATGAAAGTGAAAACTCCATCAAACGTCATTCCACCTCAAGCCCCAAAAACAGGAAGAAGAAGCCCTCCATACAGAAAACCCCCATAATATTCCGTCCTTTTAAAATGCAGCAGATAGAGCAGGTGAGCATTTTGTTCGCAGACATCGTTGGCTTCACGAAGATGAGCGCCAACAAATCAGCCCACGCTCTGGTGGGGCTCCTGAACGACCTCTTTGGACGCTTCGACCGCCTGTGTGAGGACACTAAATGTGAGAAGATCAGCACTTTGGGGGACTGTTACTACTGCGTGGCCGGCTGCCCCGAGCCCCGGGCGGATCATGCCTACTGCTGCATCGAGATGGGCTTGGGGATGATCAAAGCCATCGAGCAGTTCTGCCAGGAGAAAAAAGAAATGGTGAACATGAGAGTCGGCGTTCACACCGGGACAGTCCTGTGTGGCATTTTGGGAATGAGGAGGTTCAAGTTCGACGTGTGGTCCAACGATGTCAATTTGGCCAATCTGATGGAGCAGCTCGGCGTGGCCGGGAAGGTCCATATTTCGGAAGCTACTGCCAAATATTTGGATGATCGTTACGAAATGGAGGATGGGAAGGTGATCGAGCGCGTGGGTCAGAGCGTGGTAGCCGACCAGTTAAAAGGTACACACTTCTGTTTTGTGCTCATTATTCTTCTGTGAGGGAAAGCAGTTGCCCCAGTGCCTGCTTTGTGCTTGCTGACTTGTAAATTAAACGTGGTTTGCATTTAACTCCCCTGACTCTGATCACAGACACCCTGGTAACTGCAGAATGAAAGGTGCCACAGGGATAAGTATGAAAGATCTGGGGTACTCAAAATGGGCTTTAAAACTCGGGACTCCTTGTGAGAGTGTCACCTCCCGAGGAGGAGAAGGTTCATGTGTTTGCTGTCTGCAGGAGGTTTTTGTTTTACTGTTGTGTGTCATCCTTTAACTCAGTGAGTAAACTTGTTAATTGACTTCATGTGCCATACAGAGAGCATATGTGTTTTGCAAAATTATGTATATCTGTGAAAAGGTTTTTCTGGCACCGGGAGAGTTGGGACTGCGAAGGCATTTGGGAAAAATGACAGCTGGATTCACAGAAAGAAATGAGCGCTGTAGATTTGGCAGTTTGATATGGCAAGTTGTTACAGTTCGGAGTTAGGCTGGAAAAAGTTACTCAGGTGGCTCAGTGAGCTGGCAGATGCTCTCCTTTCTGCAGCTCAAAGGATTTGGGGATGAAACTGCAAATTTGCCTTTTGGAGAGGAAAACGAGGGATCCTTCGGCTCCCCTTGGCGAAGGGTCCGATTTTCATTTTTCTGCAGTGTTCATTTTGAAGTGAAACCCTTGGCTGCTTTCTAGCAGCACTTGGAGGCGAGTGCAGGAGGGTTGTACACGCCGAGGGTTTAATTGTGTCTTTTGTCAGAGCTGTGTCTCTTCAGGGCTGCGCCTTTGTCTCGCAGAGATACGGTTGTCTGCAGTGCTTGTAGCCCCAGGTGGGGAGCAGACGATCAAAATGGGAGTGGAATACGTAACAAACCCTTCCATGCGCTCCGAGTTTATTCATCCTGCTTATAAAAGCGCCCGTTTTTTATGAAGTAAGCTTGGAAAGCCGGGTGGAAGAAGCCGAATGAGTCCTGATGGAGGAAGGAGATGTTTGTTGCGACAAACCCTGGCGGAGGCCGGGCTGGTTGTGGAAAGGTCAGTGAGTAAGGACGTGGGGAGAGCACTGCGGAGCAGCGGTGGCAGCAGCAGTGGCAGCCGCTCGCCCCTGGCAGGTGCTTGTTTTGCTGTGACACAAAAACTTATTTTTGGTGAGCTGGCTGTCCCCGGGCAGATGGCTGCAGCGAGATCCACTGTGACATTGGGGGCTGGAAGCCGTAGGACTGAGGCAGATGTGTGTCCCTGGGCTTTGGCTTTCTGTTTAGCTGCTAAAAATACGAATTCAGTTAATTTCATTGCAAACTGTTGGCACTGATGTGTTTCAGTGGGAGTGTGCTGTCAGGAAAATGGGGACAGACATTATCTCGCTGTTGCTCTAAGGTGAATTTTGCTGAAAATACACTGAACAGGTTGTAGAGAAACATGTCTCTGGTGTTTCCCTCTCCCATGTACCTTCGCAGCCAGGTGCAGTGTGAAGGGTGTGTTGCAGCAACACATGAAATTCATTAGTTTTAGCTGCATTTATAGCTGTACTCAATATTAATCCCAAAACTTAATTGCGTAGACTGACAGTACTGCTCTTAAATACATTTGTTTATATTTATTTGTTTATATTTTCCACCTGTTAATGAGCGGTTATACCCCGTAGCAGGGGTGGTTTTTTTCATGGTCTTTCTCAGACTTCTGTTCTGTCCTTGGTTCCATTTGTCGGGAGGGGGCACAGGCTGCTGTGCCCCCTCAGTACAGTGGTTTGGGTTTTGCAGCTCTGAGTGCCTTTTCCAGCTCCTGCTTCGACCAGGGCACTACAGATGGACAAACTGGAATGCAGCCTGGATAAGATGCAGTTTGCTTTGTGGGCTGACATTCAGTGTTCTCTTCTTCCCCTGGAACGTGGCTATGAAAGCAGTTGGAGCGTGTGGTAAGAATCACTTAAATGAGGAATATGGATTGGGGGGTTTTCCCCCCGATTTCCCTTCTGTATTTTGTTGTGGAACTGTGATTAGATTCCATTTCTTACCCGTGTCTCCTGCAGTTACAGAACTCAGAATCTGTGTGTCCTGCTCAAGCAGGCAGAGCTCACCTTCATCCCCAGGTTTGTAGCAGCTTTCCCTCTGACTCCCAGACCTCCAGGGGCACGTGGTGGGTGCTGCAGAGTTGCCCGATTTTTCCTCTGCCCTCAGAACTTTGTTCCACATCCAGGTTACTCAGTTGATAGTAAATGCCATCAAGGGTTACAAAAAATATCAATGGCAATGATAAAAGCCTTCCAAGAGCAGTGCCACAGGCTGGTGTGTGGGACCTGCTGAAGGGGAGCTGCTCTGAGATGTCACCTGTTAATGCGTTGTTCTCTGCCACGCAGAGTTGTGTGAATGGAGGTGCTGTTAGGAAGCTTTGCTTTACTATTTTCCCCGAGAATCCATTGATGGTAGTGATAGAGAAGAGGAAGTTTGTTGTGGTTGTTTAATTATGTCATACTTTGTACTCACCTCAAATATAGAAGTGCTGTGGAGATAACAGCCATGAGCTTTGTTTCCCCACCGCTACTTCACTTCTCAGCTTCCTTTCAACCTCTGGTATCTTAATTATATCCTATTTTTTATGTTGTGTGTCTAGCATGTTATCTCCTAATTGTCTGAGCTGCCTCAGCAGTCACAGTATCTTTGTGAGGCTGAGTCAACACTGGCAGCAAACTCTTCACTGGGCAAACTGGGAGGTGGTGAGGGAGGACATGGTGTCCGCGGTACACACACCTCAGGACTTGTGTCTGACACTCCTTGTGGCCCAGGGCTGGGAACAGAAGCACCCCAGGAGTGCCCCTGGGGCGAGGTTTGGCTCGGTTCTCCCAGGAGGAATTCAGGTGCAGCTCTCCAGTGTGCACCAGAGCAGGGTGAGGAGTGAGCTGGGTGAGCTGCTGCAAACCCCTGCTCCCTGCCCTCGGTTGTCCTTGTTTATTGGAGCAGAGGAGGCAAAACTAAATTTCTCTTTCTCTTTTGGGGTTCCCTGCAGTGTTAGGATGGGACTATCTTTTCTTCCTCCTTTGCTTCCTTGGCTCCTTCATGTGAGCCCTGGGGCCCTGGTATGTCCCCTCCTGTTTCTGACTTTGGAATTAAGTAGATGGTGTCTAAACCAAACCAACAAAGAGCGACCCAGCGATGCCTTACAATATTTTTGCCTGGTCTGCCTGCTTTTTAAGATTCCTTGTACCCTCTGTTTTCACAGCCCCTGATCCCCTTGGATATGAGGGGAGCAGAGAAGTGTTGCAGTGAGTTTTTGAGGTGCGCAGATAAACCCCATCCATCAGTTCAGTTTTATCTTCCGTAATAATTTTGCTGTAGGATTTGAGACAATTCACTTCCTCTGTTTCCTTGCTGAGCTTCCTAGCAAATAAATTTATTGGAGTCTTATAACACAGGTTAATGTGTCCCTTTTGAGCTCTGGAGACAGAGATCTCCTCTTGGGATATAAAAAGTTCTGCTTATGGAAATATTTTTGTTTTGCTCTGTTCTGGGTTGTTTGCCTTTCTCTTTCTTGTTACTTGGGAGGTCACAATATTGCTATTTACCGACCAGCAACACTTCCAGAAATACCAGGGTCACCGGCATCTTGTTTTTTGAGTGCTCAAACTACGTAAGCATGTTGGGGCAAGAATGCCTTCTCTGTGTTTATAGAGCACAGCACAGCAGAACCCTGATTTCATTTGGGTGCTCTGTGCGTTCACTGAGCCTCTAAAATAATTCCTGAACTTTCTGCAGCCTGGCATCTCCTTGTTGTTTGCCCCAAGGAGCGGCTTTGTGGCTGATTTTCTGTTAGAAGCCCTTGATGATAGAGCCACGCTTTTCCCTCTGGTTTTGTCACTTATTTCATCGTGGAATAAAGTGCCAAGGGATCCTTGTGCTCCCCGTCAGCTGAGCCCGGGGCTGGTGGCTGAGGGAAGGTTGGGCACCCACCTGCAGCCACCTGTGGCTGTCCCTGATAAAGCTTATCAAAGATCCTCGGCTTGATGTGTTGTCTTTCACTGTTCTCTGGGTTTCCTTTAATTTTAAGCATTTCTTTAGGAAATTGGTTATAAAAGTCACCATTTTGCTCGATGCTGGAGCCCTTTGCTCCATCAATAGGCTGGCTCTTCACAGGGTGACAAGCTGTGAGCTGGGGAACGCTTTTCCTGTGGCACGTGGACGCTCTGCTTGGTGCCTTGGTGCTCCAGTGCTGCTTCATATTCGGGTTACAGGTGTTCCTGAAGACAAAAGCCTTGGCTAAGGTTAGGAAATGATAAATTACAGCATTTTCCTTCCATCAGTGGCTGATGGGGAGTGACCAGGATCACAGCCCATGGCAGTGCAGCCTGCCCTGCCTGCCCTGCCCCTGTGTCCTTTCCCAGCCCTGTGCACAGGGGACCTGTAGCTGTCACCTGCTTCTGGAGCCTCACAGGTAGAGGAAAGATCAGATGGAAGGTGTCCTTGGCTTTTTGAGCCCGGCCTGCTGGGCACAGGGTAAATCTAGAAGGCTCATGCTGGTGCCAGCAGGGTGGCTCTGCCCAAAGTCAGCTTTGCTGGGGCTCAGCATCAGGCTCTGACTGGTGAGTGTTTGGGGGTTAAGGGCTTGTGTCCTGCCAGCTGCAGTGCAGATCTTTCTGTGCAGCCTCTGGTTTCATCATGGTCCATAAATGTAAATCTTCAGACAGGGGCTTTTTATGTGGCAGACATTGTAATTCTGGATTTCACATGTTCTGTTACTAATCCCATGGCCAGGCAAAAGGAGATAGAACAAATGTCCATTTTCTTTCAAGTGGTAATGAAGTAAGCTTGTGTGTGAATTTCCACTTTCCCACAAACAGGATTCCAAGTGCTGGCCATGACAGAAAATTCTAGTGACCAGTCAGTTCATCAGTTTTACTTTAACTGTTGTTGAGGGAATGGCTCATGATCTTACGTGTGAGGCTGAAAATAAAGTATCATGCACAAGTTGATTCACTCCTGTATTTCAAAAATGAAAAGTGTGCAGTGACAGATAAAGAATTATAATTAGGGGTAATTTGCATGAAGGCATATTGCCAGGGAGAAGCAAATTCTACACTGATAGAACATTTTGACATGATCTGTAATTTTACCATGTAATAGCAGAGAGAAAAGGAGGTAAATAGTGACTGTAGTTGCTCAACCTGGTTCTTGTCAAGTCTTTTACCCAGTGAAGGTGTCTTTCATAGCTATAAACAAAAGGAAGAACTTTGTAGGAAAACCCAGTGATTATTGAGCTTTCCAAATATTTGACAAGATGCAATGACATAACTTTTTTCTTGTGTGCCTGCAGCAGAGCTGCCAGACCTGGGCAGGAAGGTCACCAGTTCTCCAGATTTTGGAGAAGATTCGTTGAGTTGCTCCTGGTTTTACTTGTGCAAGACCAAGTAGAAAAATATCTCAATTAACAAAATACTCACACTTCAGCTGTTTTTATTATTTAAGGGCAACTTGACTGTTGGCTTTTGAGGCTTTGAGTTTTGATATCGTACTCCTGGGCTAATTTGGCTGGACACAGTGCAGAATAATTTATAAGCATAGTTAGAGTCCGTGTAATATTCTCCACTTTGAAGGGGCTGGAGCCTGACCGTGTACTTTGTTTAACAACGTGAGGTCTGGTTTAATTTATCACGCCCTGACACTAATTAACACATAAGTCAGGGCAGCACTGACGGTCTGGTGGTGAAGTGCTGCAGCTCTGCCTGTTCAAACCCTGCGTGAGCCTGTGGAGTAAAAGAACAGTTTAACAGACCTTAAAACATTTCCATCCTGCAAGGGTTGGAGTGGAGCTGCATTGCAGAGCATCCTGTGATACCAGAGGGACCCCGTGGGTTCTGCTGCATTCCGGGGTCACCTGCAGAGTCTCTCACCTGTATTTGGGTCTCTGGCTGCCCCAAATCTTGCTGCTGCCTTGTCCACAGGTACTCTGCAGGTTACAGATCTGGGCTCTCTTCTTCCTCCTCCCTGTTTACATCAGTAAATCTTGAGAGGTGGGGAACTACTTCCGTGGAAGAGATCGTTGTCTGTAAATAGCAGCCTTGACATGGTGTCTTTTTGGGGACAAAGATGGATGGAAAAGGCAAAGCCAAGTCAAAGTTGCATGATTGATGTTCGTCTTCTGTCACGAGGATGCATGATTTGAGTGGGTTGTTCAAAACACTTTTTGCAGTTATTTCACAACATAAATGTTATATAAGAATTTACATTGACCACTTCTGAACCAAGTACAATTTCATTGGGGTTTGAGTTGTCTTGGAATATGATTAAATTAGGAAATTAGGCTTATTTTCTACAGTCTTAGGTTAGTGTATAAGGTGTCTCTGTCTTGGTCCTGAACCTCAGGCTCACTCCATCCATCCTGGCTGTGTAAGGAGAGACAGCCATTCCTCTTTCAGTTACAGCTGCCACTTGAAAATTCTCAGCTATTTTTAGATGATTTTCAATCTCATTTCTGTCCTTTTGAAAAGAAAGGAAGGGGGAAAAAAAACAAACCTCCTAGCCTTTAAATTTGTAACTTCCAGTGGGAGTTGCTCTTGCAGAGAAGCCAGTTAGTCAATAGAGCCTCGTTCACACATTTGAGCAGGTCCTGTTATGTAAGTTTGCATTATTGTGGTGCCTCTGTCCTGGGTTTGAGGGAGGACATTGCTGGAACTCAGTTTAAAACAGAGCCATACAGGGTTTGGGAGCGTGGTGCTGCTTGCTTGCAAGTAATAATTTATGAAAATATGAGGTGGCAGTTGGAAAAGAAGCTTAAACCGGGGATGTACCCCATTGTTCCAGCTCGTTCTGTCCCCAGAGGCTGTGTCTGGGCACAGGTTATCTCGGGCAGGAGGTGGTTCTGCCCCAGAAATCTGCGCTGCTCTTCCAAGCCAAATTGTTTCCAACAAATTAATGCTGTCTTTCATCCCTCCCTCCCTCCAAATGTTTTAACCTTGAGCAGTGAGCCTGCTCGATATATGGCTTTGGGGATTGGTGTTTTTTCCCTTGGTTCTGAAATTTCCCTGGGAAGGCACTAAACGTTCTGGATGTGTTTCTTCAGCTCGCATCCCTCAGGATCAAGATGTCCCTCCCAACTGCCCGTAAATTTCTTGGGTTTGTAGTTGTTACAGTTACTTACTGTGGGATTTCTTGGCAAAACATATAAATAATGAGTGTATTGCAAGTCTTTATTTCACTGATAGCACTTACTGTTCCTCTTGTTGCACGTCTAAAACTGTTCTTTTCAACTCGACCTGATAAATTTAGAAATCAGGCTATTGCCATAAAATAGCATTATTTATAAAATCCCCAGAATTGGCAGAGTGCAGAGGAACTGGTGGAATAAAGTCCCCAAGGCTGGTGATGGGATCTTTCCTTCTCCCTGCGCAGGAACACGCAGACAAAGGAAAAGTAACATCTTGATGACCTACAAGTGAAAGAGCAATTCACTTCCTTTGAATTTATTTTTTCCTTTGAGTTGAAGTTAACACAAATGTGTTTACGTGGGTGTCGTCATGGGCTGGAATTCCCAGAGCAGGATTCCTTACACCACAGGTCCTGCTTCTGGGAAGAAGAGAGCCCCAGAGCTTCCAAACCCAACTGGCTCTGTTTATAAACACTTGATTTCCTTCCAGACTTGTTAATTTGTAGGCCTTGATGGGAAAACTCCTTTTTTTTTCAAAGCAGAGAGAGGAAGGAAAAGTGGAAAGTAAAGCTAATTGATAAACAGTAGCACTGATATTAGCAGTTATTTGTATGGGATAGTTTGATTTGATGGTTTGATAGGGGTGCTAGTTTGATTTGATGGTTTGATAGGGGTGCTAGTTTGATAGGGGTGCTAGTTTGATTTGATGGTTTGAGAGGGGTGCTAGTTTGATTTGATAGTTTGATAGGGGCGCTAGTTTGATTGGCTGTGTTTAACTGCACAATAAGCAAAAGAAAAAAACCACCCAACAAAAAACACCCCACCCCCACAAAAAGAAAAAGTGAAGTCTGTAATGGAAATAAAACATGCCATGAAACGTTGACTCAGCCCACAGGAAACGTTGGAAAACTTCTGCTTCTGGTATTAATTGTTTATGTTTGGGTCAGAAATGGAATCCTTTCAGTTTTTAAACGTGCAGCTTTGATGTTTGGCTCAGGTGGAACAGAAGTTAATTTTTGGTGGGCTGCTTTCAGAGGACCTCCCTGGGAAGCTTCTCCGTGGCTGTTTCCAGTGGTTCTGGGAATCAGGGTCTCTCCTCCTGTAACTTGTCCCTCCTGGAGGTGCTGAGTGTCTCTCACCTCTGACCAACTTGGACGCGCGTCCTGCAGATAAATCTTTTGGAGGCGCTGGGGGCCTGACAGGAGCGGTGTCACAGGCAGGATGTCATGAGGAAATGTTCCTGTAAGGGCATTATTTGTGAGGATACAGGTACAACATAAGCTCTGAATTTCCTTTGTTTAGTCAGAGTGATGCTGTCGGTGTTTCCAGGAGCTCTGTGCTCGCACAGGGAATGGCCACAGGCGTCCAGGAGGGAGGTGGAGGCTCTGCTGTGTCACACAGTCCACAGGGGCTGTACCAGCAGAAAATCAGGCTTTGAGCCAAGGCTTTTGTAACCTTTCCCACCTATTTCCAGTGTTTAAGACAAGGCTCTTAATTTGGAGTGAGTTCAGAGGAGGCCACCAAGGTGATCAGAAGGATGGAGCAAGGAAAGGCTGAGAGAATTGGGTTTGTTCATGGAGAGGAGAAGGCTCCGGGGTGACCTAATTGTGGCCTTCCAGGACCTGAAGGGAGCCTGCAAGAAAGATGGAGAGGGACCCTTTTATTTCCAAGAGCCTGGAGGGACAGGACACAGGGAATGGCTTCCCACTGCCAGAGGGCAGGGAGAGATGGGAGATTGGGCAGGAATTGTTGGCTGTGAGGGGGGGGAGGCCCTGGCACAGGGTGCCCAGAGAAGCTGTGGCTGCCCCTGGATCCCTGGAAGTGTCCAAGGCCAGGATGGAGCAGCCTGGGATGGTGGAAGGTGTCCCTGCCTGTGGCAGGGGATGGAACGAGATGAGTTTCGAGATCACTTCCAACCCAAACCATTCCATCATTCTGTGAACTCCTCTGGCTCTGTCTGACTCCCTATTTGGAATTGACCTTGCTCATAACACACAGGTTATGAAAGAGATTCTCTCTCATGTACCTATAAGGTACTAATGAGACAATGTGAATAATACGTATTTAATGTTTGACTTGCTGCTTGGCAATGTGGCATCAGCTGGGAGCAGAGAGTGTTCTTGAAACTACCACGTGAGGGTGAGAGAATTTATTGTAAGTTGTTTCATAATTCCAATAAACCATTTAAGAGAAGCACACACACACACCCCGTGCCTCACCCGAGGTTCTGGAATCCGTGCTGATCAGTAACTGCATTTTTCTGCTGAGGATGTTAAAGTAACATATACATCTTTGGTTATGAAACATTGCTGCTGCTGGAATTTGCTGTGGATACAGAGGTAAACAAAAGTTCTGCTAGTCCTCACTGAAGTCATGTTTTCTTACCTGTGTCAGATACTTTGATATTTGACAATAATTTTCCACAAATACGTCCCAAAATATTAATTACGTGAAGCTGTTGAGTTCATAGAATCCCAGGATGGGTTGTGTTGGAAGGGATCTTAAAGGATCATCATGTTCCATCCCCTGCCACAGGCAGGGACACCTTCCCCTATCCCAGGCTGCTCCAACCTGGCCTTGGACACTTCCAGGGATCCAGGGGCAGCCACAGCTTCTCTGGGCAACCTGTGCCAGGGCCTCCCCACCCTCACAGCCAACAATTCCTTCCCAGTCTCCCATCTCTCCCTGCCCTCTGGCACTGGGAAGCCATTCCCCCTTGTCCTGTTTCTACATGCCCTTGTAAACAGTCTCTTTTTCCCCATATATGTGCATTTCAGTGACTACATTTTTTATGTGGCAGCACTCCTGAGTTGTCATTACAGTCTGTTATTTCTCCATAATCAGATGCTTGAATCGTGTTCAGTCAGCTTGGAAATCGTGTTTGGTCCTTGTAGCACGAACAGCAACGTGTTCATCAACCGGGTGACACTTCTCAATAAAAGTTTTGCTACGTTTACTGGGAGGCATCATAAAACCTACCTGTTGGTAACAGGAGGTGTGAGCTCCAGGACATCGGGGATGGGATTTTTGTAGCTGTGGAGGCCCAGGATACCAAGAGGGAGGTGCTGGTTTCCCAGCCCTGGGATGAGCATTGTGCCGTGCTGCTTCTCCCCGCTCAGGGACAGCGGCACTTTGGCCCTGGCTCGTTGGTGCTGGGGGAGCGAGGGCTGGTTTTGTGTCGGTGATCAGTGAATCAGAGCGTGGGGAAGGCGTTCTGGAGCAGGCACAGTGTCTTCTGTGTGTTCTAAAAAAGCGCCTGCGTGACGGGGCTATATTTAAAATGGAGTACATCTGTTATGCGTTTCATTCTTTCCAAGATTTCAGGAGGTGACAAAGTTGGAAATGGTCTCAAAATTTAGGCTCAGATTTTGTTTTTCCAAGTTAGGATATTTGCCTGCTGGGCTCCCCCCCCCTCAGCAGTGCTTCTTTGAGGTATTTGTGAAACACTTCAATAAAAAACTGCGTTACAGATGTATTTGGGGATTTAGCTTATGATTTGAGCTGTATGTGCCTAATATCAGCCATAACCAAGTGTGCAGTCAAGGTGGCCATAAATCAGTGTGAGTTGTGCTGCTGCTGCTGTGACAGCCCAGGCTTTGCAGCCTTGGATTGTGCTGACGGTGTGTTCTTGGTCTGACTCGTTTGGAGCAAAGGATTTGTTAATTCTTGCTCTGCTTAGTAAGCTCAGGAGTTGGCCCCGTGTTTGGGGCAGCTTTTTGAACACTAAATCCTCCCAACTCAGCTGGCACTGGTTAAAGTTTGCTGTTATAATTGTGTCGTTTCGAAGAAGAGCCAGTTGCTTTTAGCAGAATTTACGGCAATAATGTGATTGTGTGAGTGTGTTAAGTGGCATCTTTGGGACACTGTGGTAACTCAAGAGCCTGGCTGAGGGAAACACAACTCCACACTCAAGAGCTGCATTGAAGTGTACGCAATATGTACATTGAGCCTGTCTGTGGCTTATCTAAATACAGCTTTAAATGTAGCCAATGGCTTTCACAGACTCACAGGAGGTTGAAAATACAGAACTTTTTTTTTTCCTGATGTGACTTTGCCTTGTCTCCTCAATTGAAGAAAAACCCCCTTTTACTTAGGAGGAAACCTAAAATTGATTTATATATATTTGGATATTTCCATACTAATACGTGTTTGAGCCATAACAGAGGATGACATTTTACTTTCTAGTATTTACTCTTTCCCTTGTCAGGGGATAAAAATCAGGCCCAGTACAGGCACTGCAGGGATGGAATCAGCAGGTATTGGAGTGAGTCTCAATATTTGTGTTTTGTGGTGTTCCTGCTTCCTCTGACAAACCTCTGGAATACCCTCCTTCAGATTCCTGCTCTGTGAAGTGTAACATTGCTAAGACAAGGGGGTTTTTAATGTGAAGTTTAGCAACACCTCCTGAACTGTGGTGATGGAGCAGTGCCTTGCTCTCACTGGGGTTTCTCCTGTGCATTCTGCTGGAGGAATCCTAAAACCAGTTTTGAATCCCAGGCAGTCACACATGGTCACTTGTAAACTGTCTGTGTGGTCAGGGCAGTGACATGAAGTGCTGAGCTCATTTATTGGTAACAGACTCTGCTGATGCTTTGGGGACAGCGATTCCCAGAACGCTGTATTTGGGGTTTGGCCACAAATCCAGGTGCTTGCACCTGCAGGGCAGAGTTAAACACACTCAGTGGTGAGCAGATAAAGCTTCATTAATGTTCCATGGCACACAGGGTGTCTGGCTCGGACACAGTTTCTCTGCAAATACCCTTTTTGTACTGAAATGGGAATATTTTCTCGTATCTCATCACAGGTCCACATTCTCTACCTGTAGCATTTTTCTCCCCGTGTTGAAATAAGGGGGAATAGAGGAGAGAACTGTGCTTTCCCTTTTTCCTGGGGCAATTTAAACCCTCCATAAAATAATTTGCAGACTTACAAAGCTAATTCTGCATTCAGGCATTAGAATGGGAAGGATGAGGGATTGCAGGTTCAGCACAGCATCATTTGAAATGATACTTTTCAGTAGGTTTTTTTTTGCTTTATTTATCTTTCTCATGCAGTGTTACGCTAGTTCTGGAAGAGAAATGAGGTTTAAATAATTACCAAAACTTTTAAAACGTGGAGAGGCCCCTACCCAGGCAGGTGGAGATGTGGCTGATTCATTAAATACAATAAATACATCCGGATAAAATGTGACTGTTTTGGGTACAGGTGTTTGTGTGAGTGTTTCTGTGAACGTGCCCCCCGTGCTTGGGGAAACTGGGAGGTTTTGAACTGCTGTCACTATACATTGTGCAAAAAAATGACGTTTCTGGTGCAGCTTTGTCAGCCAGGACCGCAGAGAGCAAAGGGATATAAGGCATGAAAATGTGAAAGGTAAGAGCAGCACAGTCACTGGGATGTTGAGTTCCTTCCTGTCTGACTTTAAAAAGACTGTTCTGAGATTTAGAATTTTAATTGTTTAATTTTTAAATGTGTTGTAGCTTTTAATTTTCAATTCCAAACTAATCCACTTAGCTGAGACATTAGGTGGTGAAAAAAACAATGTTTGAAGAGAACTGAAGTGAGAGGAAAATTAATGCTGATTTTTGGCCCAGAGGGGGATGATTAATCCCCATGGTCTCCAGAGCACGGAAGTGATGAGGCTTCTCTCTGAAGGTTGGTTTTTCTATCTAGATGCTCTTTTATATTCCTGATTTGAGATTTTAGGGGCCACACAGGAGCTGAATTTTCTCAGTGAAGCCCAAGCCGCTGCCCACAAAAACTTGTGTGCCCTAAAGGAAGGTCGTGTTTGCTGGTAGGTCACTCTCCCTCCTCCCAAAAAAAACCCTGACAGCTGTTTTAAGGAGTTATTTTCAGGCTGGAACGTGAAACTTGGAAGAGAACCAGACTCTCCTATAAACAAATGTAGCATTCGTTGTGTCCCCCCCCAATTAAAATTTACTCCCTATTTTTATTTACAATTTCACGCAGTGGATCATACATTAGTGCTGTCCTTTATTCCCTCATTTTTATTTACTTCAAGGTTGCTGAATGTTTGTTTGCTAATAATTTGAAGCCTAAACAAGTGGAAGCAGTGGTGGATTTGTGGTGGAAGTTGTAATAGTATTGCCAGTGCAGTTTGCTGATGTGCACAAGGAGAGGTTGGATTTGCAGATACCGGTGTTATCATGGTTTCTAGACATAGAACTGACGACCAAAATTGACTTCTGAGCAATATCTCACATATTTTGGTGCAGGTTTCCAAGGTCCAGTAGCACCACGGCAGCTTTTCTCAAAATATTGTGGCTTATTTAGATAATTTTTCAGTGTTTGTTTTCTTTGCTCTCCTGCAACTGAAGATAATCCCTGTAGGCATTATAACAGCAAAATATTTTAACGGGATGGAAATTAGTTAGTCCTAAATTCTCTTTTGTATTTTTAATTACCTGTTAGATTGTATCTCCTGAGAAGTGAATTAAAGAGGAATGTCGTGCTGCTATTTGAAAAACAGGCAGGCAGTGGAAATCAAGGGGACGTTGGGTGACAGTGTGAGGGAAGAGATTTTAAGTTGAAATCTGCAGAAAACTAATCTGAGGCACTTTTTGAGGGGTGTCTTTTTGTTTAGTCCTTAAATCCCATAACTGGTTTCAATCGGGGAAGAAACATCGACTCAAAAAATGCCAAATGTGTGGAGAGCATCAAGACCTCCAGCAGGACTTCCCTGGGGGCAGGTGAGGTCTGGACTAGTCAACAGCCCTGGGAGCCTCAGGATTTGTCCCTTCTGGGAAAAGAATTCCCGGGAAAGCCGAGAGTAGGGATGGATTGCTCCGTGCCCTGCCCTGGAAATAACGCTGCAGTGGTTCAGCTGCCTGGCATCGCAGGAATTTTAATCTTCTTTTTGAATGATTTGAATAATTTGGCGTAGGGATGTCGCTGGTTTACTGAGGTGGTTGGTTTGAGTTGGGGATTTATTTTGTGTGTGTGTGTGTGTCCTGAGGCATCTGACTTCTCCAGGATGTGGAACGAAGAGAATTGCTCCAGTTGAAGTGGACAGAGATGGTCTTTCTGTCATCAGAAGTTGCAGGGAGGTGATGGAGCTGTGCTTTTCCTTGCCTCAGGGGTTCAGTGCCCAGCAGTGTTGGCAGCCCATCCCAGTGGGGTGTTCCTGAGGAACCCAGGGATACACAGGGCAGGTCTGCCCACACAGGGGCAAGATGCACTTCCCCCCCCTTTCCCCTTTTCTTCGCCCCCTTTCCCCTTTTCTTCCCCCCCTTTCCGCTTTCCTTCCCCTCATCACCAAAGTTTCTCCTATTGGTAGAAACCCAACATTCATTGCTGTTTTTACCTTTACGTGCCCATGTGTAGCTATATACATACCAACATCGATCCTGTCCATGACCAACTAAAAAAATACATTGCAAACAGACTTTTTAGGGGGTTGCTTTGCTTTTGATGTGAAAACCTTCGGGTGCTGCAAATGCCACGACCAAGGTGGGTGTCTCCTCCCAGAGCCAGGCTGTTGTGTCTGCCTTCGCCGTGTTTATCCAGCTTTCCTTGGGCAGCCCCATCAGCTGCAGAGCAGCTTTGCAGCGCCAGGGATCCCTGATCTGACGGTGCTTTGGTTGTGGGAACACTCGTGTGATAAGTTTTTGTGATTCCAAGTGTTTGTTGTTGGAATTGACTCCGCTCTGCCGTAACATTTCCAGCTCTGGCCACTTCACTTGCAGAAACCAGCTATTTGGAGAAGTTACACGAGCTGTTCTTTCTGTGTATTTTCCAAATTTGCGTTGCATGTGGCAGGGTGAAATCGAAGAAATAGGTGTTTTGGGGCAAAAATATGAACCACAATAGTGATATTTCCATTTCCTCTTTGTGTCAAAAGAAGCACTTGTGCCTCATGAAAAGTTCTCACGTATTTCCTCTTCTCATTTAAATGGTTTTCTTATCTACCTGTACAATTTGAGAAGCCTATCAATAAGCAGGTAAATATCGAAGAATAAGAAAATAAACTTCAATTGAAACAACCTTGGCAGGTGATGGAAACAGCCTGGGAGTGAGAGTGTGTTCTCTGAGGTCACTGAGGTTTTATTGGTAATATTTCACAATTAATGCCCCTCTCAGCCACGAGGGCAGCCACCAAACCATTAATTTAATACAGTGTTAGCAGCTCTCTCCTTGTGCTTATCTACAGGGAGACTAAATAAAAATACCTTAGAAAAAGCCACGGGACAAGATCAAAATATCCTTTGGGGAGGAGCACTTCAAGGGCTGGTTTTGGGTACCAAAAACTTGAGGCTGTTTTCTCTCCTTCCCCCATAGTTTGGGGGTTTATGGTGGGGTTTTTTTTGTGGTGGTTTTAGGTTTTGTTTTCATTTGGTTTTAAATCAATTCTGTTTCTTTTCACAATTGGGAAAACTGTTGCCCTGATGTACTAATTTTTAAGGGTCTCAGCAACTTTTAGGAGATTGGGGTTTTTAGATTTTTTTTTTAATCAGGGCTCTTACCTAAGGATTTCTTTGCATCTGTTTTATTCATTTTTATATCTCTTTAAGTTTTTGCTTAAACCACACAGGGCCACTTTTATTCCAAAAGGCTCCCAGTACATATTTGTTTCTAATTTCCTCAATAATTTGTTCTCTCTCCAAGACTGAAACTCGAGTCTTTTATTTAGTTTTGTTCAAGTCTGATGTAACAGTGCCAGATCTAATTATTTAAATATCCCACTATAACCTCCTTATGATTTAAACAGTTTCTACAACACTGAACTTTCACAAGCCCCGAGCTTCTCCAAGCTGTGCCTTGCCTTTAATTTGCAATTTAAAATTACAGTGGGAGCCCTGTCCCTCGCTCAGTTTGATCTCTCCATCCCCAGGTTGTGAAAACAGAGTTTTAAACCTGGATTGGGAAAAAGGAAACAAAGTATAAATATATTTCAGTGGCCTCAGTGAGGCTGTTTCACTCGGAAACAAGCTGTGTTGGGCAGTTTGAAGCCCTTATTTGGTACAATGCAGGACATTCCCAAAAAAACACAAGGGAGAACTGGGGATTCTTCAGGCTCCCTCTCGTGTGGGATTGATGCAGTTGGGACAGACCTGAGGTTTACTCCAACAGTCTAAATCCTGCCTTCTCACAGGATCCTGCAGGCACAAACTGGTTTGGGTTGGAAGGACCTTAAAGCTCATCCCATCCCACCCCTGCCATGGGCAGGGACACCTTCCACTGTCCCAGGCTGCACCAACCTGGCCTTGGACACTTCCAGGGATCCAGGGGCAGCCACAGCTTCTCTGGGCACCCTGTGCCAGTGCTTTTGATGGAGAGGAGACGAGATTTTTAATTTCTCCAGCCAGTTTCCAAACTCTTTTTTTTTTTGGAATTGCTGGAGCTGGATGTGTTTTCCTGGAGGACGAGAGAATCCCTTCCAGGCTGGGGCTGGGGATGGCCAGGATGTGATTCTCCGCAGGATTTTCCATTACAGGAGGTTGGGTGTTTCCTGACAACGTTTGCAGTTTTCCCAGGCCTGTAAAGCTTGTGCAAGGAACTGCCCAGCAAAGCTGCGTCCCTCCAAATCCACCTCCCTGTGTGTCTGCTGCTCCCTTGCCCTCTGCTTTTTCCTCCTTTCTTCGCTGCTTCTCCTCCTCTCAGTGCTGTAACTCTCAGTCAAGTTCAATTGAGGAGCCACAGTGGAAAGTGGGTCCAGTTTGAGATGATTCTTCCCTGCTGGTGGAGTTTGTCTTCCTACCAAATGTCAGTTTGGCTTTGTCTTAGGAAAGGGCAGAAGTTAGATAAGGACTTTGAAGCAGGGGGAGGTAAGGAGGCTTTGCCGTGTGTAATATGATGCAAACTGTTCAGCTCTGGTTTCTTTGCCTTTCCCCCTCTACGTCTCTTAGAACTGTTGAATTTCCAGTTGCCATTTGGAAAAATTTGTTTTATCTTCTTTACAGCAATATTTTCCTTCCTTGCCTCCAGCTTCTTACTCTTCCCTGTTCCCCTTTTCCTTCCTTCCAGGTTTCCACTCTGAGATGAAAGCCCCAAGGACGGGCTGGTTCAGTGTTTGGTTCGACCGGAGGGGTGAAAAGCTGGAGCAAAAGAAGCAATGGGGGAAGGAGCAGCCAGGGAAACCTGCCCCGCAGATCTGCCTCTGGTCAGGTGTTCCTCATCTGTCTGCAGCTCATCTGCTGCACAAGTTTCCCACGTCCTCTGCTCCCTTGTTTTCTTCCTTGCAGTTGTTCAGTGAATGTGCCCATCAGGACAGAATTCCCCAAGAAACAGCCAGAAACCTGATTGGAAACGGTCGTCAGTCATCCTTTTAATTTCGTCCGGGCTGCGCTCTGGGATGTTGTGCAATGTCACTGTTGATGAATTGGCAGTGAATCTCCAGGCCATTCGTTCTTCAAACCCCGTTTTAGCTGGTTTTAATGACACAAAAATGTAAATACACAAATGGAGAAGTGGTTGAGGAGCTGAGCCCTGTCTTGGTTCCTTTGCGGGAGAGGAGCCCAAACCCGGTGGGCTCGGCAGCGCCCGGAAACGTTTTTCAGTCCAAGTAGGTTTGGTTTTAAACTCTGGGTTTGTGACACTTAGAATAGAGCGAAATGGCAAGTAAATAATGCAATATCCTCTCAGGAGCATCTGTTCTGCACTCCAGTAAGTGAGTGCTGGGAAGGGAATCATCAGGGTGACTCTGGGAACTGCCCAGGGATGGAGCTCAGGGCGCTTCCCGCCGCCGACCACAGCCACCGACTGGGGGCCATAAAAGGAAACAACAGTTCTTGTCAAAATACAGCTGCCCAGCCCGTTTGCTTTCTGGGAAAAATGTCCAGTAAGTGCTGGTCCAGCTGTGGGATGTGCAGCTCAACCTCGGAGCTTTTCCTTGCTCTGAACTTACTGGGAGCCCACAGGGCAGGGCAGTAACATAACTCTGCTGCCTGATGAATGGTGTCCGTGGAGAGATGTAAAGAGATTTAAACCTGGAGAGAGGTTTGATGTTCAAAACCAGTGTGCCTTTTAAACAAATGGCTTTCCTTCTTTTTTTTTCTTAAATTTTTTTTTAATGCAGAGTGCCTGGTTACTGGTTAAAATGGAACATTAAATTCTGCCTGAAAACTGGCAAACACGTTTTGCCTCATCCTTTAATTTGAATTATTTTATACTGCTTTTCCTTGCTGCTCTGATAATTTTAGATTTCTATAAGCTCTTTAAACGATGCAAGAAAGTGCCCTGCTGGCACACCACGTAAACCAAGCGAGTGGAAAAGTAAATATTTAAGGCTGACATATTGAAGTATAAATAGCGGTTACTGTGTGTAATGTTTCAATTGTAAAACTATTTCTAGGGCTCTTTTAGTGTGCACCATGGCTTGTTAAACTGGGAATGTTTTCCAAAAGTGGCATTTTTGTTTTGGAAAGTGGATCTCAAAGTGGTCACCGAATACGTCTGTGACACGGTCCCTTACGTGTTTGTCACCCCCCCCGGAGAAGGTCTGAGCAGATTGTCAGCAGAGCACAAATTGATGGGCGCTGAAGTTTATCATTCTCTGAGATTCCAGGCTGGATTTGGTGTTGTCTAATCAAAAAATGAGGGATATGGCTTTGTCCAGTGCCAGTGTTGAGTGAACTCCAAGTGCCGGGCTGTGTCCTGGCTCTGGTGTGAGCAGCATTCCCTGGAGAAGCTGCTCGGGGGGAATGTGTGTGTTCCCCCTCACAGACACCGAGAATTATCTCCACACAAAGGGAGTTTGGTTCTTCTCCGCTTTGCAACTTGATCTTTAGCCACTTGTGTTTTGCCAGAGCAGCGTCTTTATCGCACCTTGTCCCTCGGGCCGGGGACTGTCCTGTGGGATTCCCATCCTTGAGGGTGTCAGGAAGGGCCCGGGTGTTGTTCGGGTGTTGTTCCAGCACGGTTGTTGTGGTCAGCAGGAACTCACAAGCTGGGAGCCAGGCTGGGTGACTTCCACCTGGGCACAAACCTGGGGCATTGCACAGCAAAGTGCTCCCAGCTAAAGTTCAGCTCGGGCTGAGCCAGCCTGACATTGGAACTTAATGTTTAACACGTTTTACTGCAGAAAGAACATTGTAGGAAGGCATCCCTGTACTGAAAGGCTGTTGTGGTAACAGGTATCTGGAATCCCCCTGGTGATCACGGCTCAATCCGCTTTGGAAGGCAGGTTTTTACTAAAGGTCTTGTGAAAGGGAAAAATGTGAGAGATCTTCTTAAATTTCAGCTTTTTTGGCTCTTAAAATAATGTGTTTGAAATGCAAAAATCCAGTTTTGGGTTGCCCTGCAGGATGTGACACGCTGGAGCCTTCCTGAGTGTTCCTCACTTGTCTGAAATGCAGTTTGTTTGGACCAGGTTAATAATTTTGTCAGTAGAGTGTGGAGTTGTAAATTTTCATTATCACAGTCCCGTGGGTGCTCCTGCTGTCTTTGTCAGCTCGTGCTTTCTCTTGTAGGGTTTTGTTTAATTTATTTGGGTTTGTAATTTATGGGAAACATGCTTATATGTTCATGGAAAAATAGTTGCTCTTCCACTCCCATGCCCCTGCTCAGGGTGATGTAGTAACATTTTTATTCTTAACTTAATAAATAAGTTATTTATATTGGGCTATTAATTTATATTTCTAATGTTTCTAATGTATAATTATGTATTTAAGAGTGCTAATGAAAATCAGGAACATTTTCTCAAGTGCTCTGTAAATGAAACAAAACCCTCACCATCCCAGTGAATTGTGGTTTAAATGAACAAGGTAGAGAGACCCAGGCCACAACAGAAATAAATAGATATTCAGGATAGGAATATTCCTAAATATTTTCTTTAAAAATTAGGTTTTATGAAGTACTATTCAGTGTCTTATCCTAGATATTTAAAAGTCTAAGAGCTCGGTTCACATGGATCAGATGTGCTGTGCTGATGGTGCAATACAGATAACCCAGAGGCCTTTGAGCACTTAACAAAAGGCTGGTCTTGCCAAATTTCCTCTTAAATTTGTTCCCACCTGCATTTCTTGCAGCTGCTGCTGCTTTTCCATCCCTCTGATTCTGTAATTTGTTCATTTGCTCTCCCTGACATTCGAGTTAACGTTTGGGAAGCTGGAAGAGCAGCGTTCCCCTGCAGCCCTCTGTGCACATCGTGTGGGGGATTGTCACGGAATTCCAGAATCCCAAGATGGTTTGGGATGGAAGGGGCCTCAGAGCTCATCTCATCCCACCCCTGCCATGGGCAGGGACACCTTCCACTATCCCAGGCTGCTCCAACCTGGCCTTGGACACTCCCAGGGATCCAGGGGCAGCCACAGCTTCTCTGGGCACCCTGTGCCAGGGCCTCCCCACCCTCACAGCCAACAATTCCTGCCCAATCTCCCATCTCTCCCTGCCCTCTGGCACTGGGAAGCCATTCCCTGTGTCCTGTCCCTCCATCCCTTGGAAACTAAACAATCTCTCCCCATCTTTCCTGGGGATCCCTTTTAGGTCCTGCAAGGCCACAATTAGGTCACCCCTGAGATTTCTCTTCCCCGTGAACAATCCCAAGTCCCTCAGCCTTTCACTGCTCTTCCCCCACTCCAGGGCTCGCCACAAACTGTTTTGACCTTCCATTTTTCTCTAATGCTGCTTTTTAAAGTCCCTTCTACAGACTCACTGTGTTTTAAGTGTGTTGACATTTTGTTTGGAAACGAGCTACTCGAACTCATTTAGGTGGTAACTCTGAGCACTAGTTATACCCTTTTTACATTTTACTGCAGTTTGTAAATCCTGTCAGTAATTGATGAGAAATGTTCTTCAGGGAGGCTGGATACGGTACAGTCAGGTCTCTGAGAGTCCTTGCTTTTGGTTTCTTTCCTTTCAAGAGCTAAAAAAAATTAGATTTTTCTCCTCATAGTACTGCCCATCATCCTGTGAGAGTGGCCAAGAGATCCTTCCTCATCCAGAGCTCAGGAAGGACCAGACGTCTTCCTAAGATGAGGATGGCCTTAATAAGACATTTCTGCCTTTTTCCCCATTAGCTTCAATACCTTTGTATAATTTATAAAGCTTTCATCCCAACACTCCTCACAGGTTCATTCTTATCACACAATGTTATCTCGAGCAAGTACTTAATTCCTTTAATCACACTGCTAATTTATGATGCAGTTGCATTCAGGTTGCATCTTAATTTTCTGTGTGTGTCGCTCAACAGATGCTCTGGGGAGTAAAGACTCCTATAATTAGACGTGACATATGTTTTCATGCGAGGTGAAATAGTTTGCATGCTTCTACAATAAATACTGTCTGCAGCCTGGATTTATAATCCCGGTAAACAATTGAACGTGTTGCTGGGAGTCCTCCACGCCGAGTGTGGCTTTGGGAGCTCAGACCCTTGTGAGTCCAAAATATTGAGTCCTTCCTAATGGCCTTTTTTTTGGGTTGTTGTTGTTTTTACTCCAAAAAAGGGCAAGATCAAAGTGCAGCCTGTTCTTTCCTACCCTTCTAGATACACAAAACAGCTGCAGAGCACAATCAGCTATTGTGGTGATATGTGCCCCAGGTCTATAAATAGATGGAGAGCTCCAGGCTGGAGCTGTGCTGCCGCACAGGCCAGGGGATTTTTGCTTGGGGTTACTAAACATTCCCTCGCTTGTTTGTGGTTTAGAACCATCATTTCCGAGGCTGCCATATTCCATTTAAATGGGAATTCAAAGGGATTTTGCCGTGAAGGCTTCACATGACTTCACTGTTTGCATTTTCTCCTTCCCTGTTATATTTTTTTTTTCCTTTCCCAGCACGCAGGAGCTCTGCAGATTTCTAAAGCAAACCAACTTAAACGCAAGAATTTAATTGCTTACCAATAAAATTATCCATGACCTATAACCTTGGTGGGAAGTTTACAGAGACACACACACACACACGAAGAGTGAGAGCTGGAATCACTTCTCGTTAACTTGTGGTCAGTGTGAGTTTGGTGAGGGCTGGGTTGTTCTGTGGGTGGTTGTGTGAGGACACCCCGCCTCGTGTGCAGGAGCGACGGATCCGCGCGGCACAGCCGGAGCTGCCGGAGACCGAATCCAATATGCTGCTTAGTTGTTCTTCATTCTGTTCACTCAGCAGAGCTGTGGAGAATGGGAGAGCTTGTTAGGTGTTGAGAGATCAGTGTGTTTGGCAGCAGGAAGGTGCTGGGGATAATCTGGGGGCTGAGTGTCCGGGAGGTGGCTGAAGCTGCTGCTGGCAGAGGTGAAAACAGCTTGAGACAGCTCCTCTTCCCTGGAGAAGCTATTGATTCCCGTTGCACTTCAACATTAGCACCTCACAATATCAGTGCTGCTGTCCTGCTTTAAATTTAAATGAGGGGAGGGATAAAAATAACGCCTTTGGCATTTCAGACGGGGAATTTTCGGCCGTAACCTTCACGCTTTGTGTCAGGTGAGCCACTTCACCTCCTGAGTCTTTCTCCTTTCGATATCCGGTTTATCACTGTGGGTCAGGAGCTCTCGCCTCACATAAACGTTGCTGAAGGTGTTTGATGAAGCTTTCAGAGCATAAATACAATTTCAATGAATGTGGTCAGCATTTCCAGGGTCGTGTGAGGTTATGGTGGATGTTCCTCTGTCAGGGAATAGAGAAGGAATTTCTGATCCGCTTGGTGAAGAAATAATAATCAGAATGTTGAAGGGAAAATAGCGAAATTTCAACTGAAGAATGTACAGGAACTCAGATTTACCTAAATGGAAAAAACTTGCATGACCTTTCTTTGTGAAGGTTAGGGCACGAAGTGGAATTTTTAAGTCAAATGCAACAAGAAACTTGGAAAACTTCATCCTGCTGGTGTGTCCTCCTGCTGGGTCAGTGACAATCTAAAGCAAACGGGCACTCAGCAGGTCTTTGAGGCAAACCAAACTTTCCCTGCAGTTTTCTATGCAGCAGCCATGTGTCTTCACATGTTCAGAGAGCTCTGAAAGTGCCTTGTCCAAACTCATGCTCAGAGAGGTTTAATTAGAGCTGAGTTTAGGCGTCTTCCCCTCTGTAACTTGTCCTCATCGTGTGTTGGTCCTGTCGTGGTGCCCCTTGGAGAAGGGCCTGGCTCTGTCTTCTCCCTGCCCTCCCATTTTCTGAAGCACAGCAGGACAGGGAGGTGGAAGCACCCAACGTTGCCTTCAGACCCTGCTTTTGTGCTGGGACACTGAGGACTCATTTCTCTGTAACCACTGGGACTCATCTGTGGGGAGACAAACACAGGTGGAAGAGACTGAGGGAGGGAAACGTCTCCTGCCTCCTTCCTGCAGGTTGTGTGGAGGGTTTTAGCTGCTCTGTGAGGACTTGGGCTCTTCCTTAGTGTGTTTCGGAGAACACCACAAATTCATCACACTTGATGCCGCCCAGGGCTCTTCTCTGGGGTGGGAGGGTGCCTGAGCCCGTGACTCCAGCAGGGAACTCACAGGGGTTTGCTGGTGTCGGTGTGAGGTTTGATTTCTGACCATCTGACCTTTCTGTGTGGGGCTGGAGGAGCTGTTTGCACAAAGGATCTGCAGGAGGCAACGTGCGACTTGCCAAGGGACCCTTGGAAGCCACTTGCTTGTGAAGCATGTCCTGATGTCTGTCTGTCCTGCTGGTGGTTCTGAGCTGGCCCAGACCTGTCTCCAGGGCAGAAGCTGGCCAGGAATTCCCTCTGGACAGACAGGCTGGATCTCAACTCCTCTCTTGTGGGATCTGCCTTATGTTGTCTCTTGAAAGCAGCATAAGACATGGAGGTTCCACTTTGCACCCAGCTTAACACAAACCCGTGGGTTTATCCCCTTTCTCCCAGAAAAAAAGTGGTTCCAAAATGTAATTGCAAGAGGGACTCCTTCTCATTAGAGTGAAACAGAGGGAATGAGAGCACACAGATATGGAGATGTACGGATCCATCTGGTCGTGAAGAAAAGGAGGGGGAAGGAAAGGAACATCTTTTTGTTTTCTTTTCCAGCTGAAGGATTCCTCTGGGGGGCCTTGCTGCAGGCCCAGCAGGGATCTGTGTTCCTCAGCACATCCCTGCAGTGCCTGCGGGGACAGTGGCCGTGCAGAGGGGCCAGGAGCAGCAGGGCAGGTGCTCCCAGAGCCACAGGGGCTGGTCTGGGCACTGCTCTGGCCACACTCCTGTCACTGGTAATAAAGACTATGAAGAGCCTTTGGGGAGGTCAAACATTGTTTGTTTTGAACTAGAGAAGGATGTTGTCCTCCAAGTTTCTTTTCCCGAAAAAGAGAAACACAGAAGCAGCAGCCTTCTGGCAGGGTTGGTTTCTCGGGGCAGGCTCTGTGTTGCACACTCCTCTTTTTTGGGGATCAGCTTTGTCGTCCCAGCACTTTTCATGTGTCAGGCTAAAAAGGGCTTAGCCTCCCTCTGGCACCCAATGCTTGTGTTTATTTTGCAGCAGCTATTCTGTGTCTTCCTGCAGTACATTCTGCTGGTTTTCTGTGAGATCTTCCTTAGTGTCTGATGTCGCTCTGGGCCCCTCGGTTGAACTCCCCGAATCTCCTTGTTGTCCTGAACAAAGCCTGGCTGCTCTGATAGATCTCGCAGCACTTCCCTGTTTGAGTTGGCAAATCTTTTCCTGAACTTGCTGTACCCTCCAGTAGATAAAGTGGCAATCTCAAAGCAGCTCAGGCTTCACACCAAAAGATCAAGTTCAGGCATCAGTGAGCGCAGCTCCATTTTGTTGTTGTTGTTGTGTTTTTTACTTCCAGGCTTCTGTTTTTGCTGATTCTCCTTGGAGAGAAAAGTGCAGCTACTGGGTGTGTGTGCACGGTGCAGGTCCAGCTGAAAAGATAAATGCTTTGCCTGTGCCCTGGTGCTAATGGGAGAGCAGGCTTCAAATAATCAGTTTTCCTCTAAAGTAAACAACTTTTAAGCTTCTGACAGGAAAGATGAAAAGCACACCTCCTTTTGAAACCAGACCTTGCTCCTTAAGATCGTGGCAGCTTCATAAATAAAAAAAAGAAAATTAAAGCTACTGTTTAGGCTTCATGTGAGGAATTCTTTCTAGGCAATACTGTGAGTTCAATATTCTATATATTCTTTGTATTCTGCAAAGAGGACGTGCAGCTGTTGTGTGATACTGTGGGTAGATGGCTGGGACTTAGTGGAGCCCTCCAGTAACTATTAGAGAAGCACTTGCTGAGAGTATTTCCTTTCCCAGTTGTAAGTTTATGTGCTCCTGCTCCAGTTTCCCAAGTGAACCCTTGCATGACATCCCAGTGGTGTGGATCTGTGAGAAATTAAACCATCTTTTCTTGGACTAAGCAGCTAATTGAAACACAAAACAAAACAAAAGACGCTGAATGATGGGTTTGGTGCAAAAGGTTTGATTTAGATGGGATTTTGTGCTCTGAGGGGGGATAATAAGAGCCATGAATGGAGGTTTGCAGCCCGGGGCAGTGTCCCAAGTGGAACAAACTCCCCTGTGTTAGCAGGGTCTATTTATTGCATGTGCCCATCTCATAATATTCTTACCTGTCTGATTTTCCTGGTGTTTCTCAGATACCCTGTGATGATGCTTTTAAGGGAGGAAAATCTCTCGCTTCCCTCTGATACCCACAGCGCTGGTGTGTCTTACTTTATATTAGAAATTATTTCCACAAAGTATTTCTTACTGAAAAGAGTAAAGATTAAACTTCCATTGAACAAGTTTGTTACCAAAGCTGTTTAGATTTAACCATTTGGGAGGGCGCTCTTTCTGTTGACATCAAATTCACCTCGAATTTATCTATTGCTGGTTCAGGAAGGAAAGTGTGCAACAGCAGCAGGACGAGTGAAGTGCAGCCAGAAGTCAACTCAGGAGGGTAAAAAAGCATCCATAAAGAGCAGAGACCTCACTGCACACAAATATGATGTGAAAAGTGAGATGTGAACGTGTGAGACTGAACCTCTGATGTTGGTGACAGGGAATATGTTGCTGCCTAACCTGTCAACTCACCTCCAAGCCCTGCCCTCAGTTGGAAACCATTCCATAACAGCAGTGTCTTTAATTCCAATTTCCTTGAAGGAGGACATTGCAAATCGAGGGGTGATTTTAACATTATAAATTTTTCTGCTTTGAAACTTCCTTTGCATCCCTGAGGTTTGCAGCTGCCTTGCTGTTGCTTCTAAACCAGTAGAAGCTCACACTGGTTATCCCAGTTTTGATACCACAGCGTGTCAGAAGTTGATTATAAAACCCTCCCTTTACATAAAATGGTTTATACAAGTGTGAGGGTAACAAAAAACATGTTCTGCTTCTCATTCAAACAAGTTCAGAGTGTTTCTCAAATACTTTTGAAGAAAAGGATTGCTCGTTATCAGATGAAAACCCCACACTTTTGAAGATGAGTAAGCTGAAACCACTGTGATTCATTGTGTTTCTCAGAAAGCTTGATCCATAACCTCAGGGAAAGAGTAATCCCACAAAACACTTCATTCTTCATTGAGGAATTCTGGTTTTGAATGCTTGCATCTTCAAATAAGTCATGAAAAGGCTTCATTAGGCGAGGGATTCCAGGGAAACACAGAGAAACTGGTCCGTGGAGTTGCCTCTTCCAGTTCTCACCAAGTCACGGCACGAAGCAGCAGCAGCAGCTCAGATGCAAATGCTGAGGTTGGGGAGGTATTTAGCCTTGGTTGGAGATGTTTCAGTTTTGCTAATTGTAACCAAGAGCTTTTTTTTTTTAGGGTTTGATGGGGAAGGAGAGTTTTTCTGTTGTGTTTGTGCCTTCACTTGACTCTTCAGGTCGTTTTCCCTACCTGGTACGGCTGCAGTTAAAGAAGTCGTTTACACAGGAGTCTTCTGGAGACCTGAAATGTCATCTTTGTGTTCTCTAATGTCCTTTACACCTCAAAGTCATTAACAATAGCTCCACCTCTAAATGAGAAGAGCTTTAATTTGTGCAGGTACAGTTTAAAGCCCCAAAACTCGAACCGGTAGGACCGATCCCCTCATTCCCAAGGATCCCAAATGTCCCTGGGGCTCTTTGAAGGCCCTTGCTCTCTTGCTGTGTGCTGGAACATCCTCTGCAAAGCCTGGAAAGAGAGACCAGACCCTCCTGGTGACCTCATGGTTTAATTCTCAGCTCGAAGTACGTACCAGGGGGAGGGTGATGCAGGAGTTTGCTTGGACCAAAGTGAGTTTTCATAACAGAAACTTTCTGTCAATAAACCTGCTCTGCTTTAACCATAAAGAAAGTTTCCCTGAGAATAACTTCTTCCCTCTTTCTTTCCA
Organism: Pitta sordida; assembly: GCA_013390025.1. NCBI lineage: Eukaryota > Metazoa > Chordata > Aves > Passeriformes > Pittidae > Pitta > Pitta sordida. The sequence goes on from WEKX01023113.1 coordinate 145,409, forward strand.
AGATGTGAGGGATTTGGCATGTCAGGAAGCTACTGCCTCTTACGCGAGTTTATCAACAGATTACTCAGGGTGGTTCTTTATCTAACATGCAAACACAACAGGAACGTTATTTATGTTGTATTTGTGTAGATATGAAATGCCTTTTCCTAAGAGCTGGGAGACTGGCTGAGTCAGGGCTCCAGGAGATGAGCTGGAGGAGATAGTGGGGCTTTGGTTTGGGGTTTTTGAGAGGAGATGATTTTCCTCAGTGAACTATTTATACCAGCTCAGAGCCCACTGATTTTTCACCCCAGTTGTTTTTGCATTCCAGACACATTCCTGTACTCCCCAGTAATAACTTTTAGCCCGAGGGTTTGAAATGTAATCAGCTAGTTATTAGCACAAAGTCTGAGAATGTTTTTGCAGAGGATGAAGAAATCAGATCTGGGCCACGAGCTGATGGAGGAGCTGCTTGTTGGGGGCTCGCTCTGCTCGGAAGCAGCTGCCAGGCTTGGGCCAAACGTGGAGAGTCATAATAGATGATTTATGGAATATTCAGACCTTGGAGTAGCAGAAATGCTGATTTTACCCCTGTCTGGTTTGTGTCACTTGCAAGATTTCTCCTTGCTTGTCAGCTGGTGTTGTATCTCCTTTTCTCTTTTAGAACTGGTTTGAGTGTCAGCACTGGGCAAAGACTTGCTGCTCACAGTGTGGGGATGAACTCATTCCAAACCAGCCAAGGGAGCTGCATTTGGAGAAGGTTTATTTAACTGTGTGTTACTTAATGACATTCTCATTAGTGACACGACCTGGTGGTGATCAAGCAAATCCGTTAAATAGCAAGTGACAAATCTGGATGTTCATTTCATGGGGTAGCTTTCCATTTGTGTACAGGAAAGAACTCATTACATGCATTCTGTATATTATGGGCATGAATCATGTTATGATCTGTCATGTTGCATTATTTAATGAAGTACAAGTTGCTGAACTGGACAGTGGAGCAGCGTTTGAAGTGAGTGCACAGGGTGACCACACGTGGCTTAAGGTTGGCACGAGATACCCGTGTTGGCTCTGATGTCTCCAGGCCCAGGAGTTTGGCTCCTCCGTGGTGGCACCTTTTGAGGCTGAAGACCCTCAACAGCTTCTCGTGTGACAGAGAATTTGTTTTCTATCCTTGTAGTTGGCAGGAGGGGATCATCACCTTCTTGCTCATCATTTCCCAGCACTGAGAGGCAGCGACTCGTTGGACAGCGATACAATGGGAGAGGGCAGTAGATGGCCTGGGAAATCAAGGCCAGCTTGGATGGGGAGATCATTTTTAAGACCCCTTCCAACCCAACCCATCCCATTCCACGATTCTACGGTCCTTCGTTGTGGTGGTTTTCAGGCTGTTCTGGTTTGGTGGGTTCGGTGCCGTGTCCTGGGGGNCACGATCCTTCGTTGTGGTGGTTTTGAGGCTGTTCTGGTTTGGAGGCTCCCCTTGGTCCATGGTGGGTTCGGTGCCGTGTCCTGGGGGAAGGGCTCCGTGTTGTGGATCCCCCCAGGCTGCTCTGTGGAGAGGGAGGGGACAGTTCATGTGTTGTGTCAGGACTGGAGGGTGTCTCAGTGTTGTGCACTGAGGAAATGGAAGGAATTTCAGAAACGTTTTGACTTTGCGAATAAACATAGTTTCGGAAATATTTCCTTTTTAACCTTGTTTTGCCACTTTCAAATGTTTCTTTTATTTCAGGGAGGGATTGTTTGTTTATGTATTTTAGTTAAGGAGGGGAACTAAGCTGAAAAGCTGATTCTTTGCTTGGGGGAGACACAACACCCAGTAGCTGTTTTCAGCAGTGGCTCTCAAATTCATATTTTGAGCTCGGAGCACTGCAGACACTCAGTGGCTGGAGTTTGCCAGTTAAAATACAGCTGTGCAGTGATGCACACTTAGCTGGTGGCTGCTCTGGGGAATTTCTTCATCACCACCTCGCTGGTGTTTATACCACTGCTAGATATTGTTATTCTGAAGTGCCTCCTGCAGCAGTTTTATTTGCATTAGCTTTATTTTTCAGTACTGAATTAGTAACCATTTAAAACTGTCAACCACATGTAAACAAGTGGCGTGTAAGTTATGAATAACAACTTACCTGGAATTACAGCTGCCTGTTTGTATTGCACAAGGCTCAGTGCTGGGGGAGTTGGGAAATCACTGAATTCACCAGTGCAACATCATTTCTATTTGTCTGGGTCCTTGTAGCCCCTTTGAATAAATACCCTGATGCTCCCATGATTCCTGCAGCTGTCCTGGGGGGGGATTGCTGCCTTCCCTTGTGTTGGAATGTTTTGGCTCTGCTGCAGCCCCTGTGATGGGCTGCATTTCTTGTGGGCTCTGTGGAAGCTGTGAATGTTCACTCTATAACTCATCAGTTCTGACCAGAGAGCCACAGAGCTTGGCTGGAGGGAAATAAATATAATTTATAACTTATTTAATAATAGTAAAATGTATTTAACAAGCATTTGATCTGAACTTTAATTCTTCACACTGTGCTTAATGTCAAGGTGAAGAAATGATCATAGAATGATTTGTGTTGAAAGGGACCTTAAAAATCATGTACCTAAACCCTGCCATGAGCAGGGACACCTCCCACTATCCCAGGCTGCTCCAAGCCTTATCCAGCCTGTCCCTGGACACTTCTAGGGATGCCATGGCTTCTCTGGGCACTCTGTGCCAGGGCCTCCCCACCCTCACAGCCAACAATTGCTTCCCAATCTCCCATCTCTCACTGCCCTCTGTCTGTTTGAAGCCATTCCCCTTCGCCTGGCGCTCCAGACCATTGTCCAAATTCCCTCTTCATCTTTCCTGTGGGCTCCCTTGGTCCTGCAAGGCCACAATTAGGTCACCCCAGAGCTTCTCTTCTCCAATTGAACAATCCCAATTCCCTCAGCCTTTCCTCCCAGCAGAGCTGCTCCATCCCTCTGATCATCCTGGTGCCTCCCCTGGACTCCCTCCAGCAGCTCCAGCTCCTTCCAGTGCTGGGACTCTGTGAACACTGATACAGAGGCATAACTCTAAAAACCTAATAGCCTCTTATTTTTAATTCAGGAATAATGATACCCACATTTATTTCTTTTAATTTGGTCCCTTAGGCACAAATCTTATATTCTCTGACTATGAGTTAGTTTAATCAAGTTAAGAGTTGTTATTCAAGGTAACAACACTGAATGTGCTTCAGTAAAATTTCATAAAACATTCTCATAGGAACAGTCAGAAATACTATTTCTTAAAATCATGGAATGATTCTCATTGCCTGGAGAACATTCCTGTCTCATTCTTTCCAGTTAAGTATTTAAGGATGCTTGGAGAGTGTGAGGATCATCTTTATAAAGATGCCTCAGTGCTTGGAGCCAGGGTTTGTAGTGAAGATGAACAGCAGAGCAGGGGAAGGGGTGGGGGGTGCATTTCCTAAAGCCCTGCCCTCCCTTATTTGATTTTAATAAGGCTTCTTGTAGTGGGGAGAGGTGACAAGTGACAGCTGTGCAACCAAGACTGAGGAAAGGTTACATGAGGAGGGTTCTTACCACTATGTGATGGATATTTGGAAGCAGATGAGTTACAGTTCCCTTAGATGTGGTCACAAAGATGCCTGAGGTGAAATATTTTTGTCAGGAGTTAAACTGTAGGTGCTTCCTGTGTGTTTTCAATATTATTTGATCCGTTGGCGTGGGGGAAACAAAAAATCCAAAGCTGCCAATGCCAGGCTGACACCTGGATTTTATTTTACTTTTAAATGCTGGACTCTAAAGTTTTAGCAGTGACCACCCCAAAAAAAAGTTCCCCATGCAGAGCCCACCAGCTTTGCGCATGGTTTTTAACTGCTTGGGGTTTCCTTTCCCACAGCCTCAGCCTGTGGGATTGCCCTGCTTTAAACAAAACGCTGATGTAGCACATCCCATCCACCACCTGCATTGTGCAAGAGGGAAAGAATCCGCCTGATCGGAGCCCTGTCAACACAGAGATTGCAGCAGGAGAGCAAAACAGGCTCCTAAAGTCTTGTTTAAATTGGGTCTGGGTTCTGTTAAGGAGTGTTAGTCCAGAGAGCCACAGGAGCTCACTGTGACCACGCTCCAGTTGCATCCAGCTGTTGGTCTTGATTGGAATCCTCTCCTCCATCCTTCACGTTTGTTATTCAGCGATTGCAGAGTATCACTCCAAGATAGGTGGCATCTTCTTATCCCAGTGGAATTGTCCTGGGTGGGATTTCTAATCTCTTTTTAGTTTAAAATTATACTTACTTTGCATCCCTGAGATCCTGGAGCTGACAGCACTTGCACTTGGAGTCTCTCTGTCTTTAACTTCTTTAATTCCACCTGCGTGTAATAGAGGCTGGCACAGCCATCCATCACTCCTGAGGTGTGCCAGCCACTGTGTGGGCAGAAGATGTAACGTGTGTGATGTCTTCCTGGAACGTTTGTGGCTTTGTGTAATTGTCCTGTCTAGAGTAGTGGAATCTTTCTTGAGAAATCCTTATCTGTCCATGGATCTCTGGTTTATAACGCTGCTGTTTAAACGGGCTGTTTGAAGTCCTCGCCTTGGAGATATTCCCCGTGTTTTCTGATCTCGTGTTCTCCTCCCACAGTTAAAGGCAGTTTTAAGTTGGAAACATTTTTTTGTTTATAACAAAAGGAAGTTTTGGAAGCATATTCTTCACATCCCCGAAGGATCTTGGAGCGATGTGGAGTGTCGGAACTTGCCACATGTGCAGAATCACCAGGGAAGTGTGGACAGATCCTGCCTGAAAGCTGGGATTGAGGAGGCTGTTCCCAAAGGCTTCCTCTGGCATCCTGCTGGCAGGAATTTAACATTCCCAGGGATGCCCAGGGTGGATGTGTGTTATGGAGGAGCTGTTCCCAGGGATGCCCAGGGTGGATGTGTGTTATGGAGGAGCTGTCCATGGGGATGCCCAGGGTGGAGGTGTGTTATGGAGGAGCTGTTCCCAGGGATGCCCAGGGTGGATGTGTGTTATGGAGCTCCAGGGACCAGCTGATCCACGGCCCTGCCTGTGTTCAGATGGATGAGCTGGGGTTGGTTGTGGCCTTGCCTCTCTGGTTTTGGGCTCTGAGGTACCTCCCTGTCAGTTATGAAAACTCCAAAGGCACGTTTGCATCCTGAGCATGGAACTGGAGATAAAATGTCTCTTTAATGTCTTCAAAAGACTTTGTGGTGGTGTGACGTTATTTTTCTCAAAGGACAGAGTCCTCAACCTGCCAGAACAGGCACATTGTTTATCTCAAACATCCTTATATCTGCTTTCCATCCCCCAGCTCCCACAGGGACCTCTCCATCCCCACAGGGACCTCTCCATCCCCACAGGGACCTCTGCATCCCCCAGCCCCCACAGGGACCTCCACAGGGACCTCTCCATCCCCACAGGGACCTCTCCATCCCCCAGCTCCCAGTGTGCAGTGGAACCCCTGCAAGGGCCGTGCCCCCATGTTGGGGTCACTCTTGTTTTGGCCCTGCATTGTTCAAACATTTCACTTTGTCTCAAGGTGTTAAAATTAACACAGAGGGCAAAGGGATGGTCAATAAATGTGAAAGATAATGTCAATAAAATAACAGCAGATGCCTTTTCAGGCGTGTGATTGCATCATGGAATTTGTTTTCATGCCCGAGACTGCGGAAGGGTTTACAGGAGGGTTGAGCAGTGTCACTAAAAGCCAGACAGTATTTTTACCAGCTAATCCCAAATATCCTAGAGCTGGAATTACATCCTCCTTTTAGCTTTAAGTGTAGGAACATCATACATCTCTTAGGTTTTTGGGGGCTCTTAGGATGGAGAGAATCTTTCCTTTTACTGACTTTGTGGGATTAGAAGCTTTCCTTGCAGAGCACAGTGTCGCCCCTGGCAAAACTGCAAAATCCCGGGCTTACCTTTCCTCCAACCTGCATTTCCTTCTTTTGAGGTGTCAAGCTGGGAGCTGCATTGAGGTAAAAAATGTGCTCCAAACCCCGAGCCATTCCTGAGAACGTGCCCGTCTGCTGTTTGCTCTCGGGCTGCGGTCGTGGCACAGGTGGAGCAGAACGTAAACAAGGGCAGTTGTAAAGCCCAGGATAAGGATCAGTCTCGCTCCTCGTGTGCCAGGAGAGTTTAAAAATACATATGTAAATATATTCCTGAGGCAGCAGTGGCAGCTGGATCCGTGTGTTTGAGCTGCATGTCTGGGCTGGGTTTGCCCAGGCTTTTTCTCCCCTGTGGTTGTTGTTTGGTTGGGTTGTTTTATCTCGCCCAGGTTAGAAGGTAAAAGACTGAAGGATGATGGACCTGCGACTTCATTTCTGCACAATATAAGTTGTGGGTTTGGGTCCAAGGTTCCCCACTTAGAACTGGCAGATGTTGAATACCACAATTACACATGTGTTGTTGATCAGCATTTTCCAAACCCACTGTTGTCTGTTGGCTGATCGAAAGTCAGTATTTTGCTAAACAAAAGAGGCATAAGGAAAACAGCGATTTTCCATAATACAGAAGATGCCTCTGGATTCTCTGGCTCTTTGGAGATTATGAGGATAGGTTTGGGGGTTTGTTTTTTGGAGTTTTCCTTTGTCTTTCCAGTCTATAAAGTTCTGTTTCTTATTATCGTCGTTCCTGCTTTCCAGAGACCTAAGATAGCGAGCTGGCTCAGAAATCCCCTGGCTCATTTTAGCCACAGGAAATGTTGCTCCATACATTCAAAGTGCATTTCTAGGTAGGTTGGTTAGTTGGGCTCCAGGTGTTCTGGGTTATGTGATTTCATTTGCACTGAGCTGAAAGTGATTTATACAGATTAGAAGGTGGGACCCGCTTTATTGCTTTGCAGTTTGGGGAAAATTTATGTCCAATTCTTAGAAGTATTTTCAGGGCTTTTAAGAAAAACGCTCATGGATTTTTTTCATGGCATTCCATTGCAGCTGTTCAGGGCAGTCGGATGCTTTGTGCCTGCCCTTCCTGGTGCTTCCTTTTCTCCGGGCTGAGCCCCCCCAGCTGGGAACACTGTCTGAAAGAACGAAATAAATGTGCATTTGCCATGTGGTTATGGCAGCATGTTCTGCTCCTCTCTGAGAAAAAACTGTTTCGTTCATCTGGGAAAGTGGCGACAAAGGTGAAGGTCTAGAAAAATGAGGATGAGGGAACTGTGGGTTTGTGGTCAGAAGAAGGAAAAGCAGCACCCTGCGGGTACGTGGGGTGGGAGCTCTGACAGCCCTGCAGCTGAAATAAAGATAATATCCCAGTGCTTCCCTTCTCCCTGAGCTTTCCTGAGGAGTGAGGGACAGCAGCCTGTCGAGATGCTGTTCCTCGTGGTAAATCACAGCTGCTGGTGGTTCCCTCAGGACTGCCGAGAAACCCCATCTGGCACAGCCCTGGGGCACAGCTGGCACATGGGGCTGGCCAAGTGATTCCACTCCTGGAGCATCTCGTAAAGCAGCTGGAAAAGCTGTTCCCTGCATTCCACAGCAGGCTGGGAACTGCACCCCGGGGAGGGAACCTGGCGGGTTTGGCTGGGGCAGCTGTGCCCTCCCTCTGCTCAGCAGGGCCCAGATGTTGGGTCACCTGCCCAGGCCCCTCTGGGGAGGAAGGTGCTCCAAGCACTTGCTCTGGAAGTGGCCTCTGAGCACAGCCAGTGGCACTGCACAGGCCCCTGAGTTCTGGGCTGCTTCAGAGCTTCCAGCAGAAACTCGTATATTTTTTTTATTATTCTTATTTTTTTCCCCATTGTTGACACGCTTGACTGCAATTTTCTCTCCTCTGAGCTGCTCTCTTCATTTCTGCCTACACAAGTACTTTAATCATGAAATTATTTGAGTCTTCAAGGGGAAAAACTTTCTGAATTTATTCTGGTGTAATAATCTTTTGATAAATAAAGGTTGGAGAATAGGGGGGAAATATTATTATATAAATAACAGCCCCAATTTACATTTACAGTTGCACATGTCTTGACACCACATTCAGCTTGGGTGCTGGGCACCACTTTTGAAGATGCTTCAGTTGATCTCTGTTGTGTGTTATCATCTGTGTTATGCACATTCCAGAGCCTAAAGGGGCTCCAGGAGAGCTGGAGAGGGACTGGGGACAAGGGATGGAGGGACAGGACACAGGGAATGGCTTCCCAGTGCCAGAGGGCAGGGAGAGATGGGAGATTGGGCAGGAATTGTTGGCTGTGAGGGTGGGGAGGCCCTGGCACAGGTTGCCCAGAGAAGCTGTGGCTGCCCCTGGATCCCTGCAAGTGTCCAAGGCCAGGTTGGAGCAGCCTGGGACAGTGGAAGGTGTCCCTGCCCATGGCAGGGGTGGAACAGGACAGTCTCCAAAGTCCCTTCCAACCCAAAGCATTCCGTGATTTGTGATTGAGCCGTCGTGGGTGTTCCCAGGACACAGTGAGATTTCTATGGAAGTTGCAGTTTTGTGAGGTAAGATATTGCAGAAATAGAGGGGTGCAAAAAGAGAGCTCAGGTAGTTCTCTGAATTTATGTTTAAATACATGACTCAGTAGTTAAAGCTTTGGAGTGTAAGGGAAATGATGGAAAGATAAAGAGTGAAGGAGCAGCATTAATATAAAGCTGTTTGGCAAAAGGGGCTGTAATCAGTACAATTTGCATTTTATTTCATCGATATAAGGATTATTGCTGTCTCCCAGCACTGAGGGCTGGGACTGGGAAGCACTAAATCAGAAACCCTGCAACTGAACAGGTGAAGTGATCCATGGGGGGAGGAACAGGGACATATAGAAAAGTGGGATTATATTTTTATTAAATGGATCAATAAGGATGTGACTGAAATATTGCCATTGTTTCCTGGTGTCTCTTCAGATTGGTGCTGAAAAGGGTTTCAGAAGCATTTGAATTTTGTTAGATAGGGATGTGAGAAGCATAAATATGTTTTCCAGAGAGAGGAATTTTGCTGTCTGCTGTTGACAGAGGGATAAAAAGTTTCAGTTCCAGACAAGTGAAGCATCAGAAATTGAAGCCCAACTGTTATTTTGCCAAGGAATTGCTAATCAGTGTTTGTATAAAACCCCCATCTCCTGCAGGAGAAAACATCCCATCTTTAACAGGGGAATGTTCTTCCCTAGGGTAAAACCAGGATTAAATTGGCGTAACAGCAACTCCTGACCTGAAGTTGTGTGGATAAATGAGCTGAAAGGAAAAAATGAATTACTAATTACGGACTTGGAGGAGCAGAACATCTTTCCTCTCCCTTCCCCTGTTCTTCCCAGCAAGGGGCTCCCCAATAATTCCCTTGGAGGGTTTTGCTGTGCAGGGAGTGTCCGTAGTGACCCATCCTGGTGTACCTGGGAACAGGCAGGAGGAGCCTGTGCTCTCAGCTTCCCTTGGCTCCGCAGCCAGGGGCTTTTCTCACGCCGGCAAAACCTGCTGGAATTCTGCCTGGGATGTTTGTACACGGCCTTATTTATACTCTTGTTTATCTTTGAGCATGCAGAAAATAATCTGTGTGCCAGTGCATGCATATGAGCTTTCGGAAGTTATTAGGAGTATTTTTACTCCTGTTTTTTTATCAGGAGTGGTTGGGATATTTCCTGGGTTTATCCATTCAGAGAAAGGCCTGATGAAAGACTAACCAGCAAGAAAGGAGCCAAGTACAGAAATCTACTGATTCTTTTCAAATTCAGGGCTGATAAACCCACAGTCGTTCTTTGGGCATCTCACCTGTTACTATTTTGCCATGTCAATATTCAGAGTAGCTGAACTCAAGAACTGGGTGTTTTGGCTCAGTGTGCAGGAGCTGTCTGTCAGTGAACACAAGGTTTTCACACCTTGAAGACCAGTGAAGGAAATGGAAGGAAAAGTGTTTCTCAGAGATACACAATGTAGCCTGTTTTTTACCCAGGGCAGAAAATGCCTTCTGCATTAATTGGTTTGTTGGGAAGTGGGTGGTTGTACTGAATTTCCCATCTTTGCTTCCCAGAGCCGCTGCTGGAAAAAGCAGAATTTCAGGATGACACCTTCCAGAGTTGGGATTTGCCATCAGGCACTCTGAGGTTGTGTTTCAGCATTCATTTTGAATAAATCTGGGGGCAGGAAGTGACTGCAAGGTTGAGCCTGGCCTTTAGAAATAGCACCATAAGCACCTTGTGCCACTTTGTCATCGCAGTGTCCTGAGTTACTTCCTGGCGCAGCAACACACCCCCAAAATTGCACTTTCACATCAAATAGCAGCTCCTCCATTTATTCATTTCTTGTTGTTGTGCAGTGGTGTGGATGTTCCCCACTCCACACAGCACTTGCATGGAACATGCCGGTGTTGGTTGTACTGATTCCCTGGGGATGCAGGAGGAGGAGGAACACTGTTCTCAGAGGATGCATTTTAGTTACACTGATACAGTTCTGCTCAATTAATGACCCTTTTTTACACTAAAATAGTTCAGATTCAGCGTAGGAGTTGCTTTAGTGTCACAGAATTCCAAGGAATGCTGAAGCAAATCGAGTTTTTCTATCATAAGAAGGATTTAATAACAAGATGTTAGGTAGCCCATGCCAATGAAGTTCTGCAAAGATGAAAGCTTTTTACACCTTCTCATTTCCCAAAACTTTGAAAAACTAACCCCCTCTTTTACCTTCTTTGCTCTCCTGTTGGCTGCACACAAAACGTGTGCTGGGATTCTGCAGGATGTTGGCTTTTCTCTGTCCCACTCCAAATTCCCTCCTTGGAGTAACACTCCTTGTGCAGGGACGTGTGGGGTGGGGAGCATGAGGAAGGAATAAAGAGATTTTTAGAGTCCTTGGTGCCAAACCCCGACCATTTTGGCCAACTTCAAAGCCTGGGGCACAAAGTGGGTGCTGTCCATGAGGCCCTGGTGGCTTTGCCAGGGAAGGAGAGGACAAGGAGGTGGATTCTGCTTTCCCAAACCCAGTTTCAGTGTTTGATTTACTGTAGCCTTTTTCCTCTCTGTGGAGCTCGAACTGGAGGTAATTTTACCCCATGCAACAGATTGACAACATAATTCTGCTGTGCTGCACAGTAAGACATAAAAAGTGCCTTTTCAAAAACACAATAAGCAAAAGAAAGATGTTTGTTGGAGGGAGGGGGAAGGAGGAATAATAGAAGTATGGAAATAATCCAGTTGCTTTAAGGTGGCTTTTAAAAATACGAGTCGTAAGTTAATGGTCCAGCTTTTACCAAAGTAAAGATATAATTGTGAGCTGATTGTGGTGAATTCCTGTGAAACGACAGCCCCCATCAGTGTGAGTTTGAAGGAGAGAACCTGACATCTGGAAGCCAGCAGCAGCAGCAGCTCGGGATTTTATGGAGCAGCGCTGCCAAATAAAATCCGAGCAGTGCTATAAATGATGTAAAAATAAAGATTGACTGTGGGGCAAGATCTCAAAGCTGGAGTGGGTGAGCCGGAGCTGGGAGCCCTGGAGCTTTCCCAGCGGCTTTGGAGCCCGAGGGGGATGTGGTGGACACGGGTGTGGGTGTCTGGGGTGGTTGGAATAAACAGAGAAAGTGCAAAACTGCTGTTGGTGTGCCTGACTCAGATTTATTGGGAAGGTTACAGTCGGTGTTGTGTATGACAGACCTACCCCGGGGCTTGTGCAATGTGATTTGTGTCTGTGAGGAAGGTTATGAGAGAATGACCTTATCCCGTGGAGCGGAGCCCTGCCCCCTTCCCCGGGCTGCAGCTCGACAGCTTCATTCCCGGCTTCCCCCTGCGGCCACAGCGCGGTCGATGTGACAGCCGGGTGACAAGTGTCAGGGCAGGGAGCTGTCCCACATGGGACCCAGCAGCCGCCCCCTGAGCCTGGGGCAGCCTCCCGAGATCCGACACCACCGGACAAAGCCCCTCCAGGGGCAATGAAATGAGCTCCTCCGAACTGGAGGGCAGTGATTAACAGCTCCTTCTCAGTCTTTGTGGCTGGAAATAACCCAGAACGCCAAAGTTCAAGGGGGTAAAAGGAGTCATATGCTAAACAAAAACCCCAATCTTTCATTTTTTGAACAGGTTTTTTGATACAGCTCAGCTTGATACAACCTGCTATTTACCAGCCTGGCCTTTAATGTTGGATCTGCTTCCCAATTATGCTTCAATTCATACACCAGTTGCAGAGGGCGTGTGTGGGCGTACGTGCGACAGAGGGAGATTGATTCTGTTCTTTAAAAATGTGAAGTCTGTGCTAACTATGAAAACCCAGCAGAATTTCTAGCACTTAAATGCCATTTCCTTTCTCAGTGTGCTACCAGCACTCAGCAACGTTCCCGACGTCTCCCTGGCGAGGGAAGGAACACACACACTGGTTTGCAGAAGCAGAATATTAACACAGATATCAGTGAAAACCAGGCTGCAAATCCTTTCCAGAAGCAAAGGGTTAATGTGAGAGCTGAAATTACAACTCGGAAGCAAATACATAAGGTCTTAGCTGTGTTTTTCAGCAGTACGTGAGTGAAAATGGAATAAAGAAAGTCCATTTCAGTCCTGGCTGTTGCTGTGTGTTTGAGTCGCCTCCTGTGCCTGGGCAGGGGATTGGGGTAACCCCACGTGCCACCACTTTACACAGAACATCTTTCTATTGCTGGTCATTTTTCCCAGCCACTGTCATTTTTGTGTGCTGTATTCCCAAGCCTTGACAGTGCATTTCATATCTGGGAAGCCCAAAGGAGCATTATTTCTGTTTTCCTGCTGTTCTGACCGTTCATTTCTATTCTGTGCAGGTCTGAAGACCTACCTGATCTCGGGTCAGAAGGTGAAGGAGCCCCAGTGCAGCTGTTCCCAGGCGTTGCTTCCTGGCCTGGAGGCCCCAGACGGAGCCAGGACAGCGGGAGCGTCCTCGGCCGACAGCTCCGGGGACCTGAGCAAGGCACTAAAACAGGTGGAAAAACCAAAGGTGAGTTCTGCTCTCAAAGCCCAGCAGCACAGACCTCAGACGCAGCAAACCTGACAGACTTAATGTCCTGCTTTACGTATTTACATCGATATTTGTATGTGAATGTATACATGGAGTGACAAAACAGAAAAATTACCGAGTAAGATGCTGCTCACCAAATGACAAGCAGCCCCTAAAGGTGGTTTCAAATAAACATTTCCTTTCATATTTCAGGACTGAGAGGTCAGTGCTGCTTTTTCAGTGGTCTGGATTTTATGGGGGTGGGGAGGGAGGAATATGGTTTATGCAGCTACTGGAACTTGTGTGATTTTCTGCTTTTGCTGCTTCTGCCGTTCCTCTGTGGTGCAGGTCCTGTACCTGGGAAGTTTTCATGAGGATTTAACAGACAGGGCTGGTTTGTGTGGTGGGAGAAGATGCCTTGGTGGGCTGTGACATTGTTTGATGTGCTTGCTCTAGAAACCTATATCTGGAGCTGAGGGCAAGGATTTCTGTGGATTCAGCCGGGAGGAATGATCACACTTTGTTATGTTCACACCTCTCCCAAGATCTCTTGACAAGGAAATCTGTGAAACAATGTGTATTGCTTCAGAGCTCTGCTGTTACTCTCCATCTCAGCTCAGAACACATTTCCTAAACAACAGATGTCTGTACTCTCCTTTCATGTTTGCTGAGAATTCTTTATCCTGGGCTGCCTGAGCTGGGCACAAATGTCAGAGCCAGGGCTCCTGTCCTTCAGTGCGTCCAGTCCTGAGAGGATTCTTCAGCCCAGGTTGGAGATTGAGCTGGCAGAGTTGATGGGGAGGTGATTTTCGTGCTACTCCGTTTTTGCTGCTTGTACTTTTGTTGTGTGGATTAAGAGAGCCCGAGTAGGGCACCTTTATCCTGCCTGTGTGCATGGAGTAAAACCAGTGGGTTACAAGTGAGATCAGCTGGCAGGCTGGCCCAAAGAGACTGTCCAAAGTCAAGTGAGCTCCTTAGAGGGCAAGTCAGGCCTGTTTAACTACAGAAAGTAGCTGTAGCCATCTTTATCCCTCCCAAAAATACGCCCTGTGTGTGGTTTGACAGCATCCAAGTTGCTGGTGATAACGTTTCTATTCCTTCTCCTGTGTAAGAAAGAATATATTTGGCATCCTGCAGGCACCAGCTTTCCAGCTCCCTCATGCCTTTCAGCAAAGGCACCAGCAAATAAAGCAGGAAAATACATCTTGGAGCTGGTGGGGAGGTGTAGGACTAATCCTGTGAGTGCTGCCCAGTGCGTGGTGTGTGCAGGGCTCCAGGTGTGACGGTGGTGGGTGGAAACTCCTCCATTCCAGGCAGTGAAGGAAGAGGAATGTGCCAAGTGGAGCAGCGTTGCTGAGCTGCCTGTCTGGAGCAGAAGGGCGAGGGGAGGGATGGAACAGTGAGGGTGAGGGTGCTGTTCTGAGAGACAGAGAATGTCAGAGAGCAGGGGAAGCTGTGACTGAGGGCTGTGAACTGCACAGGACTGACCCACCTGCAGCTGGGGCTTAATAAAACCGTTATATCCAACCTTGTGGTGGTGCTTAAAATGAGCCAGGTCCCAGAGGAGATCTGTGTTACGGGGTGACTGCTCTGCAGAGGGGCAGGTACAGCTCCACCACTGTCCCTGAGCACTTGGTGTGGAGCACACTGCTGCCTTTCCAGGCTTTGCTTGCTGCCTCGTCTCTGATTTTCTGCTTTGGGACTGTTGCTGGGTGTTAATTGCTGTTTGGAACATCCTGAGTTGGAAGGGACCCACAGGGATCATCCAAGTCCAGCTCCTGCCTTTTTAAATGTGTCAATGCTGAGTGCTGGTCTGTGCAGTGCAGAAGTACCAGCGTGTCTGAGGGAGGGAAGGAGGAGCAGCTCAGAAGAGCATTTCAGACAAGTGCCAGCTCAGTTTCGGCTGCCTTGGATACCCTGCCTTGGATACCCTGTTGTGCTGCAGCTACTGCAGCGAGTTTGTGTTCAGTTACTTGGTCTTACTCATCACCCTGAGCACTGCAGGTCTGGCCAGGGATTTCCTCAGTGAAACAGTGAGCCTGTCTTGCCCCAAGTGCCCTGATGCTGGAGTGAATTCTGGATGACCCCAGAGCCAGGATTCCCTGTGGTCTGATGAGCATCCATACACTGCATGCCGTGGGTGATGGAGCAGTCATGGGAGTGCTGAGCTTGGGCTTAAAAACATCTTCTGAGGTCGTAGTTGCAGCCTCTCAGAGCATGGCCAGGTGCAGGTGTTCCAGACTCACCCTTCCAAGGGTGCACCAGCCTTGTCCCTGCTGGTTACAATCACAGAACCATGGAATGGTTTGGGATGAAGGGACCTTAAAGCTCATCCCATCCCACCCCTGCCATGGGCAGGGACACCTTCCACTATCCCAGGCTGCTCCAACCTGGCCTTGGACACTTCCAGGGATCCAGGGGCAGCCACAGCTTCTCTGGGCAACCTGTGCCAGTGTTTTACCCCTCCCATTGTAAAAAACCTTTCTTCCTTACATCTAATCTTATTTCCTCCTCTTTTGCTTTAAATATATATGTACATCAAAAAATCCCCACAAAGAATGACTGCAGTTTAGTCACAGATCATGCACAGGTTTTGAAAAGGAGTGGGTTTCTTCTTTACAGCTCTTAGGGGTTTTTTTGTGATGCCTGTGTGTTTTTTTTTAAAGCCTGCAGCTCACTGGTAAGGTCTGGGGATAATAATTTGCAAAAGAATCATGACTTACATGCGACTGTTTTAAATACAAAGCTGTAAACAGTGTCAGTGTAGGAGGAGATGACTCCAGCTCTGCAGAAGAGACTTAAGTAGGAGGGGCAAAATTACAGGCAGGTTGAAATATTTTGGTTTTAAAGGGAATAAGTGGCCATATTGGATGCAAAGGATGACTTTCAGATTTGGGACTTGAGTGGCTGCGAAGGAAAGTCAGGAGGGAGAAGGCAGCAGTAACTGATCCATGAAAGGGATTGTGTTTCCTCCTCTGGTGTATCTGTAGTTCATTTAACTGCACACTGCACTACCTGGGAATATCAATGAAATGCATGTACGTGACGAAAACGATGGAGACAGGGGCTAAAATCTATAAGTAAATCTATAATAGGAGCTGATTTTTGAGGGAAAACACTGTAACCTGCTTAGGCAGTTTTGGTATCAGCTTATTTTCTCTATCATCCTTCATGAAATGCCTCACTTGACAGGGAATCATAAGCTGTTGTAGAAATGTTTTAATCATTGCTTGGTATGAAAACAAAAAGTCCTTTTGCTTGTCGGGGTATTTGCTGGAAGTGCATTAATGTTTTATTCATGGCAGTGAGGTCACAGCACAGGGAGCCCTGTGAGCTCCTGCAATAGAGAAGGAACTTAATGATGTTGGTTGAACACATGGGGGAAGGCAGAGGGACTTCCGCCCCTTCCCAAAGGTCAGGCTGCTTCTCCAAGCCCTTTGTCTCCTGGTTTAACCCCGGGAGCCCAGGGTTTGAGGTGGCCTTGTTCATTCATTAGCAGGATCAAACAGGGGGGACTTTCTTTATTTATTGTTAGAGGCGCTTGGGTTTTGTTACCACTGGCTGATTTTGCCACAGATAAATTCACTGACTAACCCTCTAGGAGTGTCGAGGGCTTGTTAGCCCACTGCCAGTTTATTTTTCAAACCTTCTAATAATGCCTTCCAGAGAGTGGTCAAGACATTCTTGGCATTTAGTCCGAGATTATTTTTAAACACGACCATTTGAGAACCAACTTCACTGGTATTTGTTCAGACTGTGCAGGTTCAGAACTGGGTGGAACTTGCTTTGCTGATGCCAAGGTTAGGGGACTCAGAGTGTGTTCAAGTTCCCCAGCCTGGATGTGCCCCTGAGGAGCAGCAGGTACGATGCTCTGCTGGCTGCTGAGAGGGCTCAGGGCCTTCAGGAGAGCCTTGGAGTGGTGAGGGGGGTCAGCACAGGGAGAAACACCTGAAATTCAACGTGCTGGGTGATGCAATTGCACGTGTGATACCAGAGGTGGAGAAGGGCCTTTGGGTGAAAAGTCAGTTCTGAAGAGACTAAATACATCAGTCTCTGAAATTGGGAGTGAGCTGAAGGCAGCAGGTGTGAGTGTGGACCAGGACAATGAGAGGCTTGAATGTGTCCAGAATAAACAGTGGTGTTGAGTTTGGGACAAAAGGGTCAAGTTGCTCGCTGGAAAACTTATCCAGGTGCTCAATGGATCCCCTGCCACCCATGAGCAGAACCTGGTCACTGTCACCATCTCCAGAGCAGAGGAGGTGCCAGCAGAACTCGGGGACAGGGTTGCTCTGAGCTGGATCCTGCCAGAGCACTGCCAGCGCTGGAGACCAGAGTGAAGAACTGGGAAGATGCAATTCCAGGGTTAACTCCCCTCAAGAAGATCACGTTTTAACTTGAAGGAATTAGCTTGCTTTGAAAAGTTCAAATGCAACATTGTAGGTTGCTTCCAAAATGCACAACCTGGAACTAGTACAAATGCTGGTGGTTTTGCTTTCTGTGTCCCCTGTAACATTTACTGGGTGTTTGGCCTGAGCTCGACTCCCCTGTCTTACAGCTGAGTATAAAAAAGCATTTCCCTTTATTAGTTTCAGATTTGTTGCTTTCCATTTCCCTGTACTGCTCATAATGCATCGTGGTGTTTTGTGCTTTTCCTGGATTTTGCTGCATTTTGTGCTAAGTCTTCACTCCTAATGCCATTCAGATCCCTTCGCAGGCAGTTTTTACACAAGAAAATTGCACTTCTCCTCCCGAAGAGCATTTCATCCCTCCTGGGGACGTCCCGTGCTCCTACACAGCCATTACAGTCTATCTGTGATCTTACACTGGTGAAGCTTCCCCGGGTTAGATTTAGCTCCAGCAAACAGCAAATCTGGGATTTATTTTGGAAATGGTGCATTCTGTTCCAGCCGAATTTTGCTCCCTGCTTCCCATTCTGTAGCTTTGTTTATCTTTTAGCCATGCTGCAAGCACACAAGTGGAATTACAAATTGCATAATACACTACAAGGACACCAGAACGTTCCTGGCTAAAATCTTTTTGTCTCATTGCAGCCTTGCCCTTCATGTAGTGCCACCCCTGCTCCCCACTGCGATGTCAGCCTAGAGGAAGGAGCTATCCAAAATGGTTGTCAGGATGAGCATAAAAACAGTACAAAGGTAATTTAAGTACTTCTCACTCCCCTACTTTCCCCTCATTCCTCTGCTTCCCTCAGCTCTCTCACTTTTGCACTGCTTTGTTCAAGCTCTTAAGCAGCAGAACTGATTTTTGATTTTGAGTAGTTGTGTTATCAATTTTTGTTGAGTCCCCCTGCCCCGATTTTTAGAATTTTTAGTTATCCCATGGACCGAGCTTGATACTGAGAAGGACCTGAAATTTGGACTCTCTCAATTATGCCAGTGTTACCCAAAGGCAGAGGCACAAGCAGCACTGCCAGGCTCCCTGTCCCTCAGCCCCCTGGGCTGTGTCACCTCACATGTTACATGTTCTGCCAGTGTCTTCAGCACTGTAGCTCTCAGTCAGTCCTGCTCATGCACACAGCAGAAACTCACAGGTTTAAGTCAGTTTGCATCCTTTTCTGACTGACAAATACAGCATCTTGCATATCCCTCATGCTGCTGCCACGACTGCTTTCCTTGCCCGTTGCTTAGATATCCTCACTGAAGCCACCTACTCCTCTGCCGTACCAGACACTGCCTGTTTACTGCCTTGGTTGTGCCCTTCTCACTCCTTCCTGAGCATTAAACTCCTGCCTAGGTGCAGGCTGGGACCAGTGCTCATCACCTGGTTCTTGTATATTCAAATCAGTTCAATACTTTCCCTCCTTGGGGAGAATCACTTCATAAACACCCTCAGAGACAATTTTATGCTTCAGATCTGTCTTACAGCTCTTCTCACATGTAAAACTGATTGAAGAACCTGCCAGCACTGCTGAGCCACTCCATGAACCCGTGTTTGTCCCTCTGCTCTCTGTCTGTACTTGACCTGCTGCCTCATGCTTAAATTGTAAGCTCAGAGGCAGGGCCTGCCTTCCTGAGCTGCAGGGTGTGTTACACAGCAGTTCTGGGCTGGGGTTCCCAGGAAACAGCCTGAGGAAAGAATAAAATAATAACCCCTCCAGCCCTGAGTGAGGGGGAGCAGAGTGGGCAGCAGGTCCTGCTCTCAAACCAGCACGAGACCTGCTGGGAGATCTGCAGGAGGTGCTTCTTCCCCAGGCTGCCTCTGCCCACATGCCAGGGATCTCCAGGACCCAACTGCAAACAGGCACCGACTGCCTGGTGTCAGCTCAAGTCCTCACTGGAATTATCCTTTAAGTTCCTTCCTGCTGCAGCTGGGCTGGCTGGGTGTGTGTGAATCAGCCAGTCATCTGACCCTGCTTGGAGGAGGCCTGTGCAGAGCTGAGGGAAAGGGCTGTAATCTCACTGAGGGAACGTGTTGGTGGAGACCAAATCGCACGTCCTGCTTGGATGTGGTGTGGGTATTGCTCAGCCAAATATTGGAGCTGTTACGTGACTCTCCAGGAGGTCTGGGATGCCTGTTTGACTGAGAGCTTAAAGAACAGCCACAGGCACAGAATTGCCATGGCTTTTGATTTCCAAATCTTCCTTGAATCACAGAATCTTTAGTAGAGTGGTGAGTGTCCCCACCTGCCATGCAGGAGACCAGGGTTCGATTCCTGCTGGGCAGGCAGTGGTGTGGTTTGAGTTGGACTCGATGATCCTTGTGGGTCCCTTCCAACTCATAGTATTCTGTGATTCACAGATTCACAGATTATTGTGAGTTGGAAGGGACCCACAAGGATCATCGAGTCCAACTCACCATCTAACTCCCGTGCAGAGACCGAACGCACATCCCAGAGTGGTAAACATAAACCTAGATCCTTCAGAGGCGCACAGGCCACTCCAAGCCAGGAGAGACCCACAGGACCATCCAGCCCTACTCCCCCAGCTAGACCATGTCACTAAGAATCTTTGGGTCTCTTGGGAAAAAGAGCCATGAGCTCCCTCTACCCATCTCTGGAGTCTATTTCCTTCCCATGCCACACGATGCACTCATGTCCTCTGCCTTTTGGGAATGTTGACGATGTTTAACCACATCCTTGGACCTTCTTGTCCAGCCCCTGGAGCTCCCCTGTCTCCTGAGAGGAAACTCTCACATGATGGATCAGACTCCGAATTCTGGGGAAAACCCGTGTGGCTTGTTCCCTTCAGAAGCCACAGTAACACTGGAGCTGACAACATCTAATAAATGGGGATTTTCTCCTACACAAACAGTTTCACACTCTAATCCCCGCCTGTTAAGATTAACGGAGTGGAGACGGCGCAGGGAAACCTTGAGCTGGCTGAAGGAAAGAATTCTCTTGGGGATTTGAGCCTTTGCCAGGGAGCTCAAGAGAAAGTCCATGCTGACCTTCTTTGAGAGCAGAAATTTTCACTGCATTTTTCAGATGATCTCCAAGAACGGCAGGGAAAGCAGACAGTGCACAGGAGTCCAGATCTTTTATTTGAGCTGATCAGAGAAAAAATTGGGTTCTCTCAGTTACTGCTTTTCAAGTAACAACTGCCTGCAGGGGCGAGGAAGAGGAGAATTCTTTCCTAGGGAAAAAAATGGTGGTAACTGTGACCTTCAATTTTTCTTTAAGCCTCAGGTTGTTCTGGGAAGTGCTCTGAGCAAATAGTCTTTAGCATAATAATTAAAAACCCCCACTAAACACTAAAGACCCTTCACCAGCAGCTTGTTGGTCATTTCTCTTTGGTTTCCCTTTGTTAGTTCTCCTCATCTCCACACCAGGGAAGGTTCCCCTGGCTCTGCAGGACACCCTGTGCCCCACTGCCATGTTCCTTCTGGATATCCTGGTGGGGATGCAGGAGGATTGCTCAGGAGCTGCGGAATGTTTTCCCTCAGAAAAGAGCAGGGTGACCTTTGAAGTGAGAAGACCTTGTGCCTCTGGCTTAGAGGAGAGTGTCCCTCTTGGTCTGCCCCTGCTGGGGTATCTGTGCCTGAAATCACCTTTCTCTCTGGGTTATTATGGTCTGTAGCAAAGCATTGGCAGCACACCAAGGAAACTACCCAATTTCCTATTCCTTCCTCGGCCGCTGTCGCTGTGCCTTGAACACCTGCAGGCTGCCAGAACAGCAGTTGTGAGGGCTAGAAGGGACCAGACTGGGAATCCTTCCATGGCCTGGCTCCCAGCACGTGGCTCAGGCTCACACCTCCAGCGGGGCAGCCCAAGGATCCCGCGTCCCCCCGGGAGGGAGGAAAGGGAAGCACAGCCCTCCTGCTTTTCCTGTCGCTCCAGGGAACCATTCCAACACACCTTGTTATGGCTTTAGCTCTCGAGGTCTTGGCTGTGACAGGGAGCCAAGCCCAAGTGTTTCCTGACTCTTCCCTGCACAAGGTTCTCCTGCTGCTCCGTTAGTTCTCTGTTCTCCCTGGCTGTGTCTGCACCTTTCACTTCACCTGTCTGTGTTCACGTGCCTCGTTTGCTTCACAGGATGGATTACCCAAGGAAATGGAATTAATTCTGCATGGGCAGCCAGAAACCAGGGAATTTTTGATCTTTAACTAAGTTGATTTTACAATGCCGGTAACATATTTCAGCGCGTGGTTGGGGTGGTGGTGATATTTATGGTATTTATTTATGGTCACTGCGGTGGCATCCAAGAATAATCTTCTGGAGGAGCTTGTCAGTTCTGTACGAGCAGGAATGGAGAAACTTCTGTCATGAGTGGGCTTCAGGATGAGGATAAATGCTACATGATAAGTGCTAAGACAGGGAGGGGGGGGAGATGAACATTCAAATGTGCTAAGTTTGCTCTGTGTTTGCATTTGAAAATGATCCTGACTAACTGCAGTTCCTTTTCATTCGAACCACACTCCATTGTCTGGTTCTTCTGGAATTGCTTCAGTGCGTGTAGGTCTAGGTCAAACAAAATGTAAAAGAGGGAACTTCAGGCTCCATGGGAATAGAATGATTTTTGGTCAGAGGTGATTTGTGTCCTCAAATGAAAGCAGAATTGGTGATGCTGTGCCTAAAGTGTGTTGCAAGCTGGTGTCAGAGTTAAAACTGCAGTCTTAATATAAAGGCAACAGAAAACCAGAAAGAAGTGCCTATGTCTTAGTGAAAAAATGTAGTTTAATTTGTAGGTTTGGGGGTTTTTTATAAAAAGATGAGAAGGGCTGTTCCCACAGGTGGGAGAGAGGAGGAGTCTCTGGGAAAGCAGCAGGGCTGTGGTGGTCAGTGATCAGCAAGGGAAGACAGCACAGATTAAGTGGGTATTTAAGGAGCTTTTTAGAAGAATCTTGGCTTTAAGATGAGTGAAAAAAATTTGGGCTTGTTGGTGTTGTCAATGCCTGTGTGACAGTGTACGTTGTTTTCTGCTCCTGGCCTGGGAACGTTGGTAGAGGAGAAGCAAAAAGACACTAAAGTGGGGATGTTCCTGCAGGACATGGAGAGGATGGATCCCCAGGAGATGAGGATGGGTTCAGGGCAGGGGGAGTTTGGTCTTCTATCAGGACAAAACTCTGTGTTGGAAGAGCTGCTTTCAGCTTTTGCTCCCTGAAATCTCCCATCCGCTCTGTCAGCCCCTCCAATTCCTGGGTGTGTTTTCCTTTCTGCCCCCCAGGCTCCGGGAGGACACAGTCCCAAGACTCAGAACGGGCTCCTGAGCCCTCCGCAGGAGGAGAAGCTCAGCAACAGCCAGACGTCGCTGTACGAAATGCTGCAGGAGAAGGGCCGGTGGGGCGGGGTGAGCCTGGACCAGTCAGCGCTGCTCCCTCTGAGGTTCAAAAACATCCGGGAGAAGACAGACGCTCACTTTGTGGATGTGATTAAAGAGGACAGGTAAGGATATGGAGTGTAATCCCCTATAAAGGTGAGAAGGCAGTACCAGGGCCCCACATCTTTACCCTTTTTTATGTGCTTTTTGTCAGATTTCAGCAGTTACTGTTAACACTGTTTTCTAATTTTAATCTTTATTCTGCACTTGGTGTCAGAAACATTCTGCTCAGGAATATGTAAGACCAGGTTTTCCATCATTTCCATGGTGAACGGTCCTTCAGCTGTGTCTTCAAAAAGGAAATTGCTCTTCAAATCACTTGTCATGGAGTTGAACTCTTATCTCTTCAATCAGAAGTCCTCTTAATGCAGATAGTTGGGTACCTTTCTCTGCAGTTGAAGGCTGTAACATAAAATCTGAACCACAAAACTCACATTTTGGTGTAGCAGAAGAACAGCATCTGATAACAGTGTGTGACTGACACGTGGAAATCGTCCTGGGCTTGGAAGCAGAGTTAACAGGAGTGAATTCTCATGGACTTACTACCTACTTACACACTATAAAATCAGCTTCTCTCTCTGTTTCAAATTTTAAAACCCCTGATTTTGGACAGAGGAAATTCTCCAAAATTCAGTGGGATTTCTGTAAACACACAGTATCTCCTTTATTATGGCAATGGCTTGACTGGAGCAACTAGACTGATAACCTGAGTTGTGATTATTGATGACTATTATTTTTTTCACTGCTCCCGCTCAGAATGAGGTTATTTCATCTAAATGTCCTTGAAACTGTGCTCGTGAGGACTCGTGTGGAACAGGGACACCATCCCCTTAACTGGGAGCATGACTGAGGCATGGGGAGGCGAGGGGCAGGGACACGAGTCCCTCTCCAGTCTCTTACCCACATTTTCCCAGTTTACCTTTCTCCCCTGGCCAACTCCAGTTAAATTTTAGGTTCCTTTTTTGTTTTTCTCTGTGTGTGGTCTGTCATTAGTGGCTGAGAATTGGTGTCTAGCTGATATTTTCAAATATTAAAAGGCAGTCGGGTTGGGAAAGTCCAAATGTTGGCAGAAAACAGCGAGAACAAACAGGATTTGTGTTCAAAATGTAACCAGCAAACTTTAACCTATAGAAGTGGCTTAATTTATGCCAGTGGTCTGCTGAGGATGCCTCACTCAAGCTCTTGTGCTCCTGGTTTTTTCCTCCTCCACTCCCAAAATGGATAATCCTCTCTGATTTGACCAAAGGAAGACCATGATTTGAGATCAGTCAAAGCCTGGCTTTTTTTTTTTTGGTCTCAATTAAATATCATCATTACCATATTAAGTGGGCCATTTCTTGTTACCAAGGAAACTTCTCTGCTGAGTTCAGTTCATGTAAACACAACTTTCCAAAAATAATCTTCTGATTAATTAGGGCTGTGCAAAATGCTTTAAACCTCCTGGTTTACACTGCTCTTGTCAACATCCCTCAATGAGAAATCGTAGGGAATAAATCCTGTTTAAAACATTCTTGATCCCCTCCTATCAAACATAATTGCTGCTCTGTGAGAGGATCTTGGGATGGGGAATTGGAGTTGTCATTTTACAGGAATCCCCGTTTTCAGGAAGTTTTGCTGCATTGGTTTGACATTGCTGCAGACCCAGCAGAGAGTGGGACCTTCCCTGAGCCCTGGGCAGCGTTTCCCACTGCAGGAATTCCGTGGAAATTCCTATTCACAGAAACTACCCAACCCAAATATGGTGGGGAAGTGCATCAGTTAATCCCACAGGCTTCCCTTTGGGCTGGGAAGGGTTAAACCTATCCTGGAGGGAATTCAGGACGCTGCCTTGGGGAGCTGCCTGGGAGGAAATGCTGGAAATCGGTGACATTTGTCATGTCCAGCCTCTTTCTGGAGCTCGGCTGTGTGGTTGGGAGCCAATTCACCTTGGAGCTGATGCCTCAGCACTGGCTTTAAAAATGAGAATAATAAAGGCAGTCTTGGTGTGGCATGTTTGTATTAGTACGTTCGAGAAGAATTACTTTATGGAAAATTATCAGTTCTTACAACTGCATTCTCTGTGTTTGACAAACAGCGAATGCTCTGAGCTCTGAGTCTGGCTTTGTGCAGTCACTGTAAAAGTACCATGGTGTGGTTATTGTCATCTAGACATCTCTGGGTATTTTAGAACGAAACTATAGTGCAAATGTACAGAATGGTTAGACTTAATTTCACCGGGGATATCCTTAAAGGATTCTCATTTGGGGGCAATTTTGTTCCCCGGAAATATTAGGTATTCCTTGGGTTAAAACCCTTGTGAAGTACAAGAAGCAATTCCTCCTGTGCTGCTCAGGGCAGTACTTGCAGTGATCTCTTTGCATTTACAGAGTCCCAGAGACATCTGAGGCTCCCCTGGAACTGGGCTCTGTGCAGCCCTTCATCTCCTCCCTGGGCCAGTTTCCTGTTTAAATACTTGTAAAATTTGTTTGTTTCTTCCATCTCCCACTTCCCAGCGTTGCTGGATCCGGGGAACACACCAATCCCTTGTGCCTGGGGAGGGCACAGGGGCCTCCCGGGGAGCACATTCTGTACCTTCCTGTTTAGTCAGCTGAAGTGGGACCTTCCTCCTGGGGACAGACATGAGTTGGGTGGCACTGCTGCCTTCTGATTCCATCGTGTTACACCTCGTGGTTTGTGCTGTGCTGGAAGCTGGAATGTGCCTCCTCCATCCTCCAGCACATCACCACCACCCTCTGTTGAGCCTCCCTGGAGGCAGAAAGGGAATTCAACAATACTTTAAAAAATAACCCCAAAGCTTTCCAAATTCTTATTATAAGATGCTCTTAGACACATCTGGGAGAGGTGAGGAATGAAGACAAGAAACGATGAAGGAGAGAAGGGTGACTCAGGTGAATGTGCCCTGTCATTCCTTCAGGGTGTCCTGATGTTTTTAACATATTGGCCAAGGCCAGAATGATCAAAGGTGATAAAGGAACTGCTATGGTCGTGGTTCGAGTCTTTTGTCTTCTCTAGCATCATCCAAGGGGATGGGCCGTCCCAGCAGGGGTGACCTTGCTCTGTGACCACGGGCACAAGGCACTCAGTGCTCAGTCAAGGCCTCTCAGATCCCTGCCACCTGCTCAAGAAAGAAAAGCTTTGCAGATCAAGTGCCAGAGCTGTCCTTCATTCATAAACCTCTTACAACTCATGCAAAACTCAGAACTTTCTATTTTTACTCCAGAGAATGGGAAGTAAAAACAACTTTTTAATGATTGAAGCATCTTTTATGTTGTTTTGCTGGTTTTTTCCTGCACCTGACACTGGAAGAGAAGGTGAAGGAGGGCATGAACACCCTGTGGCAGATGCTGCCGCTGAGTTCCTTAGCCCTTGTCATTAGCTGCTGTCATTATTTGTCACTGCCTTTGTGGATGATTTTGGTCATTCCAAATCTTCTATTTCAGAAGCAAATCTCAACTCTCCTCAGGTTTTCTTTGTCTGCAGCCCAGATCCTTAAGGGAATGTTCCCGGTTGAGTTACAGAGTTATTTTAGTGTCTGAAATAACAAGAAACTGCTGTTCTAAAATGGGCATTGGATTTTTTTTTCCCTAACAATTTGTCACCTCTGTCACCCTTGGCTTGCTTTGAGCAATACAGTTCCACCCAAGGCACAAATATCCCGCAGCCACGCGTCTCCCAAGGTTGTGCCTCTGCAGCAGCAGTTAACCTTTACTGTTTGCTGCCTTGTATTACAATTACCTGTCGTTGTCTGCAGTTAGAGCTGTTAAGTTTCTGGAAGGACTGGTTGGTCTCTTCCTGAAAGTGTAAAAGTGTGCTCTGTCATTTTTTTGTGGAACACACATTTCCTTTGACTGAGTGATGAGGAGGTACTTTGGTGATCAAGAGCAGAGAAAAGCCACAGGAACTTCAGAGCCAAGTTCCATCACACTCAGAAAACAGCAAGCACAGATCAGGGGAACTGAAGGAGGTACAGATGAACAAGCTGGTGTTGATATTGTCTTTTTTTTTTTCTTTTTTTTAGCCTCATGAAAGATTACTTCTTTAAACCACCTATTAACAAGCTGAGCCTCAACTTCTTGGATCAGGACTTGGAGATGACCTACAGGAAGAGCTACCAGGATGAGGTGTGTTTCTCCTGGCATTGGTTTGCCTCTCAGTTGTCTGTTATTGGAGTTTCCTAACACATCTCATTGTAGTTGATGGCAAGGGTCATGAAATGCCCAATGTGATTTACTGCAGGTATTGCTGCCTCTGGAAACAGTCTCCTTTCAGCTACCACAGAGTCACAAACTCATCTGGGTTGGAAGGACCTCAAAGCTCATCCCATTCCACCCCCTGCCACGGGCAGAGGCACCTTGCTCCAACCTGGCCTTGGACACTTCCAGGGATCCAGGGGCAGCCACAGCTTCTCTGGGCAACCTGTGCCAGGGCCTCCCCACCCTCACAGCCAACAATTCCTGCCCAATCTCCCATCTCTCCCTGCCCTCTGGCACTGGGAAGCCATTCCCTGTGTCCTGTCCCTCCATCCCTTGTCCCCAGTTCCTCTCCAGCTCTCCTGGAGCCCCTTTATGCTCTGGAAGGGGCTCTCAGCTCTCCCTGGATCCTTCTCTTCTCCAGGTGAACCCCCTCCAGCTCTCCCAGCCTGGCTCCAGAGCAGAGGGGCTCCAGCCCTTGGAGCATCAACATCTCGTGCTATGCCCTGAGTATCATCCTGCATTTGGGCTGGAAATCCATTTTCACTGTCCACCAAGATCCACTAATGACTTCTCCCCTGCCTTTTCTCCATGTTCAGGTTCATGTTTTAAGGCCTTAGGGTGGCCAGAGAACGATACTGAGATCAGAGTAAAGGACTTGTCTTCTCCTCAAATACTCATCAAATATCCTAACTATGAGAATGGCAACTTTGAATTCGATTCTTGTCCAAGTCACAGTCGGTTGGTTCCCTGTGGAACTCAAACCCATGGTGAACTCCAATGTCCCAATTCCATCAATGTGCTGCCTTCAGAAACCCTGGGGAATTGTAAGGAGCAGTGAGTGAGTTGTAAGGACTTGGTGCTTTATTCTGGATTCTGCACTGAGTGTAAAAAGTCCTTAATTCCCCTGGGGGCTAATAATATCACAGGCTTTCCATGCCAGTGGATATCCCTGCCTGCCTGATAGGAACTAGCAAGATATTTTAAATTTACATAAAGTGACATTACGTGTCAGTTAGAACCGAGGCTGCATTTCCACCAGTAGCTGAAAAATTGCTGCCGAAAGAAGGCAATTGTTCTGCCTTCCTTGTTCCTCCTCCTCCCTGCTCCTTCTAATGGCTCTGGTGCTTACCAGCCTCCCTGCCCTGAGCAGTTCATTTACCAGCCCAGCATAAAATATTCATGGTTTGTTTTTCTCTTTGGGGCCCTTCCTTTTTTCCCCACCTCAGTCTGTTTTGTGCTGTGCTGGACCAGCAGCTCTTGGAGGGGTTGGCGAGTGCCAGAGCCAGCACCTGGCAGCAGGAAGGGCAACGTGGAGCTGTTGGTTTGGGTGCTCCATTGCAGAACTGCATTGGGATAAATGTCAGTGTTGGTTTCTTTTCCTCCCAGTATGTCCTGCCTCTGAGGGCAGGTGGGATTTCTGCTTCTCCTTGCTTCCAGTTCTGGGCAGCCTTGTCACGTTCTCCTGCAACCCCTGTTGGCTTGGTTTTCAGTATTTCCAGGGGTTGTTGTTGTGGTTCAGTCTGTTCACTTTGTCCAGCAGGTCTGTGCTCATCCTGCCCCACTGGATTCCAGTGGAATCTCTGTGCCACAGGGAGAAGCCTCACGTGGGGTAGAGCCTGCAAAATCTGCAGACTGTGCAGAAAACAGTAAATCAAGCTGTTTCCAATTGAAAGATTGGAAAGAGAAGCAAAGTAGTGATAGTTGAGCATGTACAGATTGATCTATTATTGTTTATATGTAAGAACTTCCTAGAAGGAGCAGGAGTGTGGCCTGTGCATTTTTTTAGTGCCAAGCTGTTCATTTGAAAATTATTATCCAAACCTCCCTGGAAATGGGACTCTTCACTCTCTAACAGTAACTCAGCAGCACTGGGGCAAAAAACCTGCTAAAGCTTTAATATTAGCAGAGTGCTGGTCTGAAACAAGCAGCAAAACCTTCTCTCGGGAAGCGAAAAGGTGGAGAGCTCCTGGTTCTCTAATTGCCTGGCAGTCAACTGCTGCTGAGAGGAACTTGCAGCAGCCCTGAGTTCAGCTCTGACTGCACAGTGCCAGCTGTGTGCTCGGGCAGTGCCTCCCAGGAGCTTGTTCAGCCTGTTCCTCTTTGGAAGTGAAGGCACTTGTGAGCACTCTTAGAGCATCTTTAACTCTTTCACTGGGGGATCCGGTGCTGCTTCCCTTGATTCAGTTGGTGGCACTTTGTGTGGATGAACAGGAATCTGCTGCTGTTGAGGACAGAAGGTAATTCTGGCACTGAAGTGATGCTGCCTGAATTCGTTGGGTTGCAGAGAAGTATAATTAAGGAGCAAGTTTGTTTCCCAATACTGCTGAGTGCAGGAAGTGTTCTGAGGAGCAAAATAAGCTCCCAAATTAAACCAGAGCACTCCAACAGTGACATTGATAACATAATTCCTGTTTTCCTTTGGAATTTGCCTTCTGTGGGCCCTTGGGCAGACACAGACACTCCTGAGGCTGGGCTCATGCAGCCGGGATGTGGCTCATGGGGGAGTTTTCAGCTGCACTGGCCACAGGAGCACAAGCACAGCTGCACCAGCACCGGGCCAGGACAGGGTGGGATGGGACCTGATGTCCTGGGCTCTGATCAGTTCAGATTACACAGAATCCCAGTGGCTGCTTCCAGTGGCCTGAAAGGGAGGTGTGAACTCTGGGATGGTGTTTGATGGGTTTTCTCAGAAAACCGTCAGAGCTGAAAAGGTTACAGCAAAATCTATTGGTTTAAATCAAAATAATTTAAGAAAATGCCCCGTAACTTTAAATGCTAGTGATTCTGTTTACGTTTCTTTGCACAGAATGTTCATTTACACATTGTTTTATTTCTGTATCATATTAGTGTGTAAAAATCACCCCGGGCCTGAGAGTGCTGAGGCTCATCAAACCACCTCTTCTGCTTCTTGTGTCCAAACCTTGGCTTAATGAAATGGCCAAAACTCCTTTATCCCTTTATTTGTTGTGAGCTCAACCCAGTTGAATTCAGCACAACAACGTGCCTTCACCTCCATCCCTGTATCCCACACAGGTAGTGAAGAATGCTCCAGTGAAGACATTCGCCAGTGCCACCTTCAGCTCCCTCCTGGACGTGTTCCTGTCCACCACAGTCTTCCTCATCCTCTCCATCACGTGTTTCCTGAAGCACGGAATGGTGGCGAACCCTCCACCGCCCGCGGCCGTGGGGGTGTTCGTGGTGGCCATCCTGCTGGAGGTGCTGTCCCTTGTCATCTCAATTAGGTAAATGAGGCATCACCGAGTGTGGGAGGAGCAGGGAGAGCTCAGATGGTGGCTGGCTCGGGAACATTTTGGTTGACAGCATCCCAGGACCTGGCTTGGACTGTCTGTGATATTTGAAGAACAGAGTTAGTGCAGCCAAGGCTTGTGGCACAGAGAGAGCTCTGGCTGCAGGAATTGGAGGAGGAGTGTGGCTCTGATGGAGGACACTGAAGGAAAGGGGATCTGCACGCCCTGCCTGCCCCTCTGACTGTTCCTTGGGGTGCCACATGTGACTGTGTGTCTTCTCCCCTCACAGGGCCATCAGAATCCAAATAGAAAACAAAACCCACACAAAAAATTCTGAGATAAAATTCCGGCGTAAAAACTGAAATCACATATCAGTCCAGGGAAAAAAAAAGAAGAAAAATTGCTGAAGTCATGTTGCATCTGTCCAGAATTAGTTTCCTTTTAAAGTTTCCTGTGTTAATGTTGTAAGAGCTTGTGTTTTCTGCCTGACACATACGTGGAGTTCAGTGTTTCCCTGGAGTCGGGGCTGTGGGACAGGCCCTGCTGCTGAAGGGAAGGGGCCCTGGTTTGTCCCTGCAGAAGGGATGGTCCTTTGCAGGACTGTGCTTGGCAGTGCCAGCCCCAGCCAGGAGTCAGGGATCCCTGAATCCCTGTTGTGCCCCTGGAGGGGAGGCTTGGCTGCACATCCCTGATGCTCAGCAGTGACTCCTCACTCCCCATGTGCACCCAGCCCCCCCCAGGACGTGTGTGGTCCTGTAGGGCTTTGAGGAGCCTTGCAGCTTTAACTAATCCTGTGGTAAGTGCTGGGGAGCAGTTCCCGTGGGTTCCTCACACCTCCGAGGGCAGCACCCAGCACTGTACGTGCTCAGTGGAGCTGGTGCTGTCCTGGGTGTGCTGTGTGATCCCTGCAGATACCCCGTGAAACCTGTAATTAACCCACATGATGCACCTATTAATGAGCTGTTTGTCTGTCTGTCCCTGCCCTCCTCATCCCCGTTTCCCCCGAGCGTGATGAGGGAATATTGTGTGGAAACCTCTGCTGTCACTTGTAGTTCTGCAAATCGGGTCAGGAATGTGTGAGTTAAAATGCTTCTGAAATTACAAGTTGGAAGGAATTCTGCTGCTGTTTCAGGAGAAACAAGAGATTGCAGTTTGCACTCGGACTTTTCAGGGCCAAGGTGAAAATACTGAATGAGTGCTTTAGTCAGTGAAAGAAGTTTGTACCTCAGTGGGCACATCAATGTGTGTGTGAGTGTATTTACATAATGTAGAGTGGGGAGAGGTCATCTGTGAACAGCACAAGTGGTTTTGAAGATAGGATTTCTTGGAAAGGGTACTTGATGGTTCCAATTTGAATTGTTTTAAGGAAATCTAGAAATTTAGAAGGTGTTAAGAGCTGTAGTGGGAGATGGTTGCACTGGTAGGGCTGTCACTGTAGTGCATCTTGAACTGGATTAGCTGCTGCTCTGGCCTCTCTCGTGCATCAGAAACACATTTTCCCCGTTGCAGAAGGCCCTGCACTGTGGTTTGGGTGAGGAGGAGATTTTTTGGCAGTTTAAGGTGTGCAGAGGTGAGCAGGTGCTCTGGGTTTGGTGGGCAGGCCCCTGTTCAGCTGGGAACAGCTCAAACACCACTTTGCTGAGGAGCTGCTCTCTGCTCTTCAGGTTATTTGGAGGAAATTTGTGTTCACTCCCTTGGCAGGTGAATCCTTGCTTCATTTCAGTATTTGTTTAATTCACTGTTTTTTCCGTTTGTTTTCTCAGTGCTACTTTGCATTTACTTTTCCTTGTTTTGCCCATTTATAAAAACTATTGCCGTAATCTCAGAACATTTATAGGTAAGTACATAAGGTTTTATTGCAGTCCTGTCCTGTAATTGCTGCTTTATGGGTTTCTTAAGGGAAATTGTTGTTTTCAGTCTGTCTGTGTAACCAGGAATTGGCAGCGTGGTTTTGCCTCTCCATCCAAGCAGCAGTTGAGGAGTAGGGAGGTAGGAATTGAGGCACCAGGAACCCCCTGAAGCGTCTGCAAATCGCTCTGTGTTTACTCCACGGTTACAAGCAGTTAAATACCCTGAGTTGGAAGGGACCCACAAGGATCATCGAGTCCAACTCCTGGTTGGAACTTGCTACCACGGGCTCACATTGGTGATCTTCCCTCAGCTAAAGAGATGTGGTTTGTATTTGGCTTAACTCTGGTCATCCCATCTAAGGGAGCACTTGAGTAAATCCCTTGGAGTACAAAGCCAGGATCATCTCGGCTCTGAGTACATCCTGCCCAGGGTACCTGAAAAGGGCAGGCTTGGTAGGTGAAAAAATCTAGCAGCTTCCTATAGGTTTTCAATCTTAAACACGATGACATTTGGTGTATTTGTCTAGTTGGGTTTGGGTGGGGGTTTTGTTGATGTTTAGAATTTATAATATGTATTTACTTTATGGTAAATACATAAAATGCAGTTTTGGGCCACCCCACTCTGCTGGGGCACACGCTGCTGTTCAGTTCCCTTGAGCAGAAAGAAGAAAATCATCTTTTTCCTCTTCAAATCCTCTCCCGAGTGAGGATTGCTCCCTCTGACCACTCATTATGCACAGAAACGAGGCAGAGCTTCCTGTGCAGAAATGTCATCCCAAATGACAATCACAGAATACCACTGAGATATCTTCAGGGAGGAGATCGCACTACAATGCTGGGCACAATCCCAGAATTTCAGGAAAAGGGATTATTTTAAGACCAGAAAATTCTTGCCTAAGTTTCACATTGTATTTTCATTATCATGATGTGAAACACCCTGTCTTTAAATCAGTCTAAATTATAATTAAATCCAGGACTCAGCCTAGCAAGGACTCCCTTAGCTCGTGTGGCTCAGCCCCTGGGTAATGAGAAACAATTTAAAACTTGAGTTCTGGAAGGGCAGGAGTCCTCATGGAGCAAAGCTTACGAGGGAGAAGGATGTTTTAGTTCCTCTGAAGTGTCTGATAATAAATTGCTGGAGTACCTGTAGATGAGGATCTCACTGTTAACACAAGAGGCACTCAAAAATTAATTGTATAAAGCTGCACGCGAAAATTGGTGCTTCATTTGTGAGCACATGCAGGATGTCACCTCCTGCTCAGCAAATGCTCTGTGAAGAATGTCCTTCTGCCCACTTGAAATGGGAGTTCAGTTGAAGTGCAAGAGGTCCTAAAGTTCTGGTATTTAAAAAAACCCCAAAACCTTGAGAAGTGTCACTGAACATCCAGCAAGGACAAGGTTTCCCTTGGGAAGATCCTGCAGGAATGCAGGTGGACGACAGCTGGGCCCTATTTTAGTGTAAATACAAGAGTTTTGTTAACTGGATAATTGTGACATCTAGTTCTTGAGTAAAACTGGCCATAAATGAGTTTGTTTACAAAATATGTGTTGCTTTTGATCAGGTGCTTCAGGGAAAACTCGTGGGTGAGGAGGTGAGGGCAGAGTAGTGGATGTTCCAAGGAGTGAGAGGTGGGAGCATTTCAAGTTGATTCATGAATGTAAAAGGACCTTTCTAGGGAGCAAAAAAACCCATCTGCTGATGGAGAAATCAAGTGCAATCAGACAGTGGAATGGGGAGCTCTGCAGTTGTCTGACTAAGCAGAGCTGCCCTTTCTTTTCCTGGTGCTTCACCTTCCCAGCCTCACTGAAGTGCCACCCACAGTCCAGACCCTGCGACCGAGCACTGGGGTCTTCCCAAATTCCCAGTGACCAGGAGCAGAAATGGTTCTGTGCAACTAGAGCTTAATGACCCAGGTCTGTTAACACGGCTGGTACAGAGTATTGATGCTGGGGGAAACAATGGAGTCTGTTGGCCTTTATTTATTCCTAACATCTGCTATTTAATATCCCACCAAATTGCTGCTGCGCCAAAAGCTTTTGATTGGAACTCTGGGAATTGATTTTAAACTGCCAGTAAATACAGGAATGATGGTAACAGTCTCCATTAGGCATTAATCATTTATGTCAAAGTTACTAATTTGAACTCCAGCTTGTGTAAACATCTCGGATACTGCAGGATTTAAGCCCCCGTTGAGCTGCCCACTGACACTGCATTATTTACTGATAGTGCCCTGGAGCCATTAAATCTGTCTGCAGCTCTCTCTGCTCTCTGGATTTAATGCACTCCTGACTTCCTGCTCTGTATCCATCGGCTTTCCCCGGGAAGGAGGAGAATTCAGTCATTTCATTCCAGAGTGCTGCATGATAGGCACCAGCCTGGAGAAAAATCAATGCAAGGAGAGGTGAAGATTATCAGGAGCAATGTGGCATTGCCCTGGGATTGGCACCATCCAGCTGCCTGGATAAAGCCGTGTGCTCAGTGCAGGATTAGCCCAGCGCCTTCGCTGAGGGATTTGTTGCTATAGCTCCCACAGGAATTTGTCCTGGCATGGAGGCTTGGCAGAAAGGAAAATGTAAAAGAGCAGAGTCCCTGGTGTGTGGGTTGGGGTGAGAGACAGGAGCTGCGCTGGGTGTGTGGCACCAGGCTGGGAGCAGCGTGGGCAGAGACCAGGGCAGCCCAGGGAGCCCCATCCCCTTCCCTCTCTCACATGGAGATGCCAACCCCAGTCCAGAGGATGGGGGAAATGGGACCAGGGGCTTGGGTGGTGATTCCAGACGCTCTGGGCGCTGTCACTGAGCTCAGGGACAGTCCTGTCAGCAGCTTGTAACCCTTCAGAAACCCCAGTTCCTACCCTACACAGCTTTATTTGGAGTTGCTGTTACTTTATCTTGCTTTGTATCCGTTTTTTGAACCTCAGTGCCTTGTTGGGGATTGTTTCCCGATGGCACAGAGCTGTAATTCCTGATGGAGTGGAAATCCATTGAACTGGGGGCTGGCAGATCTGTGAGCGCCCTCTCGTGGGATCCCGGTGTATTACAGCGCGCTCCATCCCTTCAGCCGTCCCAATTTCCCTTTTTCTGTGCATTTAAGGGTAATTCCCAGATTTTAATAAATTAAATAAGTTAAATTGGAGAAGACGTGTTGATGCTTCAAAAAAAATTCTTGTGGTCACAAAACTCACAGAAGTCCAGACCAGAGAATTAAAATATCAGTCATAAACAATATGTATTTAAAGGTGTGGAATAAGTGTCAAATTTGCATGAAGAAATTTAAATTCGGCCTGGTTTGTGTCAGGCTTTTATCCAGCCTAAAACCTTGTGTTTTATACAACAGGGTTAAAAATGGGGGGATGGCTTTTATCTTTTTAAAGGTATGGGTGATACAAAGCAATTTGTGTAACTTCGGAGATTGGGGATTTCTTATTTAATTTATGTTATAACGGTTTTTTGGCTGTGATGAT
Source organism: Pitta sordida (assembly GCA_013390025.1). Classification (NCBI taxonomy): domain Eukaryota; kingdom Metazoa; phylum Chordata; class Aves; order Passeriformes; family Pittidae; genus Pitta; species Pitta sordida. Next base: position 180,769 of record WEKX01023113.1, read on the forward strand.
CTCTGTTTAAAACAAGGTGTAATTCTGTATTATTTGGGCTCTGCTGTTGTCCAGAGTGACCTGCCTGGACTGAGGGATAATTCCCCACATCCCATTAATGGCTCTGTGCCACTCTACCTTTTCATGCCTCCACAAATGTAATTAGGCACTTGAACAGCAGCTGCAATTTTTCTCAAGTGACTTATGTTGAGCTTTGAGAAGGAAGTTATCCCAAGGATTTATTTCTGTGGATAAATAATAGTTTTCCATGCAATGCCCTTGAGCCTGAAGCATCCTTTCCCTTCCCTTATTCATTTGAGCAAATAGAGCTGCTCTCATTAGGCAGCGGGCTGCTCTGCAGAGCTCCCCCAGCTCCTGCTCAGGCTCAGACCCTGCTTCTGTCACAGCTTGAGGCAGGAGCCGTTCCCGGGCTCCGTGTGGGATGGCGCTGGGATGCCGAGCTGGCTCCCAAGGAATGGGGTGGGTGCCAGCTGGCCCACCAGGGGCTCAGCCCAACTGCTGCTGCCAGAGCTCAGCCCACGCTCCTCTTCCCCTTCCTGATGAGAGGGAACGCGGTGGCTGCGACTGGGAGAACTGGTTTGGGTTGCAGTGGGATGGATCTGGGTGCTGGAGCTGTAGTGGGGTGTACAGCCCTGCTTTCCCAACGTCCCTGCAGGTACCTCTGGACGAGGTGCTGAGTGATATGATCTAGATGTAGAGGATAGGTTAGCTGGATTATAGGTTGGACTAGATGGTCTTCAAGGTCCTTTCCAGCCTTATCTATACTGTGATACTGTGTATTTTCAGTCATTTCAGCCTCCCCTTCTCCCTCCCTGCTTAAGGCTCGGTATTTATGAGAGGAGACGAGTCTTCCCTGAGTTTATCCATCCGAGTAAGTGAAGCCTAGCGTTCAGTCTCCTCCTCATCCCTCCCTTTTCCAGAGCAAACACCCGGAGGTGGATTATTCCCTGGAATGCCCATTCCCTGTGGTCGTTCCCCCAGCCCAAGGAAGGATTTGGAGTTCCATTCCCGCAGGTGAAGGGGTGGTGTGAGGTGATGTGCCGAGTTAACGCCCGGTCCCTGATTTGCTGTGTTCCAGGATGGCGTTCTTTCTGGAGGAGGTGATGACTTGCACCAAGCGGCTCCTGGAGGTGATATCTGGCTGGCTGCCTCGACATTTTTTCGGTGCGATCCTGGTTTCTCTCCCAGCCCTTGCAGTTTTTTCACACTTCACCTCTGATTTTGAAACAAATATACATGTAAGTTGTCGAACTCCCTTCCGTAATGTGACATCTTTTGGATCTAACAAAGCTCGTTGTTTGCCTGCCGCCTTCCTCCACCTCCCAGTGCTTTACATCTGTTTGATTCAGATCCCTTGGAGCGCTGGGGCTTTGTGGATGATGGAATTCCTAGTTTGTTGTGTAAATACAGTCACGGTGCTTTGAAAACTCTCAGACAAAAGGGAAGGATGCCTAGAAATGCCTGGTGCTTACCTTCCTTTTTGTCTTAGGCCAAGCGCTTCTGCAGGAGTTTATTGGAGGTGATGCAGGTGGTTTATCTCAGGCTTGTTATTCTGGGCTGGATTTGGAGTTTGTAATCAGAAATGTTGTGTGGTTAGTGGGTCTCCACAGTGAGTGGTGGTGGATGGAGGGACTCAGAGCTCTGAGGAGCTGGAAATGATCATTGCAGGGGCTCTGGGAATGGTTCAGGGAATGCAATAACTGCTTTTTCCTTCTGCAAAGGAATGGCAAGAAATTGGCATATTTAGCCCAGACACAGATCCACAGGGAATTTGGTGTCTCTCTTAATGAAAGCATTCAGAAGGGGAGAACAAGGGTTCAATATTCAGAGAATCCCAGAATGGGTTTGGTTGGAAGGGACCCTGAAGTTCACCTGCTTCCCACCCCTGTCAGGGGCAGGGATGAGGAGGGGGCAGACCAGTTTCATTTAAAGGCTGTAGCATGAAATGAAGGCTTAAAAACTGTGACTACAATGGCCTCAAACTGGAGATGAAAGTTTATTTCTCTGCAAATTTCTCTTTGGTAGCACCATGATCCTCTCCAGAGAATTCTGTTTCACAGAGCTCTTGCTCTTTCAGGCCCGGGGTGCAGGGAATGACCAGCTCCCCCTGGCTCATTGCTGGGGCTGGGAGGAGTGTGTTCCATGGCAATGTGTGACCACACATCCTTTGGTCCCTGCTGATTGAAACACGTATCCCGTGGTTATCACAGTCACAGGGGAGTGTGGGACATTCTGCTGCATCCCATGTTGAAAATCATCCCTCAGCTTCTACCTTGGGGAACTTTAGTTAAGAGATTTTAAGCTGTACCTTGATTTTTTTGGTCAATTCAGTTTAATCCTGGTCTTTCTCCTACGTGATTGTCAGTGGGAATATTTTCCTTACACTGAAGGGGACCTGAAAACCTTCAAATCTCTCAGATCTGTCCATTGATTTTGGTATCACCCCATTCATCACCATCCTTGATCATCTCTCCAAATGTTTACAAATAATTTTAAAAATGTTAAAAAAACCCCTTTATTATTCTTGGTACCCGGTCAGGGCAGGTGGAGCTGAAACCCTTCAGGCTAAAGCAGCAGTAAAATGGTGATTTCCATCACCAGGCTGAGCATGAACTTTGCTTTCTTTCCTCTTGCAGGTCCTCCAGAGTCGTGGGGCTGTTGGCTCCCTCTCCAAGAGATGTCCCACCTCGCCTTGTGCTCAGTGTTCCCACACTCACCGAGCTCTGGGGGATGGAGTCAACCTGTAGAGGGTCAGGTGAGTGTCCTGTTTTACTATGACATGGTTTTGCAAAGTTTTTTTTTTAATTCATACCATTTTATACCCTCCCTGGATATAAAATAATTAAAATCAAAATTAACAACAACAACAAAAAAAGCCATGAAAAAAGAAAAAAAAAAACTTTCCAAAGCCATGCATCCATAGTAAAATCCAGCACATCCTGACCCTCTACAGGCTGGCTTCATGCTGGGGCATCACTTGGAGGGAGAACCAGTGCTCTGCCACTTTAGGAGACCTGAAATGGGGGGAAAAAAGTAAGTTTCAGTTCTGGGGGGTTTTTTTAATGGACGCTTCTGAAACTCCTTTTGTCTGTTTTTGAGTCATTGGGGGGGGAAAAAAAAAGCAACAACTGTGCTTGTGGTTTAAAAATGGTAAATTATGTAAGGGTTTTTTTTTTTTTCTCATGTTCTGTGTCTGCTCTGAATCACATGTTTGTTTGTTGTGCTCCAGGATTGCAGTGTCTGTGCTTCAGCTGTACAGGAAAAGCAAAATTAACAATGAAAAGAGATTGTTGAAACTCAAAGAGAGGGAGAGAGTGATCATTTCTGATGTAAAGCTCAGCTTAAAGCTACAACAGAACTGCCCAGTGCAGGTGTGGAGTCTCTGTTCTAGCTTGGATGGTCATGAATTTTCTTCAGCCTGAGAGTTTCGAGCACTGTGGGGTTGTATCTCGGGGAGATGAAGGGATCCTGGGCAATTCACCTGCCCTGCAATTCCTCTTCTTTAGCCAGTGGAGCTGTGGGAGGAGAAAGGAGGTTTGAGATGGGGCATTGGAACAGAAAATGTAGCATTGTCCCTGCAAATTGGCACGAGTGCTGTGTTACCAGTGTCCCTTGGCAGTGACCAGAACCTGCCTTGTGGTGCCAAGGCACATCTTCTCTTACCTGGATCTGCCTGCTGCTGGCCAGTGTGACACTGGCCTCTAAGGAGAGGTTTTAAGGCTGAGCAGTGACATTCCATCCCACATCCTCAATGCAGTGGAATTTCAATATTGAGTTTAACACAGGTGGGGTCCGACCCCAGCAGTGGAGAGGGGCTTAATGTGAATATTTACCTTTTTTTTTCTAATTTTGTGTGTAAATAAGAAGAGACCCTGAGCTTTTTGCCAAGGTGAGCTGCAGCCAGTGAGAGTTGCTGAAATAATGGTGATACGGAACTGCATCCAGGGAAAACTGTGACAAACTCACTGTGCTAAAGGTTTTCTTGCTCTTGGAAGGGAAGATGTCCATCTCCACCTGCTGACTCCTGGTGCACTGGGAGGGATTCCTCGCCGTGCCCATCACAAGGATGGAGTTAATGGAATTAGACCCTTCTCCTCCCTGTCCTCGTGCCCCGGTGCCGGTGCCGCGGGGGCAGCTGCTGACTGGCTGTCTCTCTCTGTTGCAGTACACCATGTTCATGTGCTGTGCCATTCTCATCACCATTGTGCAGTACTGTAACTTCTGCCAGCTCAGCTCCTGGATGAGGTCCCTGCTGGCGACTGTGGTGGGGGCAGTGCTGCTCATCCTGCTCTACGTCTCCCTGTGCCCCGACAGGTGAGTGGCACCCCCCAGCATCACACTCTGTGCTCCAACGTATCTGGCCTTCTCCACCACTGAAATGGGGATCTGATGCACAGGATTTTACCACCTGCCGTGACTTGCTTCAGCATCTCAGCCTTCATAATTTTATTTGTGCATTATTTAGGTTTTTAAGGCTTTCAGGACAATATCTGAGGGCCTGTATCACACTGTCCTCACCTGTTGTGTTGTCAGTTGACAAATGATTTCTAGATCATACTGAACTCAAGAAAAGTCCCTTTCTTCTCTGGACAAGGAGGGCAGGACAGTTCTTTCCAGCTTCAGTGGAATGAAGGAGTATTTGGATTCTGGTTTCTGCTCATGGATTTGTCCTGTTGGGTTTGTGTTCCCAGTGTAGCCAACACTGACCCTCCCCCGGGAACAAAGGTGACTTTTCCCTTTGTAGCACTGGCCAGTCACCAGCTTTGCTGAGAACTATGGACTGGTTAAGGTTGGAAAAGCCCTCTAAGATCATGGAGTCCAACCATTCCCCAGCACTGCCAAGGCCACCACTGACAATGTCCCCAAGTGCCACGTCCACATGGCTTTTAAATCCCTCCAGGAATGGGGATGTTACAAACCATTGTCTGAAGAGACATCGCTAATGGCAGTTACGTATTTCCACTTGTGGTGTGAGCAGCAGTGACCACTAATGAGCAAAGTTCGTGGAATACACTGTTATTTCATCCCTCAGAAATCAATATTTAAAGCAGCAGAGCTGTTCAGCTGCAGGTCTGATGGGATTCACCCTGGACAAAAGTGATACAGGTTCAATTAGTGAAACCCATAAATTCTGTTTGCTAGTAATTGTAAGGAAACATAAAAATAGCCTCAACTACTGATTTTTTGTAATGGCATCTTCAAAAATAGGTTCTATGTTGTTTGAGGTTTGTTTTATTTGTTTGGAGGGGTTGAGAGTTTTATTTTTTGAGTTTCATTTTTAAAATCTTTACACTGTGTGCTCAGATGAGATTAAACCATAAGTGAGTTTTAGGGTTCTGAAGCAGCTTTTCCCTGTTTTCGAGGTAAGATGGGATCGTTTAACACTCATTCCAGGAATCATCAGTTTCCCTTTACAGGGATTTGCATCTCTGGCTGGTTCTTTCTTCCAAGCCAAAAGTCACATTCAGATGAGGTTTGTCTGAAGCTGATCAGCTCTGCAGTGCAACTGTCGGTCTGTTTAACAGAGAAGTTTAAAATTCTGCTTGGAATTCTGCTGGATGGTTTGTTTATTGCTGTATCTTCCCTCCTGAAATCTGTGCTTCTTTAATTTCAGCTCCATGGAAACTCTTCACCCAGATTTGGCACAGAACTTCAGGTGAGCTGTAGATAAATTCACTATCGTTATGTTTGGGGATGGGAACGTTTTCAGTGAATTATGTGCAGCTACATTTTGCATCTACAGTAATAACTTGGGAATTCAACAAGTCGGTTCAGCAAGTTGTGCTTAAGCTCCTCATTTGTGTAATTTCCTTCACAGGGGACTTGGGTATGACCAAAACTCATCAGAGCTGGTGCTGCAGTCACAGAGTTGTGTAATGATATTTTCTCTTTAGATTGCATTTCCAGGAAATACAGCTAAGGAGGGGCTCCATAAAACAGCATCTGTTTTTCTGGCAGTGGCAGTTTTTAGCCCATCATGGGCTGTTTATTTGGTTTCCTGGCTGAGTTACACCGTTCAGCAGCAGAGTTGGGTGCCCCCACAGCTGCCCAGGTGACAATTCCCTGGGGACAAAGCTGGATGGGACAGTCTGGGGCTGCCTGTCACCTCAGCCCAGCAGCAAAAATTAAATGGAGAGAAGAGGAAATTTTATCCCCCAGGCTTTGAAACGAAAACCTCTTCCTGGGTCATCGATGGCCCTTTATAAAGGTTCACTCTGTTTCAGTGAGGAATCTCTCACAGGTTTATTGGAGGAGGTTTTGTTACACCATTTTTCAGGTGTTTTTGTTTGGGGGCAGGACTGGGGCCGTGCTGTGTGTGACTGCCCTGCTGACCCTGGGATAAGGGACTCAGGAATTCATCTCACAGGGATTTCCAGCTTTTCCTGGGACTGGGTGTCAAAGCAAAGTTACCTTTTAAAACCTGTCATCTGCATGAATGCTGTGGCAGTTTGGAAAACTCGTGGATTTTAGTACAAAAAGGTGGGAACTGGGGTTTCACAGCAGGAGTTTCTTCCCCAAGGAGTCAGAATTCCAAACCTCTTCTCCAACAGGCTCCAGACCAGCTGCTAATCACTAATCAATAATTGGTCCTGCCTTAAATCACCTTCCCCTCAGTGACAGAGATCTGGGAGGGGATCAGCTGTCGAGCATTGTTTGTGTGCAGATATTTTTCCTCCATAAATAACCCACTTCTGAGACACTGCAGGTGAAGGTGAGAGACCAAACCATGGAGGTGTCACTGGAACAGGCTCTGCCTCCTCTGCAAGGCCTGGCTTGTGCTTTACACGCCAAAAAAGGCCGTGACCAAAATACTTGGCTCATTAATAATCATTAAACTTCATTTTTCACTTTTTCTCAGGAGGTGGAGTGGGTGTGAGTGTTGTCTGTGCTCCACACGTGTATGTAGTGCATGAGCTGATGGTCATCACTGCCTCCAGTCCGGGCTCCACTGCCCTGACACTTGTAAATTAACGAGTGTTGGAAGCAAAGGAGAGAACTGGGAGTTCATCCTGTGCTGGTTCTACCATGAAACAGGATTTGGCTTCTCTTTTCAGGGCTCTTTTACTGTACATTATTGTGTGCCACACTTCTCCAGTGCTCTGCAGGCAGAACTTCCCCTTTTCCTGCTGATGGATTAACAAAAAAGTGGAACTCCCTTACCCCAACAAACTTCTTTGCTGCGCCTTTCTCACTGAATTAAATAACTCAGGTTTCTTTCTCACCCCAGTCACCACGAAGCTTTTCCTCTGTTCTAAGAGGGCCAAATAAACTTCTGGTTTGCCTTTAATGAGGTGGTTCCCTTTCCTTGACCAGGAGCTGAGATAATACTAACATTGCCTGAGAAGAGAGACACTGGCAATGGTAATGAAGTCTTAGCACAAAGTTCATCTCTGGATTGTCCATAAACCTGGGATTTGCCTTGATTTGCAGGCAGTTCCTCAGCCCAAAGGATACAGCCTTAAACCTCGTCTTTTAAGCAGGAAATATTTCCCATTTTCATTCATTCCTCACCTCAGAGCAGCTGGGGTGTGTTGTTTCAGCAGCAGAGGGAGAACTGAAGTCACTTGGTTGCAGGGAGGAGTTCACAACAACCTCATGTCCAGGTTGTTGACGGAGAGCAGCAGTTGGATCCCCCCCTTCCTCACCACTCTGCTCTCAGCAGCCAGGAATCCTCTTTAAATACAGCAAGTCATCCTAATCCAAGCAGGGGTTGCTGGCTCAGAGGCAAACTGGCTTTCCAGAAATCTCTCTGAGTGGAAAGCCATTATCCCCATGGTTTGTGATGGAGATCCTGTCTCCAGAGCTCTCACTTGTTCCCTGTTCACACAGCCTGGATGGAGGTGCCAAGTTCATTGTGAGGTGCCTGTGCCAGGCAGCACTCTGCCAGTTTGAGTTAAAGGAACATTGTCAGCTTAAGATTTCAATTTGAGTGACTTTTAAAATTCATTTTCTGCTGCGGCGCCTCATAGAAAATGGAATTGAGAAGGGTTGGGCGAGTCTGATCCTTTCTGTAGGGCTTTTTTCTTCTTCTCATTCTGAAGGGTGACACCAGGTCATCTCTGGCGAGGGGCTCTGAGGTGATCTATGGTCCTGGGGGTCCTGTGACTCCTGCAACATCCAGAAATGTGCTTTCCAAAGGAGGGACGATGTGATCGCTCTCTGCTCCGGGCTGGGATCAGGCCTGTCCATCCTGGTGATTCCAGCAGTGGCACTGGGATAACAATGCCTGCACTGGAGAAGGCACTGCACCCTCCTGCTTGGGATCCCAGCCTGTTGCCTGCTTAGTGAGGTCACTCCCTGCACGTGGAGATCTCTGGGCTGGAGCTCACGTGGCAAAGAAGGAGGTGATGGAAAACTGAGAGAGGCCAGAGCTCCAGGAATGGGGGTGGAGAGGCAGCAGCTCCTTCCCAAAAGGCCCCTCTTGCCCTCCACACGAGCCACTTCTCCTGAAGGAACATTTGTGGTGTTCATTTGGAGAGGAGTTAAATCACTTGGAGGAGTGTTTTGTACAACAAAGTGTAAATAAAAAGCCTTTAATGACTTAAATAAATCCCTGTGGCAGAGATGTCTGATGTTGGAGAGGATTATCTGGATCAAACTCGTCCTCTCAAAGGAGTAACATAATCATTGCTCAGATCCTCTCACAGATCTGCCCACGAGACACAGAAATAACGAACCTGAGTTGTGCTCCTTAGCCAAGAGTCATTCCCCAACCTTCCTTTGAATTCCAAGATCTTTTCTCTTGCCCTCCCTCCATTCTGTTTCATATGCTGCTGGGAGGATGTTTTGCCACCTGCGAAATAGGTAGCAAGGATTGTAATTCAGGAATTGTTCTCATTCCAGTCATTAATTACAGAATGATTTAGGCTGGAAAAGACCCCTAAGATTAGGGAATCGTGGAATACCCTGCTTTGGAAGGGACCAACAGGGACCATCGAGTCCCTTAACTCAGCCCTGCCAAGGCCACCACTAAACCCTGGCCTTGGGTTGGTCTCTGATTTGTCTTCCAAGGGAGAAAATAAACAGGCTCATAACAGAGGTTCTGTGGAGAAAGGTAAGGGAGGAAGGAAAGAGTCTTGGTAAAGCAGTTACTGGAACCTGATGACCAACCTTGAGCTGGGCATATCTCCCTCTTTCCTTGTTCCATCATGAAGAGGGAATGAAATGAATACACCCGCATCTCTCCTGGGAGAAGTATATTTTTGATAGAAAGCCAAGGAGTAATTTCCAGTGTAATAATTTGTCTTACCTTTAATCTGAGGTGCAGTCTGTGCACTCTGTGTTGTAAATATTTTACTCACGGGGAACCTTTTTCCCTATAGGTTTGCTGTGCTCAAAGTTAATACAAACAAAGACCGTTGTCAGAGATGGGGCACATTCATCTGCTTCAAGCTCTGCTGTGGGTTTTTTCATCACACTTCTCTGTCCATCAGGTGTTTGAGGATGGAACTGAGAAAAGGAGACTGTGTCTGTAACAAAGCTCAGTTCTAAAATATTTCCAGAGTAGAGGCCTGTCCCCCATGGACATAAACAAAATGAACTGAGAAATGTTTTCACGTGCTGTAGAAACAAACTCAACCTTCTGTTCTTGAGCTGTTGCTCCGGTTGTGCCCTGAGTTTTGATCTCATCTTACCTTCAAAAACAAATGCACAGACAGTGCTGAGCAGGGGGTGCAGGGTTAAGAACTCTCAGGTTCTTAAGGAGAAAGGCTGATGTGATCCTTTCCCTTATAAAACCACCTCATAACTTGAAGAGCTTCAGCGTGTGTCTGCTCATATCAAACCTTAAACTTTGGCATAATTTGATACAAAAAAAAAGCCGTTGGGTGCCTGCAGAAATGACTGGGTGCCAAGCTGTCTGCTTCAGCCTTCGTTTCTGGGGCTGCATAGGTGGGGCCTCCTCATGTTCACTTTGTGTCTGTGCCTCTCTCCAGAAAGTTGGGAGTGTAGAGTGCAGATGTCTCCCCGTTGAGGGGGGTTTGGCACCGGCAGATGCTCCTTCAGAGCTTCATAATCTGCACAGGCAGGCGACGAACTGTCGAAAGGATCTGAGATATTGCTCCCAATCTATGTGAGACAGGAATTTTTTATTCTCTTATGTAATCTTGGCACTTCAAGAAACTTTCTGTCTCCACCATAAATAAGGTTTTATCATAGAAAAGATGTCAGCCCAGAGTTCCATGTTCTCCATGAGAACCACAGACTGGTTTGGGTTGGAAGGACCTTAAAGATCATCCAGTTCCAACTCCCTTCCATGAGGGTTCTCCATGATGTGTCTTGTACCTTCTTCCAAACCCTTCATGAGCAGCATTAAAGGTCGTGGCAAAGGTTCCTGGTCTTTGATGAGGAGACAAGGGGAGAGTAAAGCAGGTGCAGTTTCAGAAATAAACAGTAACTGTTTCCTCTGTGAAGTCCTGGAAACAGGACTGGGTGAATTCTGTGGCACTGAACCTGGTGTTAAGGAAATACTTGGGGAGTTTAAGAATGAAATCATTTCTCTGGTGTCGTTTGAACAGCAGATGAAGTTCTCAATGCATATTTTACAATTTAGTATTTTTAATTCAGCACTTCCCACACTTCCCAGCAAAGTGTTTCTGTCTGTGGACCAGGAGCAGCAGTGTTTTCAAATGCCCCTGTGTTTTCAAATGCCCCTGTCTGTTGTTCCCTTTCCCCAGCTCCGGGAAGAGCCCGTGCAACAGCTCGGTGCCCAACGACACGAGGAGACCAGCGGATCTGATCGGGCAGGAGGTGGTTCTGGTTTCCTTCCTGCTGCTCCTCCTGGTCTGGTTCCTGAACCGAGAGTTCGAGGTCAGTTACCGCCTGCACTACCACGGGGACGTGGAGGCCGATCTCCACCGCACCAAAATCCAGAGCATGAGGGATCAGGCTGACTGGCTGCTGAGGAACATCATCCCCTACCACGTGGCCGAGCAGCTGAAGGTGTCCCAGAGCTACTCCAAGAACCACGACAGCGGCGGGGTGATCTTCGCCAGCATCGTCAACTTCAGCGAGTTCTACGAGGAGAACTACGAGGGGGGCAAGGAGTGTTACAGAGTCCTGAACGAGCTGATCGGGGATTTCGACGAGCTGCTGAGCCAGTCCCACTACAGCAGCATTGAGAAAATCAAAACCATCGGGGCCACCTACATGGCGGCGTCGGGGCTGAACACCTCGCAGTGCCAGGACAGCAGCCACCCCCACGGGCACCTGCAGACCCTCTTCGAGTTTGCCAAAGAAATGATGCGGGTGGTGGATGACTTCAACAACAACATGCTCTGGTTCAATTTTAAGCTCCGGATCGGCTTCAACCACGGCCCCCTCACGGCCGGGGTGATCGGCACCACCAAGCTGCTGTACGACATCTGGGGGGACACGGTGAACATCGCCAGCAGGATGGACACCACCGGCGTCGAGTGCCGCATCCAGGTGAGTGAGGAGAGCTACCGCATCCTCAGCAAGATGGGGTATGACTTTGACTACAGGGGGACGGTCAATGTGAAGGGGAAGGGGCAGATGAAGACCTACCTGTACCCCAAGTGCATGGACAACGGGATCGTGCCGCACCACCAGCTGTCCATATCCCCAGACATTCGGGTGCAAGTGGATGGCAGCATCGGGCGCTCTCCCACGGACGAGATCGCCAACCTGGTGCCTTCTGTACAGAATTCTGATAAGGTCGCCCATGGCACAGATAACTCAGAGCCCAAGGACATCCTTCCTCCCGCCAAGAAGCTCCAGAAGGACGCGGCAGAGGAGAGGCGCCGGTTCGGCAAAGGCGCGGAGAAGTCTGACTGTGAGGAAGGGGGGACTGAGGAGATCAATGAACTGACAAAGCTAAATATCTCTAAGAGTGTATGATGCACTGTCAGAGTTGCATGAAGTGCTCTGTCCATAGAAACACAAAGACTTTTGCAATTGGCAGTTTTCTTTTTTCAAGAGAGACCTTCTCCACCCCCGGGTTGTACGTTTGTGTTCATTTGGGCGCCTGGGGCTGTGTGGATCACAGCTCTTCAGGGCTTGTTTTCATCCATCTCTCTCCTCCATGCCCCAGATCACATCCCAAGCTCCCCAGCTCCCTGTGCAACCATCTTACAGCTGAGTAGAGGATATTAAGTGCCTTCAGATATACTCCATTGGACTCCCTGTCAAGGTACAGAGGCCCCAAGTGAAATCATAGCTTTGGGTATTTATCTAATTTTAAAGAAAAGACAAGCTGTGGTTATATCATTTTTATTGTCGTTTCTCACAAAACACTTTTTTTGGCTAATGCAACTCCTTGGGTTTTTTATATCTCTCGGAACAATGTTTTACTGTTATCAGACCTTTTGTATGTAACACACAGACATGTGCATGTATCTACCATATGAGACTGCTATAAAGTGCCAGTAATGCACCACGAGAATGTCTGGGCGAGGGGTGACACGCTCTGGGTGGGGCTGCAGGAGGAGTCGTGCCCTGGCTCAGCCTTTAGTCAGGGCAGGAGGAGCAGCTGCTGTTCCCCTGGGTGCTTTCCTCAGCCTCCGTGGGCCATCGTGTGCTGTGGATACACTTCTTTTCCATATAGCCAATGAGTTCCTGATGTGTGGGAGTGGAATAAGGGACAGCTGGGACAGCAGCAGCTCTGGGGATTGGTTTCCAGGAGCAGAGGAGAGTCCCCGGCAGTGTCACAGGAGGTGGCGCAGGTAGGTGACGTCGGTGTCTCTGAGCTGACTGGAGAGAGAGAGAGAGAGAAAAGCAAAATAAATGTTTTGGGAATGCCTTTATTTATTTATTTATTTATTTTATTCCTGTTTCGCTTCTTTTTTTTTTTTTAATTTCCTTTGGGGATTTTCGTGTGCAGAAGGGATGAGGAGAGAGGAATCGTTAATTGGTTTAACGGGAATAAACGAGACGGTGTTTCAGCGTCTTCGAGCTACCAACCACTGTGAGGATGTTACCTTAGGCAATATTTGTGTCCCAGCTGGTGACCCTGGGGAAGCCGCCCAGCGCAGTTGAGTGTCCCAGCTTCCCTCTGGACTGAACCAATGGTGCTGCACAAACCTTTCAGGATTTCCCCTCACACACTGTGCTGCTGCAGCAGGGAATCGAGCAGCCTGCTCCCTGCCTGCCCCGGAGAGCAGGAACAGGGAGCAGAGTCCTCTCAGTGAGCTCAGAAGCACAATCATTTCCCAGCCCTGCCGTCCCTGGGGGGCACAGAGGGGACTGTGCCAGGCTGCCCTCTGCTTCCAGCACCTCCTTCAGCGATGTTCGATGCCCTGTTTTGGATACTGACTATTCCACCCCTTCAGCCAACTCCTTGTGACACCAAATAAAGGATTTGTATGCCCAAAAGGAGTTCATCAGCCAGGGAAGAGCTGGGGGAAGGCAGTGCTGTGCTGGCTGCTGCTGCTCTGGGCTTTGGTTCTTTCCACCTGAACTCGAGTCAGAACACATTGATTCTTCCTATCCCCGTGTGATTTTGGGGGTATGAGTAATAAATTTATCTGTTGTGGAGTTCCTGTCCAGCTGTTGGGGATCCATCTCCACAGTCAGCTCAGATGTAAATCTGGCATTTCTGGGTCTCAGTTAAACAGGGCTCTGCTCGCTGGTCCCACAAAGCTGCTTTTCATGCACATCAACGTTCCACTTGGCAGAAAAGCTGATCAGAATTCATTCAACTCAATCTGCCAGCACACAAGAATCCAGGAGATCCTCATCCCCAAACCCCTCTGCCACAGATGCTGTCACCTGTTTGGGGGCTGTTCTGGTGGGCAGCAGTGTGAGGTGTTTGTGAGTGCACAGTTCTCCAGCAGCTTCCTTCTCCTTAGGTTACAACTCCCCCCTCCTCTAGTGAGTTGCACTTCCAACTTTCAGGTAATAATTCTGCAAATACCTCTTGCATCTGAAGAATGTATTCCTGAAACCGTTCCCGGGGTTCTCAGTCCCCTTAAGGTGTGTCAGTGTTGCTTTTCCTGCACTTGAGCTAAAATGATCCAGAATTGTTTACACGCCTTCTAGTGTTGCATTATTGTCTCAGAGCTGTTCCAGCCTTTCTCCCTGTCACTTCTTTCTCCCAGTTCCACTGACCCTGCCCATCCTTCCCTGTTTGCAGTGGCAGAGCTGAGTCAGGACGTGCTGGTTACTCTTGATGCCACACAATCACAAACCGCACCAGCCCTGCCCCGGGAGAGGTTGGCACCCTGTGGTTAGGGCTGAAAGGAAAAGGTGCTGGAGTGGGGCCCAGGAGCCAGAGCAGCTTGTCCCTCGTTCGAGCTCTGCAGGATGCAAAACCCCCCTCCACAACTCTCCTATGCTGCCATGAGGGGATCAGAAAACCAAAATACAACTTACTTGTGTTGTCACTAAACAAAGGGACTGAGGACAGGAGCATTCGTGGGCTCTGGAGTTGAAGGGCTGTTGTCTGCTCTGGGGGCTGCCAGCAATGTTCCTCTGCCTTAACTCTGGAGCCGGGAAGAGGCATAAAAAGTTGGGTGGCTGGTGGTGCCCCATTTGCTCCTTGCCAGGACAGCAGCAGGTGCCACAGCTGGGGCTGCAGCTCTGCCACACTTCTCAGAACCAAAGCGAGAAGTTCAGCTCTTGGTGTGTGGTCTGGAGAGGGAGATTTCCAGGAGCAAACCAGTGAGAGCCGAACCTTTGCACCTTCCCTTTGCACCTCTGAAGATACCCCTGGCACAGAGATGCCTCGGGGTGTTCTGTGAGGACTGTGAGGCTGCTGCAGAATTCGTCACCTGGGTGTGCAGGTGGTGCCAGCTCAGCGCTGTCAGGGAGCAGGGAGGGTTCACCCGGAGGTTTGTTCCACAAGGACAGGCAGTGCATCCCTGGGTGGTTTAATGGCAGTGATTTGAAAATGGTCCAGAGAAGGGGATTGGGAAGATTGCTGAGTGTCTGTGACCCCCATGTTCCCGTCTGCCACCTGCAGGACCTGCTCTGGGGCAGGGAGTAACAAGGAATACACAATATTCTGAGCAGTGAGGTCTTCATCTATTGCTAACACACCAAAATGCTTATCCCCCCTCCCCCCAGCTGCTCTTGTGGGACAGATTTGTCATTGAAAACCAGGCAAATGGCATTCCCAGTGATTTACTTCTGGCATGATTTTGAAAAGGATAGATTTGCCTGTTATATCCCAGGATCTGGGGCCATTCCCTTTGCTAACGGGAGCAAGGTGGGATGGTGCCACTGTCTGACTCTGGGTCCTGCTGTGTCCTGGAGAGGTTTTGGAGTGACAAAGGAGGGGAGAGGATGAATTCCCCAAAGGCTTTACAAGAAACACAAGTATTTGGATACTTTCAGGGCTAAAACACAGGAAAAAAGGAGCAAAAGTGAAGGAAGCTACAAACCAAACATGCTTGAACTAAAGAGGAGCTTATTCCTGAGTTAAAAAAGCCAAGATTTTAGGGTTTCCAGCATTTTAAAATGGGTAACTCTGACCTGTTTCCCAAACTTTCATTCTGAACACAGCCAAAGTGTTGCAAGCCCGCAATTAAGTCACTTCTTGTCTTCATTTTGCAGGACCTCCAGATGCAAAGGGCGCCTGAGTTTGGCTGTAATGCACCTTGGCTTGGGAGTTTTACCAGATTTAAGGGCTCTGCCTTGTTCCCTCCCTTCTTCCCTGCTGTGGTCCCATGTGCTCCATGTGGACGGGGCTTTGTTCCCCCCCTGCTCCTCACCTTTGGTATCCCGAGTCTTGCTCAGTGCACGGAGCCCCTGAGCTCTGCTGCCAGTCACAGCCCCGGCAGCTGCTGTCCCTGCTGGGCCTCTGGGTCCTCATGGGAAGGGGAGAGTGTGTTTGCTCTGAGACCTCTTTGGTTTGTTTCCCAGAGGTAAAACTTGAGTTGCTGAGCCTGTCCTGTGCAGGCAGCGTTGGTGGGACTCTGTCAAGTCAGTCAGGAAGTTGGAATGTGGGGGCAGTGCACAGCAGTTCCTGCAGGTGCTGGGATGGGCTGGGGGTGTCTCAGTTGGGGGCTGTGTGCAGGACAGTGTCCGGGGGAGGTTGGCTCACGGGGGGCTCTGAGGGGTGATGTGCGTTTACAGGTCTGGCATCAGGGAGAGGAGGAGAAGGGGATGTGGAAGGAGGCGCTGGATGGTTCCAGAGGCTGATGTGTGTGTGCAGGTGTGGTGGCTGTGCCTGGGGGCTGTGGGGGAAGGTGTCTCAGATGTGAGGCTTGTGCTCTAGCGGGGCACCAAGGTGCCTTGGAATAGGGTGATCTTATTAAAACCTGCATTGACACCACTCTCAGAACTCTATCCAGAGAGTTTAGTTGGTGAAAAGAGGACACCAGGAGCTTATTGCCCTTGCTGGATTTCTCTTAAAATCAAACTGCAGGCTCTGAAGAGGTTTAAGGAGAAAATAAAATGAGTGGAATGTGTTTTGTCTTAACAGCAGCTCAGTTTGAAGGTGCCGTGGGGAGGGGGTTCGAGATGCTTTCCAGACACTGGATAGAACAAAAGTACAAATATTCAGTATAAAGCCTTTTTCGAGGCCCTGTGGTGTGAGTTGAACTCCTGCCTCAACCCTAATTAAGTGTCTGGGCTGCACAACATGTGCAGAACAAACCCACCTTTGGGGGTCAATGTTGGCTTGGGAGAGAGATTAGTTTGGAAAGAGCAGATTGGTAGAAAAATTTAAAGCTTTTTTTTTCCCCTGGTCCCTTCTTGTAGCTGCTGAACATTTCCTGCCCTGACCAAGCTGCTCAGCCCGGGGCTGGTGAGGAGCAGGAGGCAGTGCCTGATGTCCCGCGCTTCCCAGGGCTGGAGTTTGGTGTCCTTTTCAGGAGCTGTGCCATGTGCCTGTCCCCAGGTCTGATCAGTGTCATTGGTGTTTCCTGGAAAGGTCCCAAGGCCACTCCCAGCCTCTCCTGCCCCACCTCGGAGTGGTTTGTTCAGTTCTCTCCATTTGCTGCCTCACTGCAACAATTTCATAGAACCTTGGAATACATATTTGGTTGGAAGGGACCTGAAAGCTCATCCCATCCCACCCCTGCCATGGGCAGGGACACCTTCCACTGTCCCAGGCTGCTCCAACCTGCCCTTGGACACTTCCAGGGATCCAGGGGCAGCCACAGCTTCTCTGGGCAACCTGTGCCAGGGCCTCCCCACCCTCACAGCCAACAATTCCTGCCCAATCTCCCATCTCTCCCTGCCCTCTGGCACTGGGAAGCCATTCCCTGTGTCCTGTCCCTCCAGCCCTTGTCCCCAGTCCCTCTCCAGCTCTCCTGGAGCCCCTTTAGGCTCTGGAAGGGGCTCTCAGCTCTCCCTGGATCCTTCTCTTCTCCAGGTGAACCCCCCCAGCTCTCCCAGCCTGGCTCCAGAGCAGAGGGGCTCCGGAGTGATGCAGAGTGATGCTCTGACCAGTTTGTCATCCAGCTCACTGCCAGGTCTGCTGACAGCAGTGCCAAAGCCTGCACATCCCTCATTGGAGCATTAATTCCCAAATCCTGTGGATTGAAACAAAGTGACTCTCCCCAGCTTTCCCTTCATTTCCTCACTTGATCGCTGATGTCTTCCTTTGTTTCTCCCCTACTGCCCCTGCTCAGTGTTAGTTTGTATTGAGGGTGGTTTGTATCCGTTTGTGCCGAGGTTTAACTCGGGGCAGGGAGGGAGAGGGTGTCTGGTCTGTGTGTGGGTGTGCCCGGGGGGAAAGGCCTCCTTGGTGTCTCGGAAGCTTTGCCTTTCTCCCAGAGCTACCTTTGGGATTAATTTCCCGAAGTGGCTGTACAAGTCCATCCAGAGGAGAGGGTGGCAGCACTGTCCTGCCCTGCTGCCTCAGCCAGGCTTTGGCCACCACACCGGGGCTGGCACATGTTCCTCTCCTGTGTCCTGTTCAGGAGCCCACAGTGACCAGAGGGACCCTCCCCCCAATTCATTCACTTGATTTCAGAGACCATGCTGAGATACAGAGATACATAATACATATGCTGAGACTTGTTACACCCCACTGTACAGCTTTAAACTTCCAAAGTAATAAACTCTTCAAAGCCAAGAGCCTTAACAACTCCCACATCCACTGAGACGAACGACACAGTTCCAAGTTCGTGTGAATATCTGGGAATTTTTCCTGCTCAATGGTGGGTGTCTCCGGTTAGTGAGGAGGCAGTGGCAGTACCCAAAGATGACAAGGACCTTGGCCATCCTCACCCAGTTCCCCAGGAACAAGTAAATAGAACAAGTAAAATAAAACCCCTCCTGCTCTCAGGAAAGTCACCTCACTCCCCCAGTGCTGGCGGGGTGGCTTTAGTTGTATTGCTTGGAAAAGCTCCTCCTTTCCACAAAACAGTATTTTTAACTTTGCATAAACTGTCGTCTTTGCTGGTAGCAGGGGCCAGATTTCTCCTTTCCCACACTCGGGGTCCTTCAGTCTGTGGGNGAATGGGGATGGGAGGGGATGGGGATGGGGATGGGGATGGGTCTGCCGCCCTCCGTCGACACAGTGCAAGGACACTGTGCCCTGTACAAGCCATCGCTGGGTGTCGAGGGCGGCGGTACCCAATCACAAACAGCCTGAGAGAGATGATTTGGGGAGTGATCAAGGGGTTGGTCTGGCAGGCAGCACAGAGCCCTGAGCATCCCCTGCTTCCTTGAGAAGCTGCCTCAGTGTTGACCCAAGGCCTCAGCACTGCCTATCCTTGCACAAGCACACGTGGGGATGGAGATCCAGGTGGACAGAAAGCATTACCTGAGAACATCATCAAAGCATTACTGAATTATGAATGGAAAATTAATTAAGAACCGTTTCCAGTTAAAATTTTTTAGAAGGCAAATTGAAGTGTTCCAGGTTAGCTGGACATTCTCTTTTTCCTCCTGCCCAGCACAGCCTGCGTTCCCCACCTTCTCCCTGCCTTGCAGAACGAGAGAGCCTCTGTTTACACCCACTGCTGGGGCAGCTTCGGCCGGGGCTTCCTCACAGCGGCCTCACTGTAAATACTCTGCCAATGCTTCGTGGACAAAACCGAGATGGACAAAAGTTGTATCCGTGAAATATTAAGCTGTGTGTGTATATAGACCCAGCGCGTGTTACCTGCGGCTCTGTAACCGATTGTGTATTCAACTGTTTCACTGTACGGCCGGGCATTTCACGCTCTCTTAGATGTAGAAAAGCTGAGAAGTGGTTCACAATACACTATGTCAACTCCAAATCGCTTTGCTTTCGTGTTTTTGCCCCAGCCCCGCTTCAGCCGCAGCCCTTTGCGCGTGGTGTGGAAGAGGAATAGTTTGGAACAGAAGGTTTTTCAGCCCTTTGTTTTGGATGTGGCTTTGGACAGCGTTTCTTTGATAATCACGAAGCCGCCGAGTTAATTTTTGATTAGGTGCATATTGAGGAGGCATCTTAAACACGAAAGGAATTTGTCATGTAGACTCGCTGTACTTTGATGTGTCGGTTGGCAGTGAATGACCTTCATGATGCCAGTGCTGGGTGAGAAGACACCTCCCTCCTGTTTTTTCCTCATTTTATTACAGCTCTGGAATGTTGGGAAGGGGCCCTGCAGCTGCTGCAGGTCACTGCTGGCGGGGGTGGGAGGTGTCAGCTCAGCTCTTCCCCACAGGGAGTTGGTGTTGGGCAATGCAGGGGTGAATTCTGAGTAATTTTTCTCTTGAGCAGAGAGCACTGATGGGTTTCTCTGGAATACCCCTGCCCTGTTCAGATCCCCTGAATCCACTTGGAAAGGGGAGTGGAGCAGTTAGTCTGGAGCGAGTGTCCACAGAGCAAGGACTGGCTGAGAAGGAGGAGCAGGTCAAGAAGAGGAGCCTTGATGCTTCCAAAATGGGCATCTGGCCCTAAGAGCAAACCCGGTGTCTGTCTGTCCCAAACCCCTGCCTCTCTGGGGGCCTCTCGAAAGCATCCCAGTGTGTGTTCATCAGGTCTCACTGAAGGATGAGACCCCTAATGAACCCCAGGCAGGATTTGACCTGACAGATGTGAAGGTTTTCTCTGGATCCTGCTGCCTGTCGATGACCAGTGACCCGCTGCCACCACGTCCTGTGGCTCCAAACCCTTCCCCCGGGGCAGCCGCAGCATCTGGATGGATCCAGGCAGATCTCCCACTTCCCTTTTTTCTGCTCTCCCTCGGCTGCAGCAAGACCAAGAGCTTTGTCCTCCTGGAATCATGCAGAGGTGGAGTCCAGTTCCTCTGGGTTCATATTTTAAATAGTTTGGCTTTTCCCACAGACCAGGTAAGTACCGGAGCACAGGAAATGTCTGTGGTGTGATTGGTGCCACAGCCAGGGGCAGCCTGTGCTCCCGAGTGCCAGCCCAGGTGTTTGATGCGTTTCGGGGTGTGTAGGCCTTGCTGAGGTGTTCCTGGGTGTTCACCTGCTGTTGTAGGCAAGAGCAATTCCAATGTTGTCCGGTCGGGTTCCGATTGAGGATTGTGCTGATTGTTAACTGCCAAGGGATATTTTTTAATAAATCTTACCAAGGTATTTAAAATAAATCCTGTCTTCCTGTTTTCAGTTTGGCATTGTCTTGTCCTGGGTAAACCCATGTTAAGGTATCTTCTCTCTCTGTGCTTTTGGGTCATGGTCAGGACGTGCTGTACCCTGACTTTGGGTGTATTGACAGACCCACCCTGTGCACAGTGAGTTTACGTGGGGACTTTGGGTACAAGAAAAGCCCAAAGATGCCTCAAGTGTTCCCAAAAGGCCCAACTTTGTTTGTCCATAGGCATAGGGGTGACTCAGTGTCCTCAGCCCAGCTGGACAATGGGGGACAACTGGGGCCACCCACCTCTAGGAATCCAGCACCTCAGGCACTGCAGCAGCAGGAGCTCTGCGGGAGCTCCTGGGTGCTGGGAAGGTGAGGGGAGCCTGACCCCGGGGGTTACTGGTGTGGTGGGAGGTGCCAGGCCCTGTGCACTGCCCAGCTGTGCCACCCCCAGGGTCTCTGCTGCTGAGGAACCACCATCAGCTCAGGGATCACAGAGAGGTCCTGTAGCACCTGGAGCTCTCCCAGTCTGTGACCCATGGAGACTGCCTGGCTTGTGTGTAACCACAGGTGGTGTTCCAGCTTTGCTGGGCAGGGGAGAACTTGCAGGTGACCTCTGGCCTGGGCTTGGCCGGTGCCCTCTCAGTGCCTTCTCAGCTCCAGCACTGCGGAAGGTGGGAAGCGCCTGCTCTGGGTTATCCTTGGGGGATTCCCTGGGGATCCCCGACTCCAGCTGTTCCCCTGGTTTCCCAGGGCTGCTCCTTCTCTCTCTGGGTCACAGCCCTGGATTCCATCTCAATGCCATCTCTGCCTGAGCTGCCTCCCTGTGCTGTGCCATCGCTGAGGTTTCACCTCAAGGACCCTCCCTGGTCCTGCTTCGGGGGCAGCCCATGGCAGGCGTGCTCACACCTGGCTCCCCACACCAGCCACCAACTTTCCTTTTCACATCGCTCAAGGAGTTTTGCCTCCGTCTCTGGGTCAAACCTTCCTTTGGAGTAATAATTTCTCCCTGGTTTCATGACATGGGCAGTTTGTGTGGATGACTATTGCAGTGGCATCAGTGGCATGTGGCTCTGCCACGAGGACCTGTGATGAGCCAGGCCGTTATGACTTTGGGCCTTGTTTGTTAATTATCATTTTCTTTCGGTAACTAAACTTTTGTTGCTTTGTGGCGTCGAGCAGCGATTCTCATTTCCCAGCTTTGCGGAGTTTATGGGAATTTAAGAGCTGGATGCAAATGAACTTCATTAACATGCTTAATTGTCTTACAAGCCTCATACCCATCTGTCCTGCATATGCTTTGTACTTAATGCTCTAAGACGAGTGACCACGTTGGGGTTGGCACGAGGCATCTGTGAGCAGGAGCCTTTGGGAAGAGCCTGGCTCTGCTTGTGGAGGGGCTGGATTAGTGCCGGGGTGTGTTGGACATGAAATGTCACTTGTCAAGGGCTGTGTGGAATTAGGAATTAGTGGGTAAAACATGGGGCAGAATGGCACAATCTCAGGAATTATTTGCTAAAAGCAAAAAGCCAGCGTGGAAACGATTGAAGCAAACCCCGGTCCCTGCCCGTGTGCAGCCCAAGATGCTGGGCAGGTGTCCTGTGGTGGCACAGGGTGTGTTTCACAGTGGGAAAGCTGAGCTCCAGTCACAGCACTGGGTGCCACGAGTGATCTCAGGGAGTCCTTTAGTCCTTGTTTATATTTAGTCCTTATTTAATGCTGTTGAAAAATAGCAGAGAAAATGAATTTTACTTCCAGGTTGGTTTGATCAGCTGGGTAAGAGTGCAAACCCCAGACTTGCACCAGAGCCCCCAGAGGGTTTAGGGGCTGTGGCAGGGGCCAAGCACAAAACTCCAGCTTTTCCTACAAGAGCATCGTGTCCAAGGCGGCTCTGTCCATGCACGGGGTGACCCATCGGGTGCTCTGCGTGTGCCTCAGTGCATTGAGCTCTGCTTTCTGGGCATTTGTTTGTAATGAAGCTGAAGTAGAACGTGCAGTTTTCCAGGTCTGGGAGGGAGCAAGGACTCAGGATGAGCAGCCCGGGGAACTGTGTCCGGGGAATGGGGGACAGGGAGCACAGCGCATAGCAAAGTGCTGACCGAGGATCTCCTTCCCTCCTCTGGCTCTTGCCAGCTCACAGGGAGGCAAAGACACCCTGTTCCTGCAGGGGCTCAGATAACACCCCAGCCCAGGCACCCCTCTGCCTTCCTCCCTCTTTATCCAGCCTCCTGGTCCCAGGCCAACATCCCTATCGTGTTACCAGCTGCCCCGTTCCCCTCCAGCGCCGGCAGACGTGAAGTTTAAGAGTGAGGATATGGAAAACTGTAGAACTGGAGCTCTGAAGAACTGTAAATATGAGCAAAACAGAGATGTGGCTGCAGGGTGAGCCATGCCACAGTGGGACCAAACTGGGCAGTAGGAGAGAAAACATGAGTCTGGGGTGGGTTGGTGGTTTGGAGGCAGGTGCTGTGCAGGTTTTCTGGGGGGAGCTCAGGGATGTGCCCAGTGAGCCCAGGCCCCAAGGGCACCACAGTTTGATGGCATCATAGGCAATGTACCAACCTTTATCAGTAGCATTTATCATCTGAATAATCATCTGGAAAAAGGGGATAAGATTTAACTTTTCTTTCTAGTCTATAGAAAATTAAAGGGGGAAGTGCCCTCTCCCATGGCTCCCATGGCTCCTGCTGTCACACCGTGCCAGCCCCAGCAACAGGCACCAGTTGACACCACAGGAACCACAGCTGCACCCGTGGGGCCTGTGGGACCCGGCTGGGCACGAACAGCTCTGCTTGGGATGGGCCCTGCTGGTTTGGCACCTTGTCTGCCAGGAGCTGCCTCAGACTCTGCCTGGTGAAATCCTCCCATCTCTGGTGAGAGGGGTCATAGAGAATCCGTAGAGAAGGAAACATCCATGGGAGGAGAGGAGCTGGTGTGATACTGGAATGGTGCCTTGAGCCAGATGTCCCCCGAAATGGATTTTAACCCCAGGGGTGCCCAGTTTGCTGGTGCTGGGGTCCTGTGAAGGCTGTCACAGCTGTGCTGATGCTGAGTGCATCCTGGGGGCATCGGGAAAGGGGAGCTGGAGCAGCCACAGCCTGAGCTTCCAGCTGAGGTCTCGCAGCAGGTGTTTCCAGGCTGCATCCCCAGACTCCTCCATCCCTGCTGGCCCCCATTCTGGGCATCGTGTCTAGTCTCCTTCCTCCTGGGTGAGTTTCTGGGGTCCCCTGTGCTCTTTGCACGTGGGAGAAGGGGGTTTCTTGCTTTACACCTCCTGCGTTAAGGCACTGTTGCCAGAGGTGCTTCCCAAAGACCGAAGATGCCCGGGAAGACCCTGCAAAGCAAAGGGACTGTGACAGGCGGAAACCTGCAGCTCCCCCGTTTGTCCCTGCCAGCAGCCGGGGCCAGGGTGGCCCTTGGGGACAAGGGGACAGGAGGGGGTGGCGAGGACGCAGGGCCCGGCATGTCCCGGCCTTTATCTCCCCCTAGTGCCGCCCGCTCGGTTCCTTTGCTCCCGTGCTGTGCCGGGCACGGCGCGGGGGGACCGGCGACATCCTGGAGCAGCGCAGGGAGGGAGTGCGGAGGAACAGCCGTGGGGCAGGACCCTGGCGGCAGCCCCGAGTAACCCATAATTCTGGTCAAGTAAATGTGAGGGAGGGTCGCGCATCCAGCAGCGATAAGGAAGCGTTCAGCATCCCGGGAGCTGTGGTGGGGATGGGGAGGAGAGGGAGATGATGGAGGGTGAGGTGATGGAGGCGCCTTTGCTTGGCCCAAAGGGACCCTAAGGGTGACATTTCCACGGTTGAAGTGAAGTTGTTCTGGCGGCAGGGCCAGCTGGGCACTGTGACCTCGGCAGGCCCGAGATGAGGGTCCATTGCAGCGGCAAGATTCCCTCGGGAGTGGAGAGAGCGTCACCCGGACTGCGAGGCCCTGGGGAGGGACTGGGGGGTGCACAGGGCAGGGTGTGGGGCTGTGCTGAGCAGTGCACAGGGCAGGGGCTGGGGCTGTGCTCTGGGGAGTGCTGTGAGGTGGGGGTGTGGGGTGCACAGGCAGCCTCTGCTTTAGCTAAGGGGGACACGAGCCAGGCTGTCCCCACATCACTGCATCCCCAGCACGAGGACCTGCCCAAGTTGAGGGGTCACACTGTGGATGTGCCTGGCCACAAAACCCGCATCCCCTGCAATGTCCCCCAGCCACCCGTGCTCCTCCGATCCCGGTGCCGACCCCGGGACTGTTCCCAGCGGGGATCAGCCCGCAGAAGGAGTTTGCTGCACTCTTCTGGCTCTAGAAACATTGCCGAGTCAGAGGACTCCTCTTTCTCAAGCCGCACAGAGGGGACCCGTGCACCTACAGGGTTAATTGCAAGGAAGCCCCGTTGGGTTCTGCAGCCCCCCCGCCCGTCCGGCAGCGCTGGCAGCCCTGGGCCGGGTATTTATAGCTCCGTGAACTTTGAGCGTGTCCAGCGAGCGGCAAAACCCGCTGGGACGCGGGGACGGCCCCGGCAGAGCTGGAGCCTGTTGGGGTCCCGCCCTCGGGGGCTGCGGCAAAGCAACCGAGACCATCCATCACCACATCCCTGCCCTGCACCCCACAGACCCCAGAGCTGGGTGTCCATGGCTGGCAGCACCAGGGCACCCAGGGACCGCCCTGGGGAGCCCCTGTGAACGCACCTGAGTGGCCGAGGACACAGGGTTAAGCCTCCTTCAGCCACAGCAGCATCCCAAGCTGATGTTCCTGGTTCAGAGCTGGTGTTCCTGGGTTCGGCAGCAGGTGAACGCAGACATCTTCCTTTCCCCATGACAAACAGCAAGCAGAAGCTGCCATGTCTTCACGGCATCCCAGGATAGAGCCCATCTCACCAAATGACCTGCCAGCCAATTCACTGTGTCCTGGAGAGAAAGGGACATCATGTGTGGCTTCCTAACTCCGAACCTGGGCTAAGGAAGGGGGCAGGGGATGAGAAGCCTCTGTGTCTGTGCAAACCCTTGGAAAAAACTGAAAACAAACAACAAGACAAAAATAAAACCAAACCAAACCAACAAACACAAGGATTTGCTTATCTTTTCACATGTGACACGTGTACCTATGGATTGAAGGGGCAGCACAGAAAACCAGCTGTGCCCTGGGCTCATCCCCACAGCGTGGGCAGCAGATGAAGGGGGGGATTCAGCTCCTCTGCTCTGCCCGGGTGAGACCCCACCTGCAGAGCTGCCTCCAGCTCTGGGGTTCGCAGCATGAGAACATGGAGCTGCTGGAGAGAGTCCAGAGGAGGCCATGGAGACGCTCCAAGGGCTGGAGCCCCTCTGCTCTGGAGCCAGGCTGGGAGAGCTGGGGGGGTACACCTGGAGAAGAGAAGGATCCAGGGAGAGCTGAGAGCCCCTTCCAGAGCCTAAAGGGGCTCCAGGAGAGCTGGAGAGGGACTGGGGACAAGGGATGGAAGGACAGGACACAGGGAATGGCTTCCCAGTGCCAGAGGGCAGGGAGAGATGGGAGATTGGGCAGGAATTGTTGGCTGTGAGGGTGGGGAGGCCCTGGCCCAGGTTTCCCAGAGAAGCTGTGGCTGCCCCTGGATCCCTGGAAGTGTCCAAGGCCAGGTTGGAGCAGTCTGGGATAGTGGAAGGTGTCCCTGCCCATGGCAGGGGGCTGGGGTGCTTCACTGAGGGCTGAAAATGACGAGGGTATAAGACAGAAGTCAGGAAAACTGAAGTTCTCCCCAGCTTAGAGAAGTCTGGGTGGATCTTCATGAGGACAGTGGGAGATCTATGATGAGATGAATCACTGGCACAACCATTGTCTCCAGGCCCTTCTCCTGGGTCTGAGCACAGGTTTACAGACCTGGTTACTGGAAATGCACCAAGACCATATAGGGTTTTTTTTTTCCTCTCAAAAGCAACTGAAGGGTTTGGGCCAAAATTTGCTGTTTTTCTCGTGAGTTTTCACTGTAATTCAGACCCCAGAAGAGAGTGTTTCATCTGCCACGGGTAATATTTGACAGCACTGTAAGCAAAGGAAAAGTTGGTCCTATAAAGGGCAGTGTCTGGAACCCTTCATCAAGAAGGACTGGCCTCATTTTTAGTTACAAATACACACAGTTTTGGACAATTACACTTCCCTGCTGGCTCTGGGGGCAATTGCTCAAGGTTGCCCCTTTTTTCCTGAAAGCGCTGGCAATTTATTTGTGGGAGAACTTATTTTATACCCTCGGGAGAATGTGAGGGTGTTGCTGTCACCCTCTGAGATGTCTTTCTGTCCTACCCACCCCAGGAAGCGCCACAGAGCTTTGCATCAGCAGGCGAAGGAGCAAGCACTGAAATATCAGGGAAGGAAGGAGAGGAATGGCTTCAATCTTACAGATTCCTGCATAAAATAGAGGCTAAAGCACGTCTTCAAAATGATTGAGTGAGGACACTGCTCATTACATAAGGTTGTTGGGGGGAAAAAATAGGCTGATTTACATTTTTATAGGAAATAAAAAGAGGTCTGTGGGTGACATAGCACCTTCCACTGAGAATGTCAGCGTGAGATAAGTGGGCTTCAAAGGGAAGAGTAACCATTTTCCTTCGGGGACAGAGTCCATCCCAGAGAGATGAGTCTGGGAGAAAAGGCCTTTTTAAAGATAATTTTTTGTCGCCGTAACAAATACATTTTGTTAGCTCAACATGCATTGACTGCAAGGCTGCTAGTTCTCATTTTTGCTGGTTCCTCTGAGTTTTGGCGAAGCCTTGGGTAGCAGGAAAACTGGCTGCCTCTATTTTGTGGTGTTTCCAGGGTAGGAATTACAGGCAGGAGGGGAGGTCGATGTGGTTTTTAGGACGGGGGGGGTGTCGGTGTCCGTCAGAGCGGGCTGGAGTTTAGTGATGCTTTATCTCCATTCACAGCGAGTCGGCTGGTGGGTTTTACCCTGGTTTCAGGTTGGTGGCCCTCTGAGGTTTGCTCTGCCACGCTTCAGATCCGTGGCTGTCTGGCAGAACAATTCCGGTTGCTCAAAAGCACCGATTAGCATAAATGAGGGAGTGGGTGAAATGTTCATTATATTGCCTACTGTCATGTTTGTGTACCAGATTTTGTTACCATCTGTCATTTCTGTTTTCCTGTTGTTGCCAAAAGTTGTCATTCTGAATGGAGGGTGGAGACATATCTTCAAAAGCCAACAGGAGATAATTTTAGGTACTTTAGGGCTCGTGTGTTCTGTGCTGGGTGTCAGCAGGCTGCACGTACATCAGCCTCACGCGTCCTGGGTAAATTCTGGGCAGTGGTTTAGTTAAAGGAGTTGTTTAAATCATCCTGGCCATGCAAGCTGCACGAGATTCTCAGCTCTTGTCATTTCAGGAAAGTATCTGGTCCTCGTGATTGCACAGAAAACTTGGAAATTAAATAGGTTTTCCTTAAAGTTAAAAAAAATTAAAGAATGCAAAGGAGAAGGTGTATAGGGACATGGGAGTGTTAAAAACCAAGCTCCTGCCCAGAGACCTGGTCGAGGGAAGCGACAGCTCCGATATAATGGGCTGCAGCATCCCCAGATTATTTCCAGAGATGTAAATGTCCCAGGGACTGAAGCTGGACAAATTCAACCTTGAAATGAGGCGCAGCTCCCTCTCGGTGACAGGCGCTGTGCACTGCGACAGCGTGCGAGGGGAGCGGTGCCCGCGCCGGGGCTTGCTGCCTTTAAAGCGAAATTAACTCATTTTCAACCGCACGTCTTTAAATCAGCGACTGGGAGGAAGGGCTCAGCCTGCGGGCGGGGAGCTGGGAGGTGAAGCCACGAGGATTTCTTGCCTGCCCAAGTGCTGTGAGATCGCCCGGTGCCCAGTGCCGGCTGGGGTGGGAGGGGGCGTGGGGTGCCTGGGTTGTCCCCCTTCCTTCAGGCTGGAGCACCAGGCTGGTGCTGTGGGCTTTTAAACCATCCCTGGCAGCACTGGGCTGCACTGGCACCTCACTGCTTCCCATCTCGGCCCCAGAGCTGATGGGTTTTAATGGTGCCTGACTGACAGGGTTCTGTGTTCACCTGACATGCAGTGATTTGTGGCATCCGAAAACGTAGAAAAGATGATCTAATGGCTTAAAACCAGACTTAAACTCCAAGAAAATATGACATCATACAGGTTTGGGATGTATTTTTGTTGATTTTGGCACAGCCAGTGATGCAAAGTCATAACCAAAGCCATGGAGACGTCCCCGTGTGATGGTGGGAACTCGTGCTGGTGTGGGGGTGCAAAAGGTCACTGCTGCTCAGGGAGAGGTGGGGAAGGGGATGGAGCTGCCTTTGCTCTGGGGCAGGCAGAGATCACTGTGGGCGTCTGCCATGGAAGGCTGGGTGGAGACTGGGTCACGGCTTCAGTAGTCACCGGTACCTCCTTGAAGGTGTCTCAGGTGATCTGGGTTGTGCACCTTGCAGTGCCTAAAGGGGCTCCAAGAGACCTGGAAAGGGACTTTGGACAAGGATCTGCAGTGACAGGACACAGGGAATGGCTTCCCAGTGCCAGAGGGCAGGAGAGATGGGATATTGGGGAGGAACTCCTCCCTGTGAGGGTGGGGAGGCCCTGGCACAAGCTGCTCAGAGAAGCTGTGGCTGCCCCTGGATCCCTGGAAGTGTCCAGATTGGATTATAGATTGGACTTGGTGATCTTCAAGGTCTTTTCCAACCTTATCAACACTGTGATGCTGTGAAGTAAATTTCGGAGCTCTCCTATTCAAACCAGCCCAGTAAATTGCCCTGAATGAGCACTTGAGTAGAGGAGCCTGGCAGGAACCTTCAGGCAAAAAGGAACATGCGGGCTTGGGCCACGAGGAGTGGAGCTGACCTGGCTGCTTGGGGGGGTATTTAATAGATGTGACCATACAAGGAGGAGGAGGAGCTGGGGGCTGAGATGAGGTGCCCCACTCCAGGATGACAAGGACAGGACCTCCAGGCTGGACAATTCAGAGCTGGTCTGGCTCCACTGCCCTGCTGAGCACGAGGCTGGGATAAGATTTACTGGCTGGTGTGGAGTAGGAGGAAAAGCAGGAAAAAAAGGGAGTTTCTCTTCTTAACACCTAATGTGCTTTTGGCTCAAGACAGAAAGACAAGTGACCTCTGGTGATCTAAGACCAAAGCCCAGAGCTCATGGACAGCCAGGCTGTTGAACTCCACATTGTAGGAATTAAGCTTCATGCCCAAGGGGGACAGCTTGGGCTGAAAAGTTAATCCTGATATAATTATAGACAGCGTTGTAACAGCAAAATTGTGGAGTCACGAGTCAGAGGCTGAGATGACACCAAGACCTTGCAGTGTGTCGAGTCTTGCAGGAATGGGACAGGACTGACATGTGCCACCAAAATCACCCAGTCTGCGCTTAAAATGATGAAGGAAGATCCTGAGAATGCTGGGGAAGGTTTCTCTGTGCACACATCGAGGTGTTTGGCCTCGAGGAACTTCAAAGCAAGAGGAGTATCATGTCCAATCAAGGACACAAAATCCAAACAAATTAAAACGCATCTGGACTGGTGTGCAGGTATGTTAAAAGAGCTCCCTGACCTTTACAGGGATTGTTTTATACCCTGGAGCATGACATTTTATTACTCTCGCCTTCTACATAATTTATCGTAGAAAAATATTATTTTGGCTATAAAATTATTCGCCTCCATGTAAGCTCAGCAATAGTATTTAACTTTCTGAGCCTTTTCGAAAATAATTTCCCCAGGCAAATTACATCCTGTGCCAGGATATTCCTTCGGCTCTAAATTTCCCTGCCATTAATGTCACAGAATGGGACATCACAGCTGGGAGGGTGATCATTTCTTTGATAACCTTGAAAGCAACACCTCGGCAGCATTGCTGTCACACTGGTTTTCCTGTGGAAATGTGATTCAGGCAGGTGAAACAAGATGATAGGAGGGATTCAAGACGCATCCCAGAGGGATGCACGAGGGCCAGACTGTGCCCAAGGAGCTCTCTGAGAGAACCACAGGGCTGGAGAAATGGAGGACCTTCTGTTGTTGTCATAACAAAAGAAAACAAGGACTTTGGTTTGAATCCAACTGATGTGAAGAATGCAGTAGGGGTTGGTTGTGATGGTCATTCTGTCCTTTCTTACCCCTTTTATTTTCTCAGTTTCATAGGTAAATATGTTTTTAAACCTCTGCTCACATAGCATGGAAATTAAGGGTTTTCTTTATCAATTAATAGACCTGAAAGTTCAGTGCCTTCTGAATTCCAAAAGCTGGAACCTCAGGGGATTTATGAATATTCACTAAATCCCTGGATATGACAGAGTTAACCACCTGAAAACTACCTTCAGAGTTATCCACATGAAGGTAGTTTTCCAGCAACTTGTTATCTGCTGGAAAATGGGGAAAAGAGCCATCATCATCCATTCTCTGGGGTAATGAGGGGCTGGGCCAGGTCCCACTTGCCACCGGTCCCAAACTAGACAGCACTGAGCTCTGAACTCCTGGGAAATTTGCCTTTCTCTTTTTTGTCCAAGACAAAGAAAGGACACTTGTGGTGGAGGAAGAACGAGGCTGGAGGCACAAACAGGCAGTTAATGTATTCCCCTTGTCAGCCCAGCTCAGTGCTCTCCCTGCCTTGATGAATATTGAAGGATTTCATACAAATTGGAACTGGTTCAGCAGGACAGTTTCCCAGAAAGGCTTCCTGGTCGCTGCTGGGGGCCTTTCCTCCATGGGAGGAGTCTGCAGGAAGGAATCCTTCCCTGTGAGGGTGAGGAGGCCCTGGCACAGGGTGCCCAGAGAAGCTGTGGCTGCCCCATCCCTGGAAGTGTCCAAGGCCAGGTTGGAGCAGCCTGGGACAGTGGAAGGTGTCCCTGCCCATGGCAGGGGGTGGAACGAGATGAGGTTTAAGGTCTCGTCCAACACAAACCAATCATTCCATGGTTCTGTGATGGTATGTGGCAGTGCCTGAGCAAGGACAGGGCAGCCACCTCTGAGGCTGCACCATTCTCCAAGAACTTGGGCAGAATCAACTCTTGGAGCCTAATGCAGAAGGCAAGAGACCTGCCTGCCACCAAAATCCAAAACATTTCACATCTGGCTTGTAACCCAGGTGATGGAGAGGGGCTGACACTGCAAAAGGGCTCGGAGTTCCTCTCTGGGTGACTTTAGGAGTTCAACAGTGTCTCTGATGAGAAATAAAGTTTTTTAAGGGTTGTGAGCAATTGAACCCACAGCAAAAGGTTAAAGGTTGGTGGGGGAGCCAGGATCAACACTGACAAGGTACAGAGAATTTCCCAGGAATGAAGGTCCTAGAGAAAACAGAAGTCCTGCATTGAANGGAAGGGAAGAGGCTGAGGGACAGGCAAGGCTGACTGGAGGAACTGCAGAGCCCTGCTGTAGTGGATGCCTCCACCAGCCAGGACAATGGCAGAGCAGGGAAAAATGCCCCCAGTGTCCCCATGGCTTGTCTTTGCAGTGGCTCAGCAGAGTTTTGCACACAGGATGGTGGCGAGGCTGTGAGCTTGGGCACAGTTTTCTTGGGAACACCAGATTTTGCTGCAGCAAAAAACGAGGACTGTCAGCCAGAACACGAGGAGGGCGTTTCCAAATGTCATCCCAGACACTTACGTGGAAGTCACTGCATTGCTGTGAGCACTGCTACCAATAAAAAAATGAAAGCTATGTGCAGAGAGAGAGAAAAGCTGAACCAGGAGATTTATAGTAATGAATTACTTCCACAAAAGACATATGCAGTGTGCCCAAGTGGGTTAATAAATGCTTGGATGCATTGGATTGAAAGGAGCAATGCTTAGAGTTGTCAAATGTGCTGAGCCCTTGATCATGGAGTCACAGAATGGCCTGGGTTGGAAGGGGACCTTGAAGATGATCCAGTTCCACCCCCCTGCCATGTGCAGGGACACATTCCACTACCCTAGGTTACTCAGAGAACCCATCCAACCCGGCCTTGGACACTTCCATGGATGAGGCAGCCAAAAATTCCCTGGGCAACCTGTGCCGGGGCCTCACCACCCTCACCAGGAAGCATTTTTTCCTAATATTTAATATAAACCTACTTTGTTTCACTTTGAGCCCATTCCCCCTTGTCCTGTCACTACGTGCTCCTGTAGTGACGTCCTCTTCCTCCTCCTCCTTGCCCCATCCTTCCTGTGAGTTCCCTTCAGGCACTGGAAGGTGGTGATCTTCTCACTGCAGTGTCCTGGTGGAAGGAGCAGAGGACAGAAATGGGTGAGGAGGAATCTGGAGACACCTGTCGAGGGATGGGGAACCATCCAATCCCCCAGGTTCAGAGATGCTGACACACCACTGCTCTGAGAACAGAACAAATGGAGGGAGACACCGGCCCTGCTGGGAAGGATGAGGTTGGGCAGAAGGTGGATCCAGTGGGGATCCAGCGGGGAATGTGAGCAGTGCTCGCCACTGGGTTCCACAGTTCAGCACCTGAACTTGGGCTGCCTTTCATCTGGGACTCAGCTCATGGGCAGCAGCAGCTAAGAGCCTGTGAATGCTCACTCCTACTGATGGTGAATGGCACGGGCCAAACTCTAACTGATGGACGAGACAGGGAGGTGTGAAACACTGAAATCTTCCCACCATGAATAGCCAGTGTATCTCTGGGCATCTTGCTTTTCTGTGTGCTCAGGAACAGGATCTTTCACTATATTCTGGAGGGGAAAAAATGTTCCATGGCTTTCTTTTGGCCTGTGTTGGCTGAAACCACCCACAAACCACTAATTGCAACTGCCAAAAGGGAGCTGGCAGATGTGAAGCCTGCCCAGATCACCCAGATCATGATTTTATGGATAGAGATGTGATTTTCAATCTGACTGTGGGGCACGGTGTGAGCTGGTGTCAGATGGACAATAAAGTAGCAGAGCCCAAAGACAGACATTTTTCATAGCATTTTGTCTTTAAAAATAAAGCAAATGAAGTGTTGTCTCTCAGACAAAGTGCAAACTATGACTTGTCGACCAACAACCCGGTGTGAAAGTGTAAAGGCAGATTTATACAGGGTTTTCATAGCAGTTTGTCAGGCATGGAAAAAATACAGGCCAACTTCAGCAAAAAGGCTTCACATTTGTGACATGAGAAAGAAGGACCCCTCTGAGTGACAGATTTGATTATGCTGATGACAGAAAGACTACGTGTTTTTCCTGAACTGTTATTCTCACTTCTGTGGGACAGCCTTACTTGTTACATGGGGGATTCCTCCACATCTGAGTTATGCCACAGAAAGGATGGTCTTGACAGATGATGGACAGGAATTTGAGCAGTTCACAGAAATGTCCAAGTCTGAATCCAGCCCCCACTAGACTATTCAACAAGTAGGTAGGAAATGGCCTTGAATTAATGAACACGTACTGAAAAGTAGAGCAGAATCAGATCTGCCCAGTGCTTGACTGCATGAGACAACAGGATGGCACTTGCAGAACATGTTTAACC
Source organism: Pitta sordida (assembly GCA_013390025.1). NCBI lineage: Eukaryota > Metazoa > Chordata > Aves > Passeriformes > Pittidae > Pitta > Pitta sordida. Next base: position 214,583 of record WEKX01023113.1, read on the forward strand.
ACCTGCAAATACTTTTTTTTTTTTTGCATAAAATGAAACAAGGAGACCCTCTGGGACGTGTGTTGGGCTCCACCGCCCGAGGAGCAAAGGCTTTGCAGAAGTGCACAGACACGGCTGAACACCAAACAGTGCCCTGATTGCGGTCCTGGCCTGCCACCACTTCCTGAACACCAGGGAATTCACACGTACCATGAAAATCAGAAGCCAGAAACAACAGTTATTTCACAGAGAGTTGCTCCACAATCCCATGAGTGCAGGGTGTGTGTAACCAGACGTGCTTGGAGAAAGAACAGGCAGCACCTTCTGTGGCAGCCCAGAGATGAGGCAACAGGCTCTGGGCTTCTGGCTTTGCCTGGAACAGCTTTGGCAGCACACAGGTAAGGCCACAGGTGCTGGGACATAACACTGCCAGGAAAACCAGCTCCTGGTCTCGATGGAAATGGCTCTGATGATGCCACAGTGACTACAAGTTCCAGGGCAGAGCTCCTCCAAAGTTGTTCAAACAGTGCTAATTGTTTAGCTGCAAGGTTTTGAGGTCACAAGCTATAGAAATAATACTTCCATGTTTTGGGTGGGGAAGGAAGGTAGGATCTCAGGAACTGTGGCTTTAAGCAGCTTAGTCCTGGAGACAGGAAGTCTGGCGATGGGCTGCAGCAGTGCAGATTTCATTATGCAATTTCTCTTGGAACTACTCCCTGAATAAAGGAGTGATCCATTAGGCACCTGCTTCACCCTGCCTCCCCAGCACCACGGACGAAGGCCTCTGGAATCCAGGCCAGGCTTATCCATCAGCTGGGACAGCACTGGGGTCCAGACTGGGAATCCTGGTGTGTTTGAAATATAGTGCCTGTCAAGGAGTTTCTCTGCACAAATCCTCCTGCTGTGCTTGAGCTCCTTGTGTGTTTGGCATTACCAGAGGGTGAGGTCACCCAACTCCTGCAGTACTGATACCAAAGAGCTGTGGTACCCCAGGCACGGCAATACTCAGGGATCTGGGTGTTCAGTCACAGCCCTGAGTTCCAGGGGCAGTGGATAACAGCCAAGGTCTTCCTCTCCCTCCTGCCATTAACTTAGTGCTGTTCTGATCCCATGGGGGCAGTGGGCAGCTGGGGCTAACTCCATCAAGAAGCTGCAGGACAGAGCAGCAATAGGATTCTCCTCCTCTTCTCCTACTGCCTGGGGTAAAGGATTCCCTCCTTCCCCTTCCACTCTGTTCCTGGGACTCCCAGCCCCAACAGGGCAATCCTGGCACTTGCTGGAAAGATGGAGGAGCTCTCACAAGCCTCGTGGTCTCCATGTGTGCGCTGGTCCCAGTACCCAGCACAAGGCATTCCCATCACAGGTACCCACAGAGCAGCTCCTGTCACAGCAGTGGGGCTGTCAGGGCCCCTTGCTTGGCGGCTGCGTGGTCAGAGCTGCAGGGCTGGTGTAATATTGGTGCATCGCCCAGTGCCAGGCACAGCCCAGGATCACACAGGATCTGTCCCCAGTGCTAAATCTCCATCCTGACTTCATGCCAGATGTGTAGAGTGTTAGAGCAGCAGCAGAGAAAGGGGAGCAAAGTTCTGTGTGGGGCTCCTGGCGTCAGGTGCTCCAGCAAGTCCACAAGTGATGTGTGGATAGAGTCACAGGCTGATTTGGGTTGGAGGAACCTTAAACACCATCTCATTCCAACGCCCTGCCATGGGCAGGGACACCTTCCACTAGCCCAGGCTGCTCAATTGTAAAGAGAAAGGCAAGCACAAAGTGATCCCAGCTGCAGTTCAAAATACACCAACCAAACTCGTTAAAAAGCCAAATCAGCAGCCAGCAAAGGGCACTGCTGTCCTCTGCTGTGCCTGACAGTCTGACCCGATTCCTACCCCTCACCTCCAACATTTTCCCTGGGATAAATGCCTTGTGTCACAGTAAAACACCGCTGGACAAGAGCTGTTGCTCTCATATCTGGAGCCACTGTGAGACACTAAAGCCTATTCCATGCTGAGACATCCTGAAACATGGAAACTCACTGCTTTTGAAGGAAATTAAAGCAGGGATGAGCAGGGAGCCCTTACTTGTGTAACTAATGAGTGATAGAAGTAGAGGCCTGGAAGAGACCTCCATGTGATTACAGCCAGACCTCAGCAAGAACAGGCACCATGTAAATAAATACAGAATTTGCAAGTAAATGTAATGAAATGCATGTAAATGTAGAAGTAAATGTAATGCATTCAAGTTTTGCAGCAAACAAAAGGCAGACTTACTCTTTGCAAAGGAAGACGTCGTTGTAGATCTCCTTTAAACCAAAACATGATTGCTGATGAATCCATCTCAGCTTATGGAGCTGGTCAACACATCCTCAGGATTGTCTCAGGCCCTTCTCCAGCCTCTCCTCTCATTGTAGCTGCCCTTCGAGGACATTCCAACACGAAGGCGATGAAAACAGCCCCGAGCAAACAGTTTGGGTACAGGGAGTTCTGCTGCCACACACATCAGCGGGGCTCATAGGACCTGCCTCTCAGGTTGGGAACCAGTATGGAAATCCATGGCAGTACATGAGCTCCAGTCTTCCAAACCTGTTTTGGGCTGGGGAAGTCTGTCTAGACAGAGCACAAGGTGTTTGTAAGTGAGGCTGGGTTTGTTGTGAGAGTGGGTGAGCTCCGACCACAGATTTGCCCTCGTGTGCAGCTGGGGCACTGAGAGGGGAGCTTGGCAAGGGACGTGGTGAGGGGAACATTGAGAGAGAACATTTGTGGTGGGACTGAGAGGGGGAAATTGAGGGGAAACGGAGAGGGTAGGCAGTGAGGGGGATTGCTGTGAGGGGAGACCAAGAAGGGGCACCTGTAGGAGGACTGAGAGGGGAAACTCAGCGGTGGGACTAGGGGTGACTGTGAGGGGTGTGGTGTCCCATGGCGGCACTGAGGGGAGAGACTGGGGAGAGGGGGCAGCCCTGAGGGGACATTGGGAGGGGGGATTTTGAACGGGCATTAAGGCATCTGTGGTGGAACTGGGAGGGGAGACTTTGGGGGGTGACTGTGAGGGGACAGAGAGGTGAAGGGGGGACTCTGGGGACACTCGGAGGGGACACTGTGAGGGGGGGGGCACTGAGACATCTGCGGTGGGGCTGAGGGGAGATGGAGTGGGGCTGCTGTGAGGGGATCACGGAGATCTGAGGGGATCACTGAGATCTGAGGGGATCACAGAGATCTGAGGGGATCACTGAGATCTGAGGGGATCACTGAGATCTGAGGGGATCATTGAGATCTGAGGGGATCACTGAGATCTGAGGGGATCATTGAGATCTGAGGGGANCTGGTCCCAGTACCCAGCACAAGGCATTCCCATCACAGGTACCCACAGAGCAGCTCCTGTCACAGCAGTGGGGCTGTCAGGGCCCCTTGCTTGGCGGCTGCGTGGTCAGAGCTGCAGGGCTGGTGTAATATTGGTGCATCGCCCAGTGCCAGGCACAGCCCAGGATCACACAGGATCTGTCCCCAGTGCTAAATCTCCATCCTGACTTCATGCCAGATGTGTAGAGAGTTAGAGCAGCAGCAGAGAAAGGGGAGCAAAGTTCTGTGTGGGGCTCCTGGCGTCAGGTGCTCCAGCAAGTCCACAAGTGATGTGTGGATAGAATCACAGGCTGATTTGGGTTGGAGGAACCTTAAACACCATCTCATTCCAACGCCCTGCCATGGGCAGGGACACCTTCCACTAGCCCAGGCTGCTCAACTGTAAAGAGAAAGGCAAGCACAAAGTGATCCCAGCTGCAGTTCAAAATACACCAACCAAACTCGTTAAAAAGCCAAATCAGCAGCCAGCAAAGGGCACTGCTGTCCTCTGCTGTGCCTGACAGTCTGACCCGATTCCTACCCCTCACCTCCAACATTTTCCCTTGGATAAATGCCTTGTGTCACAGTAAAACACCGCTGGACAAGAGCTGTTGCTCTCATATCTGGAGCCACTGTGAGACACTAAAGCCTATTCCATGCTGAGACATCCTGAAACATGGAAACTCACTGCTTTTGAAGGAAATTAAAGCAGGGATGAGCAGGGAGCCCTTACTTGTGTAACTAATGAGTGATAGAAGTAGAGGCCTGGAAGAGACCTCCACGTGATTACAGCCAGACCTCAGCAAGGACAGGCACCATGTAAATAAATACAGAATTTGCAAGTAAATGTAATGAAATGCATGTAAATGTAGAAGTAAATGTAATGCATTCAAGTTTTGCAGCAAACAAAAGGCAGACTTACTCTTTGCAAAGGAAGACGTCGTTGTGGATCTCCTTTAAACCAAAACATGATTGCTGATGAATCCATCTCAGCTTATGGAGCTGGTCAACACATCCTCAGGATTGTCTCAGGCCCTTCTCCAGCCTCTCCTCTCATTGTAGCTGCCCTTCGAGGACATTCCAACACGAAGGCGATGAAAACAGCCCCGAGCAAACAGTTTGGGTACAGGGAGTTCTGCTGCCACACACATCAGCGGGGCTCATAGGACCTGCCTCTCAGGTTGGGAACCAGTATGGAAATCCATGGCAGTACATGAGCTCCAGTCTTCCAAACCTGTTTTGGGCTGGGGAAGTCTGTCTAGACAGAGCACAAGGTGTTTGTAAGTGAGGCTGGGTTTGTTGTGAGAGTGGGTGAGCTCCGACCACAGATTTGCCCTCGTGTGCAGCTGGGGCACTGAGAGGGGAGCTTGGCAAGGGACGTGGTGAGGGGAACATTGAGAGAGAACATTTGTGGTGGGACTGAGAGGGGGAAATTGAGGGGAAACGGAGAGGGTAGGCAGTGAGGGGGATTGCTGTGAGGGGAGACCAAGAAGGGGCACCTGTAGGAGGACTGAGAGGGGAAACTCAGCGGTGGGACTAGGGGTGACTGTGAGGGGTGTGGTGTCCCATGGCGGCACTGAGGGGAGAGACTGGGGAGAGGGGGCAGCCCTGAGGGGACACTGGGAGGGGGGATTTTGAACGGGCATTAAGGCATCTGTGGTGGAACTGGGAGGGGAGACTTTGGGGGGTGACTGTGAGGGGACAGAGAGGTGAAGGGGGG